>CM025646.2:3150104-3168370 GCA_014621495.2 Entosphenus tridentatus
CTATAATGTAGACTGTAGCCTGGTTATTAAGCTGAGTGAGTGTACTGACAGTCTATAATGTAGACTGAAGCCTGGTTATTAAGCTGGGTCAAGTCACTTCAGCAGAGGAATGAAAAATACAAGGTAATAAAAAAATATTTTGAACATAAAAATAGATTTGTGTCAATTTCAATAATAAAATTAATGTACACTCTGCACTCTTGGCTCTATTGAGAGCACTAACGCACTGTTATCTAACTTGTTATTAAGAATGGTTCATACGTTGTTTTTAAATTAAACAAAGATTCCTCAATGCTCTTGTCTTTTCATTTCTTAGAGTAGGTTAGATGTTACTATTGCATACCTCCGCAGGACCAAGGAGATGTGAGGGCTCATAGAGCCCGAAATCTTCAAGTTACTGTCATTCAGTTGTTTTTGTTTCGTTTCTATTTTCCTCATTGCTGCACTTTGTTTTGTTGCTGTTGTTATATTTGGTGACTCGGGTCACTCTTGCAAATCATACTTATCCTCGGTCTCTTGAAATCTCACCTAATTAAACAAAATAATCTCGAATTAGATTTGTTTTGGTTAGTTACTCTGCATGCTTTATAAATGTCGGCTTCACCGACACCCTACAACCCAAAGGCAGGAAACCCCCTACAAGCCACTCCCAGTTTGACACGGCTGATGATGCCGATGACATCACGAAGCCCCAAGCATCACCTCCCGTCCAGTGGCACACAACTATTTCACTGTTATCCCATTAGTCTGCTAATCAAATAGATGCTCCATAGAGTCATTGATAACTTAGACATAGGCAATGTTATTTATGCTGGAAAATACCAATGATCTGTGAAGATATGTCCACAGGAGTGAATAATTCAGCCTAACTCCTTTTACACATTATACATGCAAGATTCCCATCGCTGCTGAGCTTTCTGAGATTCTATAGGCTGATTTGGATCAGCTTAATTTCAGCCGGGTTTCTCCGACTCACTGCCCCCTGGCCTGGCTCCCCGAGCCAGATTGAGATGTCCTTGTGTGGGAGCAGCGCATCACGTTGGCTCCGCTCGGATGTGCCGGTGGGGAAGGGTTTTGTACAGACGCACAAGCACACACGTGGCTTCAGGTTAATGCGTGTAGGTTTATTAGCGTCAAACCAACCGACTAGACCGCACCACCAAACCCCACCGCCCACCGCAGCGCAAGCAGCCGACTCTGCCACAGACCACGTTCACAATCGCGGAGCACCGGTCAGTCCGTGTCAAGAACGCGACAGAAGTGAAACGTGAACAGGAAGGGGAGGTGGGCTCAAGCGACAGTGGTGCAGCTGAGTTAGGGTTTGGGATAGGAGTAGCATTAGACCCTGATTGACTGCTTAGCTCGTGTGGATAGAGCTAAAGGTATTCCCAGTGTCTGATTGGCTAGCGTCCTCCGCCCCCTAATTGCTTGTCCCCTCCTACTGTTTACCAGCTATTGACGTTTCACTGTAGCTCTTTAATTGCTCTTTGCCTTTCAGTGTTTGGTGGCGAAGAGCTCCAAACGTGGTCTAGTGGGGGCGCAGCCGTCGGTGGTGTGTGTGGGGGGTAAGGTGCCCCCCCTCCTGCCACGATCGGCGTAAAACATGTCCCCCCTAACCCCGGACATGCAGACCCAAGCATGTGGATATTAGCCCCAAGTGGAAAGGAATTACACATTTCGCTAATGTACATGCTGCAGGGAGCCTTGAGCTTTGCGTTGTCGAAGGAAAACTCGCGTGGCGTTTGGAGTGTTTGGGTTTTTCACGTTGCGTTAATTTGATCGATTTCCGCACGTGTTTCCTTTGTTCGTGTAAAAAAAACGGGACGACGGCTCGCGGTCAAAATCCGTTCGCCGCTCATCCCATGAGGGTCGACGAGAGCGCTGCGGAAAACACGCACACACAACAGAAAAACAAGGTCATCGCCCAGCCATCGTTCACGCCCGTAATGCCACAAACGTTCCAATAGAAGGAGAAAACAAGAGTGCGTCCCTAACCCTAACGCACTTATGTAAGACCCCCTCCCCCCTGCTCCCTTGAGTGTACCCTGGGTGTTGCAGGCGTGCGTCTTACAGCAACAAGGACCTTGGTTCAATTCCTGATTTGGGCGCATTTCTGCGTGCTGTTAGTATGCTGTACCCCTGCCCTGCACGGGTTTTCCCTGGGTTCTCTGGTTGCCTCCCATAGCCAAAAACGTACAATGTCCTTGGTGATGGCCAAACATCCCAATGCTGGACCCTCCTGAAACTTGAGTCTTCGGGTTCAGTGTGGCTTTCCTGGGTAGATGAGTAATTATTATGAGTAGAGTTTCGATACTAATTGTGCCCGTGGTCTCGGGTCATGAGACGAGGTGTCTGTTTGAAATTCTATCAGTGAGAAGGGCATCACCCCGTGCAGTAGAGAAAAGCCCGCTGAAGCAGATATCACAGAACTGCTTCTGAAATGTTTTCGAGATGGTGGTAAAAATGTTATATTTTTTAAGTCTCAGAGCCAGATTAAGTGACAAAGCAAACTACATATTACTTCTTTGGAACAGTCATTGGTGACCGGGCTGAAACCATTAACTCCACTACACTTGAGAATCCAATTCAACCACAATTGGGCCCAGATCTCAGCAGTGCCGGTTCAGCGTCTATGACCCCCCCAAGCCACACCCAGGCTATACAAAATTATCTTCAAGTGATGCCCTCTTTAGTTAATACAAATAATCATCACATTCGTCAGTGTTTAGTTTCAATGTTTGCTGGTTTACTCTTTTGTCCCAGTGTTCTTCTCACCGTGTCCACCTCCAAAACTGGTGCTCATGCTGCTGCTGCCTCCACCGCTGCTGTAATTTCCGAAGGAGCTACTTCCAGCACCGCCGCCAGAGCTGAATCCACCGCCGCCAAATCCACCACCGCCGCCAGAGCTGAATCCACCGCCGCCAGAGCTGAATCCACCGCCGCCAGAGCTGAATCCACCGCCGCCAAATCCACCACCGCCACCACCCAATCCGAGACCCAGCCCGAATCCACCACCGCCACCGCCACCACCACCACAGCCACCACCACCACCACCACCACCCAATCCGAGACCCAGCCCAAATCCACCACCGCCACCGCCACCACCACCAGACATGGTCGTGGACTTGGACATGGAGATGGTGATGCCGCCCCCACTGCTGATCCTGCGTGGCCACAGGGAAGGGTGCGGGTTAGCAGGAACAGTGGTTGTGGTGGAAAGTGAGTCGGTTGTGCACACCCAAGTCGGGGAGAGCAGACTTTATTGATGTTGGAGCACAGTACAATACAACAATGGGATTAGCAGCACTGCCCTCTGCTGATAATATAGCCCTACAGAACATCCAAGCGCTACCCAGGCTCAAGCCTGTTAGCTTCCGAGGTCAGACAGGATTGCGTGCATTCCAAGTGATTTGATCACAGGCTATCAAAGAATGACGCTGCACTGGTGACAACTGCAACCCCTTTTGTCCACATCTGAGTAAGCAGTTATGCAACTGGATAACTCTCGAAATCACACAACTCAATCATCGCCTGCAACCGCTTTGTCCGCGTCTAAGCGAGCGGTTGCACAGCGAGAAAATTCAACAGCACATTCAGGATCATAACGATCAATCGTAGTTTGCAAATATGTCACATGACGATGAACTGCAATCGATGCAAATCGCTGAGCAGATCGCTAGGAAGTGGCCGCTCGGCAACTGTTTTGCAGAGGCTTCCAGATTGTTAGCAACTTGGTTGCATGCAACTGAGTTATACATGGTGCAATGTACATTTTTATTACCGTTTTAGTTGAAACGCAACGAGAATTTGGACATTTCTGCTGGTGAGCTGGGTGGCCAGTTGACTATTGGTGTCAACACTGCCAGTGGAGCTGACTGTCACTTGAAGATAGCAGCAGGAAGGGCAGAAAGATTTATAACAGCAGGGACGCGTCACCACGATAAGGTCGTCAAGGGGACCTCACCTCGCCTCCTCGCTGTCCAGGAGTTTCCTGTAGGCCGCGATCTCGATGTCCAGCGCCATCTTGTTGGCCAGCAGTTCCTGGTATTCCTGTGCGTACTGCGCGATTTGCTGCAGGGGGAGGGGTTCAGACGTCGTAGAATGCCGTTAGACAAAAATACATCTACATGTCCAAATTGGATAGTTATTCTATGGGCGTGTGGCGGTGGTCGCTCGGCATGAAGTCATCACTCGCAACTGCACCAATCGGCTACAAACGAAACAGCCTCGTGCAAAATGGCTAGTGTGACGTCACTCGTGCAACATGGCCGCCGGGACGTCATTGTTTTATGCTTCAGCCAGTCTGTGGCTGAGGTAAGTACATTTGCGTTATCAATGTTGATCATATTCGTCAATAATAATTGGTAATAACATTAATAATCACGAAATTTAATTTATTATTGATTAACTTTTTAGCTACTTTGACAATCGACACAAGAGTGGTCCCGACCACTCCAAGGTTCTCTGCTAGTGTCACGAGCTTCATTTGTCTTAACTCACGGAAGGAATCGGAGTTGTGGCAAGTCGTCCCGAGGCTATAGTGCAACGTGAAAAAGTGATGCTGGTTGTCGCAGACACCCCTGCTCACCTTCTTGATGTCGTCGAGCTCACGTTTGAGCACGGCCAGCTTGTCCTGCCACTGCTCCAGCTGCGCGTGGCCGTTCGCCTCTGCCTCCTGGATCTGTGTCTCCAGCTCCGCGTTCTGGTGCACGCGGCGCGGAGATGGAATCGGGATTGAGAACCGAGATCGCCAACGATCAAGATGGCAATCTAAACTCAACTGAAAACTAAGCTATTTTTAATTTACCAGCTAAGGCCTACTGAACTATATAATAGCTTTTTTTCAGAAGCGACCTGGCTATCACAAATGATAACTCCACGATGTGGCTTATCACGTGGAAATTCATAGCAGCCAAATACTCTAAACGCGTGATGTTCATTCTAAACGCTGAGGGAAAAACCGAAGGACCCGGAGAAAAGTCCACGTGACCAAGTGGATAGCATCCAAATATACAGCAGCAGGCGTCAGGGTCGGGATCGAATCCACGACCTTCTGCACACCAGGCGAGGTAGTTAACATCTAGCCGCCGTGGTGCCCAAATCAAGACTAAGATCAGAGGAGGGGGGCGGTAGGGGGTGCACGCACGTCAAAGCGATCGCGAAGGCATTGGGCCACGATGACGCACGGTGGCGCTGTCGGCTGGAGAGGTGTCTCGGGCCCTTCCTTATCGAGGGCTGAACAGGACTTTCAAAATTGGCCAAGCTGTGTGACCCTATATTGGGATGTTAACGAGGTGTTTTGTGCATGTGGGAGAAAACTGCAGTTTCCAGAGAAAACCCCATGCTTGCCAAGGCGGGGGTTGGGGGGGGGTAACACTCAATTCCCCTATATATGGAATGCAGATGTAAATTAATCCACATGCTTCACTGCCATAATGTCCCTAGCCAGCCAGGAGGGGGCGACCTCAAGTTTGAGGTGTGTGATGCACCAAACCTCACTGCATTCACAGTGCTGGAATACAGGCCACGCATGGCCACCACATTAACACACACACTTAAGTCACTTCTGTTACTGCTAAGAGGCCCTTGCAGATGTATCTGCAGTTTGGTCAACATGCGAATCTGGCCTGAGATATTTTTATTTGGGGCTAAATCCGTTGTTTATTTCATTATTCGCAACGTTAGAAACCTCGGTTGTTCGTGTACGAGTCTGTCGGTCAAAGACAGAATCGAGTAAAATCGCGTTGGGACTGCAGGGAACTATGGTACTGAATATGCCCATTGTACTTCTTACGTTCTTTCACCTGCATCAACAAGAGAATGACAATTTTTCGCGGTGCCGATCTTATGCCGTTTTTTGTTTGTTACAATTCTCTTAAAACTCCCGTGAGAAGATAACGACGTTTCGTTTAACAAGTGGCTCAACGGCAGACGACCCCAGAAGGGACGATTGTGGAACGCGTGTCTGGTCTCGCTTGGGAGGAGGCGCGCTTACCGCCTCCCGGATCTTGTCGATCTCGCGACGCAGGCCATCCATCTGCATCTTGAGCGAGCGCAACTCCTGCTTAGCCTCACCGAGGACCTGGTTCCCGGGCTGGACGGCGCCGACCACCTGTATGATCTGCGGGACAAGGGTGGTGACAGCAACAGCGAGGAGGGGGTACGAGGAGTGAACATCAAAACGGACAAATGGACGAGATGTGAAGTGACGGGAGTCTCCCGTCCGTTACTGATGCAGCCCCGGGGGTGCGGCCTGTATCACGGAAATGTTAAACTGGGACATCTAGATTTTTACAAAAGCCTCATGGGGGACAGAAGGATGGACATCCCTGCCAAACGGGGATGTTTGGCAGCTTTGGATTCAAGTGCAGATTCAAGAGGCCATTATGTTTCCAAGTGTCCTGGACAGCGAAGATTCTTCGCGGCTTTACTTAGCAAGGATTGGAAAGTGCTACCCCTCATGTCCCTGTGTCCCCATGTCTTCCCGTGGTGTCTCTCCATGTATCCTCGTGTGTGTATGTGTCCCCCGCGTCTCACCCGCGACTGCACGGATGAGAAGGCGTCCTCCTTGCTCTTGGCGGCCAAAGCCTCGTAGTGCCCGCGGACCTCGTTGAGCGCCGTGGTGAGGTCCAGTGCCTGGTTGTAGTTGTCCACCGTGATGGAGACGGCGGCGTTGGTCGAAACGCCCATGAAAGCTGACTGCACCTCCTTGACGCGCTGCACAGATGGATTGAAGGAGGAGGAGAGGTTTCAGGAGGAAAGTGGTAAATGGGGGGGGGGGGCGGGCCGTCGGGTGATGATGATTATGATCTCATTCACTACTAAGCAGATGATAAAAGTCATATTTACACATCTCATCAGCCACGTGCCCTTCCGTCTGGGAGTGCATAATTTCAGCAGAATTGGTTAAACAAGCAAACTCTAGACCAGTCTTGACACACAGCAGGGTCTGACTTGCTTGAACCTTCGCTGGTGAAAGTCCCTTGCTTATAAACATCTGGCAGTTTACCAGCACTGGTTCAAGCGAGCCTCGCGCTGCTGTTCTCTGCATGGCTTTGCTTTTCCCCAAGCCTTCAACAGGATACGTGCTTCACCCGGTTACATACTAGGTGAACTGTGAGATGACGGCGATGATTGATGATGATGATGAAGGTGGTGATGCTGGGGACGATTCTGGTCACGATCATGATGATTTTGGTGATGACTATTTTGGTGAGGCTTCACAAACCGCGTTGTAGAGTTTCTTCATGAGGTCAATCTGATCCTCCACGCCCTGCACTTTGGTCTGCAGCTCCACAATGGAGAGGTATGTCTTGTCCACCTCCTGTGTGGGCAACAATGCAGAGCAGTGCATAACGAAGTCCACCACTATCATCAACGACATCACCTCAAACATCGACACCTTCACGTCCACCCCAACCTTTACATCCACAAAAAATCCATCACCACCATCTCTTCCATCATCAGCACTTCCTTTTCTTTAACCACCTTACAAGTATCTCGATCTTCATTTGCACCACGACCATCTATTTACTCCACCGAAACTACCATCACACAACCTCCTCCACCACCTTCACTACCATCTCGTCCTTCACCACCACTACCATCATCTCCACCAACTCCACCGTTATCTCCACCAACACCACCTTTATCACCTCAACCAGCACCATCACCACCTTCACAACTTCACCATCACCTGCACTTCACTATCACCACCACCTCAATCATCACCATCTCCACCACCTCAATTATCATCACCTCCACCACCTCAATCATCACCATCTCCACCACCTCAATTGTCATCACCACCTCCACTTTCTCGGTGCTTACATCTTTCAAGGTGTTCCACTCGTTCTCCAGGCTCTTGTTTGACTCCGCCTCCTCTTCATACCTGGCAGCAAGGTGAGGTAAAAAATAATGTGGGCTCCGAAAACCTCTCCTTCATCCCCATACCTTCCACCCACCCCCCTTTTCTCACGGGGACCAGGGTTATCTCCTTACATCCAGTGGCCAGGTCAGAGCGGGTTTACAAAGTTCACCCAAGTAAGCACTTAAGTCACACATGAGCACGTTTTCAAGGTGCATCCAGAAATGTTACGGCCACACCCAGAAATATTTGCAAAGTGCACCCAGAAATATTGATATGGCCACACCCATTGCGCATTGGCAAAGTGCACCAAGAAATATTGCTTACGGCCACACCCAGTGCGCATTTTGCAAAGTGCATCCATAAATATTTGATTTGATCACCTTTTGTGTGGATTTTCAAAGTGTACCCATGAATAAAGGTACGGCCAAACCCATCAGCACGTTTACATAGCTACACATATATATGTAAATGTGTGGCAACTACGAATAACACATTTTAAAAGCATACCCAGTATGGTATGGTTATATTCGAGAATGTGTTTAAAAAGTGTGCATTTTCAAGGTGCATCCAGAAATATCGGTACAGCCACACACACAAACATGTGCATAATTTTCAAGGCTTCTTGGAATTCCGTCATTCTAAGTGGCTTTATTAAAATCAAAGAATAAATTTCATGAGGCGTTTAATTTCCAAAATGCACCCCAAAAACATGCACTGCCACACACTGAAACTCCTTTGATAATGTACACTCAAAAAGATAGTTATGACCACGTCCAAGAGCTCGTTTTCAAAGTGCACCCAGAATTCCACAGCCACTGGCGTATCTTCAAAGTGCACCAAAAAATAAACCCGCAGCCACACCTAAAAGATTGTTTTCACAGTTCATCCAAAAACAAAGCCATAACCACATCCGACAGTTGCAAAGTGTACCTCAAAAACTAAGGCACCCGCAAACAATACTACAGCCTGAACCAAGAGCTCGTTTTCAAAATGCACCCAGAAATATGCACACCGAAAAGTACTCTTACAAAGTGCACCCAGAAATAATTGAACAAATACAGGCGAGAGCACATTTCCAAAATGCACCCAGAAATCAAGATGCAGCCACACCCCAGTGCACACTTACACAGTGCACCCATTTTACAGCCGCGGACAAGAGTACATTTTCAAGATGCACCCAATCGGTGAGTGTGCGGGGATCTTACTTGGCCGTGTACTCCTGGATCACGCCCTTCCAGTAGTCGATCTCGGCCTCGAGCGCCGCTTTGAGCTGCCGCAGGCCATCGATCTGCGAGTTGAGGGCCCCCGTGACGGAGCCGATGAGCACCGTGGTGTTGGCCGGGCCGCCCGATTCCGTGTTGGTGTACATGGAGATCTGCGCCTTCAGGATCGCATTCTGCTGCTCCAAGTGGCGCACCTGTGAGAGGAGGGGTGGGTGGGCAGGGGTGGCAACCGTGGTCATGGTGGTGGCGGCATGGTTAGAGATACAGTGGTGCTGGGGTCAGAGATGTGGTGGTAGAGATGATGGCAGTGGTCGTGTTTATTTGAAATGTGAATATGATGGTGGTGATGATAACGCGTCCTGACCAAAACACTGGCGGAAGATCCGTTTCTCACAATTCATTAGCTAAGTCTCGCATCTCCTCGCGGGCATCACTTCACCATAACTCCACAGTCTACCAGAATCCTCGACTAAAGGGGGCCCTGATCCCCGTAATAGCTCGCCACATGCGTTAACTTCGTACCCTATAGTTTGGAAGGGGGCCTTTGTGGCTGTGAGATAAAGGGATTACTGTGGAGATACTGAAAAGTCACCGTTACTGGGAATTCAGGGGTCCCTTTATTTGACGAATTCCTGTGACTGAACAATCATGGGGACCCCTTATCTCATCTGGGGTTTCAGGGGTGCGTCTATGGGATGCATGGTCCGGCGAGATCAAGACCCCCTGAGTCTGTCCTATCAACGTGGCCACACGTCCCCACGGAGTGTCCCGCTCGTCATCGTCTACTGTGCGGAGGGTGAGCTGTAGCCCAGGGGATTGGAGAGAAGCTACAGCCGAAGGGCTGCCACCCATCCATGTGCTCAGTGCCCCCCCCCCCCTCACGCACCCCCACGTGTCCGCCCAGGTGCCCCCCACCCCCCATCCGTCGTACCTTATCCACGAACCCGGCAAAGCGGTCGTTGAGGACCTGGAGTTCCTGCTTCTCGCGGATTCTGGTTCCCTGCACCGAGTCGATGGAAGGGAACGAGGCCGGGTCCACCTCCACCATGCCGGGTCCCGCGCCCAGCGAGCCGGAGTGCACCGACGTGACGGCGTGCGAGGTCGACTGCAGGAACGAGGGGTTGACCCCGTACGTGCCCACGTTGATGTTGGCGCCGACGCGGTTCCTGAAGCTGGTGGACAGCAGGCGGAGAGCGGCGGACGCACCGCCCCCCCTCGCCCCGTACCCGCCGGCTGCGAAGCCACCCGCTCCACCGCCACCGCCTCCTCCTCCGCCGTAGCCGAACGAGAAGGAAGACCCGCCGTAGCCGCCGCCGCCGCCGTAGCCGCCGCCGCCGCCGTATCCGCCGCCGCCACAGTGGCCTCCTCCGAAGCCGCTTCCCATCCCGCGAGCCAGACCTACGCCGCCAAACTTGGAGGAACGGAAGCCGCCGCCGCCGCCGCCAAAGTTGGACAGCACCCCGCCAAGGCCGGCACCGGAGTACTGAGCTCCATAGCGCACCGAGTGCACCGTGCGCGAGGAACGCGCCTCGGACATCGTGGTGGTGGTGGAGGGAGGGAGGGAGGGAGGGAGAAAGGTCAAGGAGGTAGCGGTGCTGGTGCTGCTGGTGGTGGACGATACGGAGGTGCCACTGCTGGTGCAGTTGAACGAGGAGGAGGAGGAGGAGGAAGATCGAAGCCGGAGGAAGATGACGGAGGATGGAGGGGAGGTGATGGAGCCAGGTGGAGCAAGAGAGACCCGCGCGGTGTGCGTCTCGGCCCCGCCACCTTTTAAAGGCCAAGTTCAGCCCCAGGCGAGGGGATGGGCTCACCGCTGCTTTCACGGGCGGGACATTTATTTATTTAATTGTAATGCTATTTGATATATTTTTTTACCTGGTGTTTAACCAACCCCAGTTATTTATTTAATATGAATGCTATTTTATATATTTCTTACCTGGTGTTTAACCAACCCCAGTTATTTATTTATTAACTTTCATTATTTCTCTTGTCCGTGCAGGAATGCGCGGTGTCTGTGACGGTGCGCGCGTGTGCGCCCGCGCCTTCACTGCGCTCCCGCCGCCCGAGTTCGATTCCCATTCACGACCAATAACGCTGGCGGGCAACATTTGAACCGCTCCTCAAATGTATATCGTGCGCGGTCTGTAAACATCGCCATGAGGGAAACAAAGGCGGCCGGGCGACACGTGCCGGCTTTCATAGGTGCTCGCTAACAACACTTGCCTCATCAGTGTGTTAAAGGCTATACGGGGGACCTTTGTATTTGCACTTGCCAAACAGCACTTGCCCCAACAGTCGTGTTGTGTGCAGTGATTGGATGTGTGTGTGATTGTGTCCGTGGGTGCGTCTGCGTTTGTGTGGTGGTTGAAACGCTGCGCCACCAACACGGCACGAGACACCCCGAGTTCGACTCCCGCCCACGGCCACTGGCGACTCAGATGCAGGCGCCTGGTGCGGTGCCTCCAACATCGCCGCTGGGGAGACAAAGACGTGCGGGCGTGGCGCTGGCCACACTGCAGCCCCTGGCGAGGGACAGAGGTCTACTCTTCCACGCCCAGTGTTCGTCTCGGAAGGGTCTGGGCGCACGCACGCACGCTTACTCCAACGCACGCGACCTGCCGGTCGCAGACTGTGCTGTGCCCGTTTATACTAAATTACTTTTTATTTTGCCAGGTAAGGCTCACTTGATTGATATCACTTTTTTTTAGACGCGACCTGGCCACATATGATAGCCCAACGAAGTGGACATTTTACAGCAGCCAAATACCAAAAAAGCGTGATGTTTATTCTAAATGTGGAGGGGAAAACCGGAGGTCCTGGAGAAAAATCCACGCCACCACGGGGAGAGAGAGACACGAAAACTCCAAATATACAGCAGCAGGCGTCACGTCAGGGTCGGGATCGAACCCTACGACCTCCTGCACACCAGGCGAGGTAGTCAACATCTCCTAGCCACCGTGATGATGATGAGAGAAACACGCAGACTCCAAATATACAGCAGCAGGCGTCAGGGTCGGGATCGAATCCACGACCTCCTGCATACCAGGCGAGGTAGTCAACATCTCCTAGCCACCATTATAATGATGATGATGATGAGAGAGACACGCAAACTACAAATATACAGCAGCAGGCGTCAGGGTCGGGATCGAACCCTACGACCTTCTGCGTACCAGGCGAGGTAGTCAACATCTCCTAGCCACCGCGGCGCCCCATGCTACTGGGTGGACAGAGGCGGGCTGGAGATGTAAGAAACTTGGCACATTGTTTCAGCTGCCGCGCCAGGAGATGGAGTCGAGCGGGCGACTCGAGGATTGTGTCGGCTGCCTTAATTTATTCGGCTAAATGTAAGTTACTGCGTGTGCGACAAACCGGTAACCGTGTAGACCGGGGGGGGGGGGGGTATACAGACTCCACTCACACACACATACACGACTGCAGAAGGGGGAGAACATTCAATATTCCACCCAGAAAGGCGCCTGAGTCGCGAATCGAACCCGGGTCCTTCATACTGTGAGGCACGAGCGTGAACCACTGCTCCTCGGCGCGTGTGAGTGAATTCGCGTGTGAATGAATGCGCGTGTGAGTGAATTAGCGTGTGAGTGAATGTGCGTGTGAGTGAATTCGCGTGTGAGTGAATGCGCGCGTGAGTGAATGCGCGCGTGAGTGTGTGCGCGTGTGAGTGAATACGCGTGTGAGTGTGTGCGCGTGTGTGTGTGAGTGCGCGTGTGAGTGTGTGCGCGTCTGTTCTGGGCGTGGTGCTGGCCACCCAACCCCCTCGTGTGCCCTCCAGGCCTTCGTGGGATGCTCGCTAGCCGCACTTGTCTCTCAAGGCTATACGGGGGGGGGGGGGGGCTTTGTCTTGTGTGTGGGGAGTGGTGGGGCTGTGGTTAGCGCTTTGGGCTATAAATTCGGCGACCCGATTTCGATTCCCACTCGCAGATTTTATGAGTGATGTTTATCTAAACCTGTCTTGTGTCCCCCTAGGTCGACTCAGCCTCAATAAGTACCTGGTGCGGTGTGTAAAAATCGCCACTGGGAGACAAAGGCGGTCGGGTGTGGTACTGGCCACACCAACATGACCTGGTGGAGCCTTACAGAAATGTGGGAGCTTATTTGAGTTCGGACACACACTAAATATCGACGGCACATTCACATCAAAACCAACAAATACAACCGCGATTCGCCACGAAGTGGCTGTGACGTCACCACGACGCCTGTGCCAGGCCAGGTGCACTTTGAGGCTCGCTGACAGGTTATGAGATAGACCCAGCAGGTGCCATGGGTTGGCTAAGATGACTGGTAGATGCACCAGCTGAACCCCCTATTGTGCCACTATACTGAATTTTATTCGCCCTGCCCTCCACTCTTTGTTGTGAGCGTCGCTCCTCTACCTTCCGTTGTTGCTGGAGGGCGACTGCCTCCAACTGCCCAGCAGCGTCCTTCACGAGCCTCCTCCACAGAGACTGATCTTGACACCGCTGGTACCAGTCATCGGCAAGTCCACTCAGCTCCACATCCTCCTGTACCACATCACTCCATCTCTTCTCTAGCCCGTTTAGCCCCCTCGATCCGGCCAAACAAAAGCTACGTGGGCATGATTGATTGGGCATGCGGGCTACATGACCCAGCCAACGCAGCCTTGCCTGCCGGAGGAACTCACCGATGGGAATGTGTCCGGATATTTCAAGGATTTGTGAGCTCCTCACACAATCCAGCCTGGTTAAACCCAGGATTGATCGTAGGCAGGCCAGCCTAAATGTTTCTAATCGGCAAAGATGTTCCATTAGAGGGGCCCACGTTTCACAAGCATAGAGAAGGGAGGGTATGACCGTGGCCGAGAAGACCCGAAGCTCCGTGCCGAGTGAGACCAGGTAGCTTCCACACAGCGTTACGAGGCCGATGAAAAGTTTATGCCGCCCGACTGATTAGGAGACTTCTGCTGTAAAACCGCCGCACACACACACACAACACGTATAGACAGCACATGGACACAAGACGTGTCGACACAGCACAGCCATAGAATGAACGATGTAAAGGCAAGGACACATTGCGCATAGACACGGCATATATATGAAGTAGACTGCACAATTAGAAAAATCACACACACGTAGTTTGTTGTCATTTCCCCCGCACCTCCGATCAGCACCACGGTTGGCTACGTACGATGTGAAATAAGTTCAACATACATACATACAACAAATATACTCCGCATAGATACAACACACAAATACAGCACTGTATACACAACACACAGCACATAGACACAGCGCAGACATAGCACATAGACACAGCATAGACACAACACACAAACACAGCACTGTATACACAACACACAGCACATAGACACAGCACATAGACACAGCATAGACACAACACACAAATACAGCACTGTATACACAACACACAGCACATAGACACAGCGCAGACACAGCACATAGACACAGCGCTCAGACACAACGCGGGGAGGCAGACCAAGTGTCTTTATTTGTCACGGGCGTGGGGACCCACAGGGGGTTCCCGCAGGGGCCCCACGGGGGTACAGGGGGGCCGTGAGTGTTGGCAGCGCCGGGAGCCCTGGAGCTTGGGGGGGGGTGCGAGGCAGGAGGAGCACGGGGCCGCGGAGTTTCCCGCTAGATGAACGTGGAGGAGAGCACTGTGGGCGACAGCAATTCACGAGCAGGGTCACGTGGTGTGAGAGCCATTAGCATTGCTTACACAGTGTTCGATCGTCATGGTCAGGTCGGTGTGCGGTTGGTTTTGGTCACGTAACCACCACACACGGAATCATTCAAAGTCGAAGTGATTTCCTGCTCAAATGAGCATTGAGAGGCTGATTATTTCCCCAATTAGAGCCCAGTGGCGGAAATTCCATGTTCCTATGGTGGCAGCGAGTATATTCATAGGACAAGCACCATATCTATACATTGTATCGTCACCATATCGTGACAACCCGATCGGAAACGCTGCATGACCTCGAAACGACGACGGGAGACTCGTCAAACGCAGACCATTGGAACTCACTAGAGTTGCTGCCTCCTCCTCCGTATGACGTCCCAACAGACGATGAGATGAAGCTTGCTCCACCGCCACGACCACCACCACCACCACCGCCGCCGTAACCACCTCCCAGGCCAATGGCTCTGCCAGTGAAGCCACCTCCACCGATGCCACCGCCAATGCCTCCGCCGATGCCACCGCCAATGCCTCCGCCGATGCCACCGCCGATGCCACCGCCACCGCCGCCGCCACCAGAACCATACCCACCACCTAGACCATAAGCACTGGACGCTGCGCCTGACTTGAAGCTCTTGCTCGCCATGCTGTACCCCCCTCCAAGACCCCCCGACGAGTAGACGCCCCCGGCCGGACCTCCTAGGCCGCTGTAGCCGCCCCCCAGGCCGCTCATGCCAAAGTCCCCGCCGAAGGACCCCGGGGGGGGCGCCCCCCAGAGGGATCCCGTAGGCCCCGTGGCCCAGCGACCCCAAGCCAGGGACCATGCTCGTGGTGGGTGCCATGGAGACGGTGATGCCGCCACCGCTGTTGATCCTGGAGGGAAAGTGAGTGGGAGATGAGGAGGGTTGCCATTATGGCGCTGGTGGTGGTCATAGAGGTGGTGGTTGATGATGAATACTGATGATGATGTTAGGGGAGGAGGTGCGGTAATCAATGATAAGTGGTGATGATGCTCATCATGATGATCATATTGATAATGGAGGTGATGGAAGACATGGCTGTGGTGATAATGGTAGCAATGGTGGTGGTGATGATATAACAAAGACAATGAAGATGGAGATAATCATGATCTTCACCACGGTGCTAGACATGATGACAACAGTGATGATGTGGTGGTGGTGAGCTGCAGAGAATCAATATCGATTCAGTAACTCGTGGCGTGACTCGGTCTCACCCACACACAACAGATCTGGGACCTCACCTCGCCTCCTCACTGTCCAGGAGTTTCCTGTAGGCCGCGATCTCAATGTCCAGCGCCATCTTGGTGGCCAGGAGGTTCTGGTATTCCTGCGAGTACTGCGCGATTCTCTGCAATGTTAATTGTCAACGTTAATCCTACATCACACGTCCACTTTGGTGAACATGAGGGTCTCAGGGCAGAGCGGGATCAATCCATAACCTAAAAAGACCTTAGGCTCTCATATTTTGTAGGCCCTCCTTTAGGCCCTCCGTGCTGAAGTAACAGCTGAGCGATGGTAACGAGGCCCTCGGAAATATTTTGTGTTTGAATAATGATAACATTGATGACTTTTCCCCAGCTAAAGCTAGAAAGAATGTTGTATTAAATTAGTGTAGTGAGTGATTTATGTCCGATGAATTTACCTTGAGTTGAATACATGCGTTAATTTTACGTAGGTAAATAAATATTTTTTATGAGTCTATCATTTTTTTACAAAACGTAATACATACTTAGGCCCATTCCTGCTATTAACCTTAGGCCCTTCATAACATTAATCCGACTCCGTCCCAGGGTCCCACTTGAGACCTCACCCCGGTTGTTAAATGCCAGGGCCTCGCCTTGTCCTCACGTCGAGGACACCCAGCCCCTCACCTTCTTGATGGTCTCGAGCTCCGTGCGCAGGCTCGTCACACGCTCCTGGTACTGATCCACGTGGGTCTCGCTGCTCACCTCCGCCTCCGCAACCTGGATTTCCATCTCCGAATTCTGCCGGGGAAGCCAGTTAAATATCATCATCATCGTTATCATTAGCGGCTGTGATCAATCAACTGCTGGATGAAGACCTCCCCAAAGCCTTCGCCTTCCCGCAAGATCCCACGATGTCAATATTCATAAAGCTCTTGCAAATCAGCTTGTTTCATCGCTCTTTCTCTGTGATGGGCGTTCTCTCGGACGCATTCCAGCCCTTGGTTGCCAATAAAAACTCCGTCGTTGTACTGTACTTCTATGTTTATGCTCCCCGACTTCATTGACCTGCAAAGACCAGCGTGGTGAAGAATTGTCCCAATTACCCCCACGACCTGCGCGATGTGGGAACGCCTTCATCCAGCAGTGGCTTGACATAGCAACTCAAGAAAAGAGGGAGACAGAAGAAGGGAGTTCTAAAGATGGACCGATCCTCGGACTGACCGACCGACCATCCCTCGGACCATGTGCGATAAGGTGGGGTCAGTTGGGAGCAAGTGGTAGTAGGTGGGATCAGAACATGGGACCTTTCATGCCAGTATCAAAGTATAAGAATAGGTTTCACCCTTTCAGGCAATTCAACAGTTGTGTTAAAATGTGCAAACACCAAACAGAAACCTTTTGCAAGGAATCATAACTGCATTAACCACACATACTTGCGGTGAACATTCAAACAAAAACATGCTCTGGAAATATATGCATTGACTTTGAAACTGATTGGTCTACACCAGAGACAGCTTTCTTTAAGGTTTTTGTTTAGTGTTTGAACTATTTTTTATTTGTTTTATTTTTATACCTACGTGACTTCACCGAAAGAACCAAGGAGTATCTTATTGGTTCTTTCGGTAAAGTCACGTAGAAGGGAAATAATAAAGTAATAAAAATAAAACATAATAACATAAAAGAAATTTTATTATTATTATTTTATTATTTCCCTTCTACGTGACTTTACCGAAAGAACCAAGAAAATGAATCCCTGCAGTCACGAAAGCTTTAAATCGAAACCAAGGAGTATGTTTGAACATCTTAACACCTGTCAGGTGAGAGCAGGTGGGATTAGTTGGGAGTAAGTGGGAGCACACGGGAGCAAGTGGGAGTGCGTTAGGAGCAGGTGGGATCAGTTGCGAGCGTGTGACAGCAGGTGGCAACAGCTGGGATGAGGTGTGGGACAGCCCCCCCGTCCCCGTACCTGCACGCGCAGGCGTTCAATCTCGCGCTTGAGGGTGTCCGTCTGCAGCTTGAGGCTGCGAACCTCCTCCCTCACCTGCGTCAGGGCCATGGAGCTCGTCTGGGTCGTGCCCGCCACCTGGTGGATCTGGGCGACAAGGATTGGGAGCAGAGGGGGTCGTGTTGGGTGGTAGTGGTGGGGGGTTCATTGAGAGGGTGGTGGGTGGTGGTGGGGGGGTTCATTGAGAGGGTGGTGGGTGGTGGTGGTGGTGGGGTTCAGAGGGGGTGGTGGGTGGTGGTCGTGGGGGGGTTCATTGAGAGGGTGGTGGGTGGTGGGTGGTGGTGGTGG
>CM025646.2:3171528-3200222 GCA_014621495.2 Entosphenus tridentatus
ATCGTGCTATCAATATCGTGCTATCAATATCGTGCTCGTAATATCGTACTATCCATATCGTGCTATCAATATCGTACTATTAATATCGTGCTATCAATATCGTGCTATCAATATCGTGCTCGTACAATGGCTGCAGCGCAATCACGTACGTCCTTCAGGGTGTTCCACTCGGCCTCCAGCGTGCGCGTCACCTCGTTCTCTTGCTCGTACCTGTGCACGGTCATTGCCAATGGTGGGGGGGCATCATTATCACAGGGTGGGGGGCCAAACCAACACAACCCTGACCCTGGCTGAAACCATGACATCAGCTTTACCCAAGCCATGACCCTAACCCTGACTGTAATCTTGATTGATCTGCGATCTAAACCCTGATCCTCAACATAACCCAAATCCTAACCCTGACCATGACAATAATCCTGACTCTACCGATGATCATAACCCTTACCCCAATCCTGACCCTGACTCCAACCCTGACTGCAATTATGACCAAACCACGATCTTATTCCAAACTCTGAATTTAGTGAAGATCTTAAACCCTGAACCTTTACCCATGACTTTAACCCTACCATGATGATAATGATGGCAATGTTGATGATGACAATGATGAGCCGAGACAAGCCAATTTAATTTCAGGACGTTTTTAGGTAATTTACTGGGCTGAATCCATCAACTTGCTACGCATGAAAGCCCGGTTTAATAACGGCCGGCTTAAACACAGGATCTCGATGGTGCCAGATCAGCATCTGTCTCGGACATGGCCATTGTGAACCCCCTGGGGCATGAGGCCACTGCAGCTGTTTGTTGTTTGGATTCTGTATATATTTTAAGCTGCCACGGTTGAGACATGAGTATAGATACATACCTCGAGTAATGAGGCTTGGGGGGAAAAAAAGATTTGTCTTATTAAAAACCGACTACATTGATCAAAGGGTTGCCCAAGACTTTGGAGACGCAAACCAGGACACAGAGGACTATTTAAAAACCTGCGAAGGCATTTTGCCCTGACTGCTTTCCACGAGCTACCACACAGCTTATTCAATATACTGCCGCTGATGTTGGAAGGCATTACTTAATCGATGAGCATGCAATATGTATCCTAACTTGTTTAATCTGTGACCACGCTGCGTTCCCACAGCCACTTGAAATCGGCTACCATGGCTGATGAATTGGCACGGTGTGGCCGGCTTGTTTCCTGTAAAAGCCGGTCGCCTCACTGACATGGAACGGCCAACACGGGTTGAGTTCATTTCTCCCAGAATTCCGAGTTGCAAGACAATGGGAGTTGTTGAAAAAACTAAAAACTTGGTATTTATACGATGTTTTAAAGTTGACTTATTCTGAAAGTTTTGGCAGGGCATTCCCAGGAATATTTAAGAGTTTTCCAGAAAATAATGCCAAAATGTAGCAAAAAATAAATGGCAACAAATAACTTTTATTATTATTTTAGTTTGGAATAACATAAGCTATCTCAATGATCATGAAACGGAGTTGATTTTTTCAGATGTATTGTCACTTCCTTCTGGCTATGGAGAGGAAGGAGAGGGATGGGCCAGCCATTACGGACGGCAAGCCCCAATCCCAGCCGGCACACAGCTTGGATCTGGTTTCGAATGGCCATGGAAACACTGCGTGAGATAAACTGACTTAAAGGCACAGCTCCATCGTACAAGGTAGTCCCTGAAGGCATTCTCCTGGCAACAACCATGCTATTTTCTGTCATTTTCACGAGCCATCCTTTAAATGGTGTAAAGCTTACGAGGCGCTTTGTTTTCGGGTCTTAACTTGAACTACATGTGTCCAGGCCGGTGGCACAGACAATATTCCGCACTCGACACACCACATCCAGTATACCTGTCGCTATGGCTCTGGCTGCGAGTCGCGTAGTCCTTCTGCAGTCTACCAGTGACAAATATTCCCACGGCAAATGAAGCCCTCTCTCTGCTCACACATGTTCTGCATCTCCCACGACTTTGCGCCCAGTCGGCCGCCCCTCGCCGCCCACCCCCCAATGCCAGACCAATGTGCTCACTTGAACGTGTACTCCTGGATGGCGGTCTGGAGGTGGTCTCTCTCTGACACCAGGGCTGTCTTATTGGCAATGAGCGTGTCGAGTTGGCCTTGGTACGAGCTGGTGATGGCCCCGATCACCACGGCCGTGTTGGCGGGGCCCGTGGGGTCCGAGTTGGTGTACATGGCGATCTGGGCTTTGAGGATGGCGTTGCGCTTCTCCAGATCTCGCACCTGACTCGCACGCACGTGGGGGGGAGGGAGGGTCAGGGTCAGCATGAGAGGGGGGACGCCGGGCATGCTGCGTGTGTCTGTGTCAGGGTTTGTATGTGTGTGTCGGTGTAATCGTGAATGTGTGTCGGTGCAAGGGTGTGTGTGTATTGGGAGCGGAGCGCCGGGTGGCTAAAGCACAGCAAGTTGGCACAGTAGGGGGCACAGGTGGTGCATCAGCCAGTCATCTCGGTCATCTCGGTCAGTCGACCCGTGGCACCTGGGTCTGCCCCGTGACCTCCTGCCAGCGGGTGTTCGACACCTCACGTGGCCTCAAGGTGCACATGGCCTGGCACAAGCGTCGTGGTGACGTCACCGCCACTTAGTGGCGAATGGCGGTTGTTGTTGTTGTTGTGTATTGGGAGCGGTGGCACAGTGGTTGCCGCTAAGTGACACGAATACGGCCACCCGAGATCGATATCCGCTCACAGCCAATATCAGTGACGAATATCTGAAGCGGTTCTGGGTCTCCATTCGGTTGACCCAACCTTAAATGAGTGCATTGTGTGGTGTGTAAACATTAACACTAGGAGACAAAGGCGGCCGGGCTTGGTACTAGCCACACCATCCCCTCACAAGTGTGCGATTCTGACCTTCATAGGAGTTCACTAACAGCACTTGCCCTAACAGCCTATTAAGGCTATGTGGGGAGTTTTTTCTCTTTGCTTTTGCTTGTATGAGTGTATTGGTGTCCGGGTGTATTGTCTGTGAATGTGCGCGAGAGTAAATGTGTGAATCTTTAGGTGTGCATGTCTATGGGTGTGTGTGTGTGTGAACGTGTGTGTGAGTATGTGCTCGTGTGACGCCGCGTGTGTTTGTCTGTGAATGTGTGTGTGTGTAAACGCGTGTGTGTAGATGTGTGTGAGAGTGCCTCTGATGTTCACTGTCACTGCAGGTCCTGCGTTTCTCACTCGCTCAGAGGTTTTTTAACAAAAAATGTGGACAAATCCCAGAATTCACAAAACCCATGACTGAGCCCCCAGCCTCATGCAGATGCTCGCACCCCCAGGCACCACTCCCCTCGCTATGCACACAGATGAGTGCAGCACACGCTGCAAACCAAAGACAAAGATCTCCAGTATAGCCTTTGATAGGCTTCTGGGGCAAGTGCTGTTAAGAAGCATCGATTAAGATGCACACATTCACACACACGCGTTTAAAGTAAAATACCCCCCTTCTAGCCGGCTGGGACGATGCACCAAAGGGTTGGAGTGGCCAACACCACGCCCAGCCTTTTTGTCTCCTCCCCCCTTCCCCATTGCTCATGTTTGCACACCGCACGAGGTACTCATTTGAGCCTGAGTCGACCAAAGTTAAGCCCAGCATCGGTTCTGATTTCACTTGCCACTAATGTTAGTCATGGCCAGGAATTAAACTGGGGATCTTCCAAGTTTGTACCGTAATGTCCTCACCACTGCTCCCACACACATCAATGCACTCACCACCGCTCCCACACACACACACATCACCAGGAATGTTGTTGGGAGTAGCACTCAGGGTAAGAGAAGACCTAAAGCCAGGTTGTGGCGATTGGACCGTAAGAGTCATCGTCCTTAAAGGACTTGTTAACTTGATAACAAGGTGAAGAGCCAGAGCGAGATGGTGGCAGCGGTGGTGGTAGTGGTGATGATGATGATGCTGGGGCTGTAGGAACTGTTCTTGGAGGTCACACGTAGACTGTGCAACAGTTGTCATATCTAGCAGAAGGAAGGAGGTGATGGCGAGGTTTTATGGTGGTGGCTGCAGCTTTCACAGATGGCCTCCAGACGTTGGCCTGCACAGAGCTCCTAGCCTCACTCCTGATGGCTTTATAGCTCAGCTCAGTCCATGTGAATATGGCAAAATTATTGTAGTTTTTTTTGCCAGGTAAACCACAAGTTTTAGCTCTTAGCTAATTTTCAGAGGCGATCTTGGCTACACGTGATCGGTCCTAGAATTGGTTGATATCATCATCACACCTGGGAATTTATAATAGCAGCAAAACTAATGTCTACGCATGTGCATAGTGTATATGAGTACACCTGTACATATATACACTATGCACATGCGTAGACATTATTTTTGCTGTACATGTGATGCTGTGGAGTGACTAAAACTGTGAACTTTCGCGGCACATTCCAGACGACGGCATATATTTAGCGATGCCCTCCCCCATTGACTTAACAATTAGAATTTTCACCATTTCAAGAGCACAAGGGCAGCATGAGCAGCAGCAGCAGAATTTAGCGTAATTGGCTTAATTATAATTTTCACCATTCGAAGATCACGAGGCCATCATGATGGTGATATGTTTCAGAGACGAGCATCATCTGCAATTGGGACACAATGTTGCCCATGTTGTTTTACCCAATGATGTAATTTTCTGGTAGCTTTCTAAAACTTTCTTTGAGACCGGCACACGTCACGGGATCTCTAACGTCCGCTTGTGAAGTAGACGGCGCGTGATGTTTCATGATTCACACCCGCGGCATTAACCAGGGAAGTGCTTGAGCTCGACAAGTGGCGAGCATGCTACCGCTGGGCCACGTCAGTGCCCCAGTGTGATCTCACGGTGCCGAGATATTAATTCCCTCTCCTGGTATACAGGATGTCGTGGGTTCAATCCCGACCCTAACGCCCGTTTAATGTTTGGAGTTTGCGCGTTCTCCCCGTGGTCCCGTGGCTTTTTCTCCGGGTCCAAAGGTTTGTCCCTCCACATGTAGAATCAACACGTGTTTAGATTATTTGGCCGCTTTAAATTTCTATGCGATAGGCCGCTTCGTTGAGCTGTCATTTGTGATAGCCAAGTCGCTTCTGAAAAAGAGCTACATAGCTCGGTGGGCTTTACCTGGTGAAATAAACATCGTAAAGAAATCTAGTGTCCACTCGGACGCCGCCTCACCCTGTCCACGAAGCCGGCGAAGCGGTCGTTCAACTTCTGCAGCTCCTCCTTCTCACGCAGACGCGGGCCTTGCACCATGTCCAGTGGTGGGAAGGACGCGGGGTCGATGATCGGGAGCCCCAGGGTGGTGAACCCATGGGGGGCTCCCCCGACGGGAGCGGCCCCCCCCAGGGGTGCAAATCCCACGGGGACGATGCCCGCGGGCCCCCTGCCGGGCTGGTCGCTCCCCCACGAGGGGTTTACGCCGTAGCTCCCGACCGAGATTGGCCTGCCCAAGCGCGACCGGAACGGCGCGGTGATGTTGTGCAGGGCGCTGACGGAGGCCGTGCCCCGTGATCCGATCCCCAGGCCTCCCGGCACCATCCCCGCCGGACCGGACCCAAGAGGTCCCAGCTGGCCCGGATGCATGGCACCGATGTACCCCCCGAACAGGGGGGCGGACCCAAACCCTAAGCCATAGCCACCCGTGGCCCCCAGACCGGTCATGCCGCCACCTCCGGCGATTCTGGAGAGGCCGATGCCGCCGCTGCTTCTGCCGGCACCGAAACCGGCGATCCGGGATGCCGTGACCCCGGCGCCGGTCCCCAGGGCGAATCCGCCCTGCCCCGTGCCAAAGGACTTCTGCCGCAGCGTAGCGAGTCCCTTGCCCGTGTAGACGGCGCCTTGGCGCACGGACCGCGCGCTGGCGTGCGCGGCCGTGGCGCCACCGGCACCGCCGCCGGCACCGCCGGCAACAGCACCGATCAGTCTGCTGCCGACCGCAGCACTGCCGACCGCGCTGCTGCCGATCGCAGCACTGCCGATGGTGCTGCTGCCGACCGCAGCACTGCCGATGGTGCTGCTGCCGACCGCAGCACTGCCGATGGTGCTGCTGCTCGCGCTGGCGCTGCTGGCGCTGGCGCTGGCGCTGCTAGCGCTGCTCATGCTTGCGCCGCTCACGCTTGCGCCGCCAGCAACGGCGGTGGCGACCCTCTCCATCTCTCGGAGGTGGCGAGAGATCACAGGAGGCACGGAGAAGTGTCTAACTAAAGCCCGATGGGAGGGAGGTGAGAGATGCGGGACTGCCGGACCAAGCACCAAGTAAGGGGGGGCCACAGAGTGCGGCCGCATTTATATCGGCGAGTCGGAGTGCGAGGGGGTGTGAGTCGGGGTGCATCGCGGTAGCCACCACGGGGGCCGTGGGGTGTGCGTGCACGTGGCCTTGGCAGGGGAGCGGGGAATCGTGCGATTAACATCCCCACGTGCGGTTGTATTTGCAGGTGGGTTCAGGGGACGCTTGATTTGGAACCCTCGGGCTAAATGTCCCTATGACATGAGGCCCAAAAAACCATGGCATCATCGCCACCACGCCGTGAAATAGTTTGCCATTGAATGAAACTGCAAGCGCACGTATAAATTTAGCTCAACACGGCGACCCGAGTGACTTCACTGGACTGTCAACGTATCGGCAAAGCTCGGCAGAACTTGGGCGAATGCTGCTTCTCGACAGAATTTTTCGTAAACCCGTGCCGATGTCTTCCATCGTTGACAACGTGGCAAATCGAGCACGGCAGTGTTTAAGCCCTTATTATCATGAATGGGAACGTGGTGCCTGAAAATCCACAGTGTGGTCACCGAATACGACCGGTAAGTAAAGTGGCCTCCCCTGCATTCCAGTCTCGCAGAGCCACGATTTTCTACGATCGGAAACCTCGTCAGGCAAAGCTGCAGGCTTCAGGTATTAGCAGTCGAGAAAAATGCCACCCAAGGTGAATAAGGGTGGACATTGTGCATGGCCACTCAGTATGAGGTGTTCTGTGACCTGTATGTGGCAGCACGTGGGGGTCCTGCTACTTTGATCTTGACAGAACAGTGCAGCGATGAATAATAAATAATAACTGACCAGCCGGACAAAACTTGTATTACATTTTTATTTATTTGTGTTCGTTCATTATTTCAGAATGTCTTGATTAGTATTGTATTGCACCGTAAAATATTAAAACTGTGATTGCCCATTTGTATCTGAAATATATCAATAAACAATGTTTACAGTGGGGGTGTTTTCATCTAGGATACAGGGTTATGGTTGATGTCTGGCTTAGTGGAGCTCAGAGGCTCATTATCAGTCCAATCCACAGTCATGGACCAGACAGCCTCGATCGTCCACTGCTTCAGGCAGGCCAGCGAGTCTCTGTTCGTCTCGAGCAGGGGTAAGCAAACCGCGTAAATATAAATGTGTCGTTAAACCTGACACCACCTGATACAGCCAATAAGTAAGGTGTGTTACGTAAATAAAACATGCCAGGTGGTGGCGGGTTTAACGACGAATTTATTTCTACAAGATTTAACACCAAAAACTTTCTATTATGGATATTGTTCGCAAAATCCTAAGTGTTATTCACATGCATTGCGGCTCTTGAAAGAGTTTTTTTTTTTTACCAAATCCTAAAAAGAATGTCTCTTGTTATTTTGGTTACCGACTTCTGGACCACAGGAAGGCCGACGTGCCTCTATTTGCAGGAAGATCGTGCTTCACGCGGCAGGGACGATGGCTAACGCCGCTGGGAGAGCGGCTCCCTCCCTTGCCCCTGTGAATTGGCAGCTTTGCTGTAGGCCAGTGAGCACCTGAAGATGGAAGGTCTTTGGGAACATTTCGAGTGGGCTCCGTGGAACGCGAGCTCGACGGGGCGTGGCCGAGTCCAGAGGGATCCGCACCTGGGCAGCAGACGTCACTTAAAGCACACCTGCACCACTGCTCGCGGAATGTATTCAAACAAGGAGATGGACGCGCGATTTTTTTGTCCTACGCACGCGCGCACGCACGCACGCTCGCTCCATTTGACTCCTTAATGTGCGGTCGCGTTGTCGACTTGTGTCAGACACCGAGCTCCAGCACTGTCGAGATCCTACGTTCGAATCTGGGTTTTGGCCGACTTGGCTGATTAAAGTGGGTTCTCGAGTGAAGCAACTGGATGGTCACAGTCCAAGTCGCCAATGATTTGTGTAAATACTCACATGCCTTGCAGACAGACCCCATATACTTACACAGAGACTCAAAGACTCACTCAGAGCCCCATAGCCATTCGACTTATTTGGTGGTGCTGCTGCTGCTTTATTGGCAGTGGTGCACCAGCACAAATAAGATAATTCAGCATATTTGTCAAAAACACTGCGGCGTTAAAAAACAAAGAGTAATATATTAGTTGACGTTTCAGGCAATGGTCCTTCACAGCATGTAGTGGACCATCGCGACACAGACCCATAGACTCGCGTAGAGACACACGCATGAACCGACTTGCGATTCAACCAGATTCCCGAGTGTGACAGTTGATGTTATTTGGTTGCCAAGCGCAAATTACAAAACAAACTCAACACATTCCATGTCAATATCACTGTACGGCCTTAAAAGGAAATAAATAAATATAATAGGCAACGTATTGGGCAAATAGCCTTTGGTCACAGCAGACAACGGGTAATATGCAAGGATTACGGGCGGTTTCCAGGGCCAATGCTACGACGCTTGTCATCAGGTTCAGTTGTCCAACAGGACAGGCAATCGCCCACCTTTGTTTTAGCTTCATAGATAGCTGTAGAGGTAGCTGCATATCTGGCTGTATAGGCAGCTGCATATCTGGCTGTATAGGTAGCCGTGAAGCTCAAGGGCTCTGCAGAGATAACATCTGGCACAGGGTTGGAACAACTCTCCCTGAAGCCTCTGATCTCACCATGACGTCCCACGCACCGGCCAGAGAACCAAATGTTCATAACAATGAGATGAGAGGAGAGGGGGGAAAGTCCTCGTGGACTTCAATGGTGGACATGGCAGAGGCGCTACCTCCTGCGGTCAACCGGGGTTTAAAGGACAGCAGGCCAGGCCAATGGAAATCGTGAAGCTCGAATTGAATGCCTTAATGGGACTTGTGATTTGGAATCGTGAGTTGACGACGATCTAGTTAAAGTTGCTACACCGCTTGGACAATCACCAACTGTCCCTGCGGGTGTGACAGGATTCATGTGAGTGTCCATTTCCCAGGGCTTACCCACGTGACTTTACCGAAAAAACCTAAGAATATACTTACCCACACACTCTTGACCGATTTTACTTCGACGTGGTGGGATAAACTAAGAGACGACCATCCTGGGGTCAGCTGCAGATGAAGGGCAAAAACTCACACGGAGACCCACAGACTCGCACGGAGACATCACTCTGGATACCTGGCTCCCCTCGCCGGGGTTTAGTCCACCGAGCAGAACGGTGTATGGGGAGTGTCCACTGCCACACACAACGAGCTACTGCTTGGAACTCCACTGGCACCTTCGAGTGGTGGTGTGGCCGCCCTGAGCCACCATGAAACAGGTCGGGGCAGCATGGGTTGCTTTTCCTCTGCACGAGTATAAACGTCCCACTGACGTTACAAATGTCGCGCCGTAGATGGGCCGTACTTGCCTGCAATGGTGGACGGGGCCCATCTCGGGCGGTACCTCGTTCCGCCAGGGGAGGGGCTGCAGTACCAGCCCAAGAGGGGAGGGGCTGCTGGGGACTCAGGATTCACACAGCGAAGCCCCTTGGCGCCCCCCCCGGCGGGGGGGGGGGCTGCGGGGGATCTGGGATCCCACGCAGCCCCACCCCTCGATGGGCAAGGGGCATAAAAGGGCACCTTCCCAGCCGATCTGGACCAGTTGAAGACTCAAGCCGAAGAGCAGCTAGCTAGGACCCTGAGACCCCGAGCCCCGCTGTCCTCGTCAGGGCCGGGACTCTGTGCGGCCCAGTGGTGAGACCCTGGGAACCTCTGGCCCGACGTCCTTGTAAGGGCCGGGTCCAGTGGGTCAGTGGTTGGAACTTGCCACCTGGCTATGGCGAGCTAGAATAGCCTCCCCCTAGACACCCATAGCCGGAGGAGCCTGAGTGTAGTCCTGTGTTAGGGTGAGTCAGCCCAGAGGCAGTACCTCCCCAGACAGTGGTGTAGGAGGACCGTAACCCTGAGTGGTCTGGGACTGTACTGCCGAGCGAGGCGTTTTAATAAACAGAGTTGCCTCCAAGAACCGTCTCCGACGTCTCCTGAGTCTACAACACTACACAAACACTGTGTGGTGTTGAGATCTGCATAGATGCGGTGGCACTGTTTGGAATTTAACCGACTTGATGTCACACACATTGCAGATGTCATTAGCCCCATCCCTTGCCCATTTTGGACCAGGGACAGATTAATGTAACGTTTATTGTATAACCAGCTGAGAACTCAAGGAACCAGGATGAGTCTCATTTGGAAGACAGACCTGGGGTGACCTGGGTGTCTTGTAAGGCTAGCTTCCGGCTTGACCAGGTGAAATGCAAGTGGAAAAAACACCTGTGCCGTGCTTGCCCATGCTGCCATGGCTCTGAGAATAGACGACAGCTGAGTATACAAAGCCAGTAAGGGGTTGCATATGGAGTGGCTAATGGGGTAGCACCTTCGATTAGCCGCGCCTACATCCTGTGGGGTCACTGTGGAGGGCATTTGTCCCAACAATGACGATTACCAAACCAGATGAAACCCGCACGTGGTCCTGTAGAGTCGGGAGCGTGTCTTTAACATTTAACATGTTTTAACAGACAACAATGATCACATTTCAGGGTCTCAAATTCATATTTATTTTTTCTATTGAGTTGAATCTGCAGTAGTTACATAAACGTATAAAATATACAATGGTGTAAACGTACAAGATTATATTCATAATATAATTTACAACCATTTCTCAATCCACTGCTGGATGAAGGCCTCTACAACTGTCGGTCGTGAGGGTTGTTTTGACGATGCTTGACCGCACTAATCAGTGCAGGCTGGCCAAGGGAGACGAGATTCAGTCGCTCGCCACTGATGTCAGCCGTGGCTGGCTAAGTGGCTGGGTAATTAGCACAGGTCGCCCTGTTCATGACGCAGTGCTCCACCGGCTCCTCGCACTGCATATTCATTGCGAAATAATGACGAGTGAAAGTAGGATTCAACAGATGTATCATGAATGTCAGAAGTCATTCTACTGGAAGAATTAGCATAGCGGCATCTGCAAGTAACCGCAGCTCAAGACAATACAGAAAGTAAGTTAGCTTGTTTGTTTGGGAGAGGCAGTCGACCATAGGCGGAGAGAAAAGGGGACGGTCTTGAACCTGGACTTAAACAGGGAGTGGACAGCATAGATGGCTTGGGGAAGGGATTTCCAGACTGGGGACAGCAAAGGAGAATGAGCGACCTCCCACTGAGAAAAGATGAGGGGTAGCAGGAGATTGAGGGTAGTAGGGCAAGAGGGGAGGGGTAGGAGAGTGTGTGGTGGGGAGCAGAGTGAGATGAGAGCGGAGGGGTGGGAGAGTGTTGGAGGGGAGTAGAATGAGAGGGGAGGGGTAGGATTGAGTGAAGTGTAGTAGGACAGAAGGGGTAAGCGAGTGTGTAGAGGGGAGTAGAGTGAGACGAGAGGGGGGGGGGGGTGTAGGCAGGTGTGAGTGCCGGGAGTATTTTGGACGCCGGGACTCCTCAGCGCCTCGAGGACACGGCCGCATTCTGCGAGGGGGTTCCCTGGTCCCCTCCCACACGGAGCACAACAACTCGCACACATGCTGAGAGCCGGCGAGGCTTCCTGGATAAATAAGAGACATTACATATAAAATACATTATTAATCATCAGATCCAAATGATACTAACATTTTTGTAATCGCACAATGGTCCCCTGTGGATACGCTGGGGGGCTCATTGGCACTTCCCTGGTTTCGATTTAAAGCTTTCGTGACTGCATGGATCCATATTCTTGGTTCTTTCGGTAAAGTCACGTAGAAGGGAAATAATAAAATCTTATTAGGTAACATTTTTATTATTTTATTTCCCTTCTACGTGACTTTACCGAAAGAACCAAGACTACTGCCCTGGTTGCCCAAGGGGCTGGTCGTTGTGGTTCTTGCTGGGCCCACGGCTGCAGTGCCGCGGTGTCACCCTCCTTCCCGTGTTGTCCTGCCCTGGCTCCCTCCCTCCCTCCCCACCGACACCGCCTCTGCCTCTGCCTGACACCCGAACGTAGTTTTTTTAATCAACTATGTTATTTAAAGGGTCTAAAAAATGCGCTTGCATGTAGACAACCGATACGTTTAAATTATTGTTTACTTAACGCAGAGGCTTTCGCAGCCAATATTACCATTTATAATCGAATTTTGGGTTAAGGCCACGTAAAGGCTTTGCCAGAATTCCGGTCTTCAACTCTAGCGGAATCAATAATAATTGGCACATCGTTAAACGCTTGTACATCATGTGACCGTTTAAATCGTTGGGTGGTCAAGAGTTTCGCAACAAATTGGACCGGCTCATTCCAGTACATGGCCTAACCCAAAAAAAAAAATTGTGAAATTATCATTGATGATGTTGACGTGTTCACAGTGATCGGCCTTCGCTCGAGTCCATCTCCCGGCCATACGTCCCCGCCGTGCCGACAAAAGGCTTCGCCGCATGTCTGCTCGGCCTCTACTGGCGGAGCAGGTGCAGCACAAGTTCCTCGTCTTCGGCCAGAGACAGCCCCGTGTCCATCACCCTCCCGCCAGCATCACCATCATCATCGTCGTCGTCGTCGTCGTCGTCGTCGTGCGACTGTGCCCGTCGCCGCTTGCGGAGAGGGCCCGTGCCGCGGCGGTCCCTGCTCGTCGCCATTGCCGTCTTTGGCTCTCCACCATCCTCGCCGCTCTCCTGCGACGAGCTGCGGTGGGGGAGGGGCGAGCGATAGGTCAGGACACGTGCAAGGAATCCGGCCAAATTTGTGTCGTAAAGGCCCTACAAGGCCCCGACACGGTCAACAAACTAAATTGTCACCTTGCGTGCAAGGGTTTAATGATGCACCAATGATTATATTATCAATTCTGCTCGCTCACCGGTGGAGTTGAACAATTCTCACATCCAAAGTTAGTAGCAGTTACATTTAATTGACGTGGTTGTCCGATAGTGTCAGATGGAGGGGAGGGTCTTATGACAAAAATTTGGCCAGATCATCATGGCGTAACCAAAAAAAACAATAATGACTCAATTCTTGCTGGCTGCCAAACCCTAAGTGTTAGGTTTATACAATGTGGCTTTAATGTGGAGTGTTGACGGAGCCACCGTCATCCCACAATCTGGCGATGTCTTAAATCCAACTTGCGACTGCCCGCAAACTAATCTCACTGCTCCATCTCCTCCATGTGATGGACGTCCCCTTGGACGCATTCCATACTTTGGCTATCACTCCGTTGCTAATCCTGCCCCAAGCCCACTCGCTTTGCTCAATGGCTTCGAGTGATGCCACTGTGACCATTAAATGAATGTATTAAACAATCGGTGATGTGTTGGGCAATGGCCGTTCTTCATAGCACATCAACCGAGAGCGGCGAGACAGATGGAGTGCTTAATAAGAGTTGGAGGCTGCAATTGTAAACACTATGGGTGACAATATTTTCATTGTGCATATGAACATGTACCCAACAGTAGCTGTTGGGTTACCACACACCCTTCACTGGTTAGGGGGCAACGTAGCCTGAAGCAGAGAGGACAGGCAAAACGCAATCCGTCGCACATCTGTGGCTCCCCAGCGTCACCGACCCGCGCCGACCAGCATGGTGAAGTCAAATAGCTCCCCGCGACCCGAGCGGCATGCCGAAGCTCTCATCCAGCAGTGGATTTGACAGAATGGCCAGGCGTGTGCACGTGCATTTGTCCAGTTGCTCCGCGCGTACCTGTCGCCCTCGTCGGCGGCTCCACGTTTCTCCCCCTCCTCATCGCGGTACTTGTCGGGGTCAGGCAGGGTGCTGGGGTCAAAGTCCTCTCGCTCGTCGTCGCTGTCGTCGCTGCGGCCGAGGACGGCGGTGCCCGCCTCATCCTGCAATGCACACGCGCGCAGGTAGGTAAATGTACAAAGATACCCCATATAGCCTTTGACAGACTGATAAGGCAAGTGCTGTTATGGAGCACCTATGAAGGGCGACAGGACACAAGAGGGTGCTTGGCCAGCACCACCACTGACCGTCTTTGTTTACCCAGTGGCGATATTTACACGCCACATCAGGTTCTCATTTGAGACCTAGTCGACCTAGGGGTGGCCCAAAACTGGTTTCTATATCACTCTCCCAGTGTGGTTAGCTGTGGCTGGGAATCAGGTGCCCAGGTTGGTATCGAAGTGCGCGACCCACTACACATAGACTTAGGTACGTACTCACACACAAATAGGCATGTACACACACACAAAGACACAGATCCCTCGCATAGCCTTAACATAATGTTGGGGCAAGTGCTGTTAGCGAGCACAAAGACACACGAGCAAATGCAAGGGCAGATGAACACGTCACACTCGTCACCCGCATCACACGCTCGCCCCATCACACTCGTCCCGTCACGCTCGCCTCGCGCCCACCACACTCTCCACGCTCACTACCCTCCACGAGCGCCGGGCCCCACCTAGGGAGGGGTGCACGGCGCAGCGCGGCGCAACGGAACGCACACCGCTCCGCCAAGCCCTCAGGCGGGGAGGGGAGCGCAGAGAAAGGGGAGGGGAATAGGGGAGAGAAGAAAGGAGGGGAGTGTAGTGGAGAAGAGAGTGGGGACGAGAAAAGGGGAGGGAAGAGGGGGAGGGGAGGGCGTAGAGGAGAGATGAGAAGGGAGAGAAGAAAGGAAGAGTGAAGGGGAGGAGAGTGGCGTGAGGCATGTGTGGATCTGTCTCGCCCCCAGGTGGGGTAGGGGATGGGAGCGAGTGGAGGGGAGAGGGCGAGTGAACAGGGGGAGAGGGGAGTGCAGCAGTGGAGGAGAGCGAGTTAGAGAGACAGAAGCACGAGTCCCGGGTGCATCGCACGGGGAGGGAGGAGAGCTCGTCGCCGAGTTCCAGGCGAGGGTCACTCGGAGCGACGCGCTGCGTCCACGGGCAGTGCGGCGACCCGCACGCACACCACGTGGTGGATTCTCTCCGCTACATCGTAGGCTTGCGAGAGACGCTCACGGCTTAGGGAGGCCGACAACCAGCAGTGGATTGGTCATGAGTGACGACGATGATGAAGATGGTCACGATGCCACCCCATCACCCCCATTTCTTCAGCATGAATTCGTTTTTTGACCGACTGTTAAAGTTGCGCGAGGGCAAAAAGCATCGCCAACTATGTTAACTATTTTTTAAACCAATTAGGTCCCGAATTTGTGGCTTACCTACGTGACTTTACCGAAAAAACCTAAGAATATGAATATCATCACATGACTTGCAGAAAGCAGTGCACCACTTATAATTTGCACCAGTCGATCTCGGGTTTGCATCGAGTTGGGCGAGCCAGCATCCGTACCACAGCTTATTTTTATGATAACGGTTGCTGAGCAAAGGCCCAAAGCGGCAAGCGACAAACAGCAATAGATAAAGAGTTGTTACGTTTCCTGAGTAGAGCAAGGTTATTATGAGGAGAGAGAGTGTTGTGACCTGCATTGCGGTGAGCGAGTGGGTAAGTGTGCTGTGACCTGAGTGTGGTGAGCGAGTTCGTGAGTGTGGTGTTGTGACTTAGTGTGGCGAGTGAGTGGGAGAATGAATGGGTGAGCGAGTGGGTAATTGTGTTTCTGTGATCGGAGTGTGGTGAGTGGGTGAGCGTGTTACTGTGATCTGCAGCGCAGTGGTTGAACAGTGTGGTGGTGGATGAAATGAAATGATCGATCACTCCTCAACACGACTGGCAGAATGAACAAGTGAAGTTCACGGGAAAAGCAACCACGGTAGTAGCAGTAGCAAAAGAAGAGTGACAAGGCGGTGACCGAGCACTGGTGAGCGAGCGCAGTGAATCGGTGAGCGTTGGTTTGTCAATACATGCCGGGCGTGTGAGAGCATTGTTCGGGTTTTAGGGGCAATGCCGTAAAACATTATGTTTGTTAAACATTATTTATGTTTTAATTAAACTTGTCAACACATGAACAGGGCAGGGTCCCCCACCACATAACTCACAACGCTGACCCCCACAATGCCGCCCTGATCTACGTAATTGGCTTGTATCCAATTAACCCCTTCCACACCCAATTATTTATCACAATTAGATTTTTATTATTTCATATTTGCCACTGTGGTCAACGGCAAAGGCACAGCCCTGCAATTGCTCGCTCACGTCACTGCTGGCAGAAGGGCCTCGACCAGAGGGAGCCTCTAGAGATCCCGTCATCTTCCACGCTGGCCAAACATCTTGGAAGAGGCGGCGGTCCCCACGCTTTCCAACAAAAAAACGCCATTCACAACTAAGTGGCGATGACATCACCACGGCACTTGTGCCAGGCCAAGTGCACTTTAAGGCTATGTGAAGTGTCGAACGCTCGCTGGCAGGAGGTCACGGGACAGACCGAGGTGCGATGGGTTGATTGACAGAGATGACTGGCTGATGCACCAGCTGTGCCCCCTACTGTGCCAACTTGCTGTGCTTTAGCCATCTGGCGCTTTGCTCATTGTTGTGAGCATCCTTCCTCTGCCCTCCGTTGCTGGAGAGCGACTGCCTCCAACCGCCTGTAGCGTCCTTTACGAGACTCTACAGAGGAAGATCTTGACACTGCTGGTACCAGTCATTGGCAAGTCCAATCAGCTCTACATCCTCTTGTACCATATCACTCCATCTCTTCTCTAGCCCGTGCTGTGCCCATTTAGCCCCCTATATCTGACCGAACAAAAGCTGTTTAGGGCATGCGGTGGCTGGGCATGTGGGCTACATAATCCAGCCAATGCAGCTTTGCCTGCCAGATTAGCACACTGCCCAGGTATGGAAAACTCTCCACTCTCTTCACAACTGCCCCATCGCCAATAGGGAGTTGAAGGGGTGGAGTGTTTGATGGCATAAAATACCCAGGCAGGTGCTAAGTTTTGGTGGAGCTGGTGGTAAGGCCCCACCTCTAAGTGGCATGCCCCAGGTTCAGCAGCAGCAACTCCTCTGAATTAGCGGCAATCACCAGATAATCACCGTACATATGTAATGGCAAGGTGCCTCCTGTCGGCCTGCAGTGGTAATTACGGTTATGGGTGCGTTACATAATGTCCTATTATAAGGGGGGCATATCTGGGGTATAGGTGAACGGCAGAGTCAGTCGAGAAGCTCCAGGAACCGGCTAGAAGGTTCTGGAAAGGGGGCGTGGCCAGAGGGGGATGTTGCAGGTCCTGGCTCCTGGTTGTGTAGCTGCTCGTCGTCATCTCTTCGTCTCCGACCACGTGGCTCTTCTTCTGCAAGACCCTCATTGCCGCCGCCACGCGAGTCGGACAGCGTAGCGTATGCCGGAGATGGGCTATGTGTGAGGATCGCCTATGTGTAGCTGCGTTACGAAGAGCATCGACCCCGTGTGCTCTTAGTAAATAAGAAGCCGTCTACTCGACATGTCTCAGAAGTCAGTCGCTACACACATAACATGGTTGACCAATCGGAAGCCATCCCTTGACCACAGCTGGGCATCGATCAGCCTCCTATTGGATCTGTACCAGATGGAGATTCATCCGGGTAGAAAACGATGTTACGTGGGACCCAAAGGACATCTCTGGTCGCACCCCAAAGTGAACAGGGAATGGCTCCGACTTCTGGCCACGTAGTTTTACCCGGGCCTGCCCACCATCATGAAGCTCCTTAATCATTATGAGCAGAGAAACAGGGACTCAAAGCACGAACAACAACCCAGAGCCCAGGCCTATTGATGGTATCATGCCTTGACCAGGCCAATAAAGCAGCCCCATAGCAACGGTGCGTAGAATTAAGCGATGGGCGTCGCAGCCTTTGGTAATGCACACATGGTGTGGGAGGGGGGTGAGAGGCGGAGTGCTCCGCTATCCATGCTGTTCACCGTTAATCCTGCGCTCCAAGTTCAACTTCGCCGGAGTGCCGTCTGTGCCCCCCATCCCCCCCGCCAAGTTTGTACCATGGACACCCTTTGCTGGCGAGACGTTCTATCGAGGGATTTCACCAGGTCGAATATTTAATGTAAAAGTATGATCACACGTGCCCCCCTCCACACCTGGCCCTCCCCCCTCACGTGAAGCCGACTCGCGCAACAAGCCTGGGCGCATGCCTGCGGCGCTCGCACGTCCTGCGAGTTTTACGCACGACGGCTAAATTACCGAAAATTACAGCTCGCGACAGGGCTTGAGTGGGGTCGTGTGGGGTCGTGGTAATGTGGGGGGGTGGGGGTGTTTGGCACGTCTTGTGGCACGTCTTGTGACCCGTGTTTTTGTCCTTTTCCCAAATTTCATTAATTTGACTGCGTTATCACCGTCGCGAAACACCAAGGGTCCGTCAGGGCCCTCGCGGTTGAGCGAGCGGTGCATCGGCCCCCGCGCGCCAGCGTATGGGCGGGCGGCGCACGACGTCATCGGAGAAGTGACCTCTATCAATCACACACTGGGGGCGCTGTGTCGCCACTTGCCACCACTTGCCACCTGGCTAGAGACGCGTTCGTGACACGCCAGTCACAATGTTAACTTGTGCTTCTTAGAGCAGGAATTTAGCCAAGTTAAATGTGACTTTTTGTGTGCAGTCATTGGTTACCTGGTTATGGACATCAATTCGCTACACACTTGTGAACCTGGTTTATCATCACAAGTCCGTCAATATAGGTCTGTGGATCTCTACGCAGTGTTTTCTTGTGTCCATGGATGTGTAGGTGAGGCTGTGGATGTCCGTTTGAGTGGACGTGTCTCTGTGTCAGTTAATGGTAATCAGGCTCCCGTAAAGGAGTCAATATTTTTTAAACATTTCTCAGCTTCGTTCCTCTCTGGATCTCATTCTGCCACACGGCTCCATTATTATCTCTGTCCCATCCACACACGTGGCGCCTTGAGAAGCCGTGAAAGGCGCCTGTTAAGCGCAAATCATTACTACTACTATGTCTGAAACACACCTTGCATCAATGGTGCGTCTATCAAGTGTGCAGGCAGTGTAACTGCGCCAGGGCCCCGCTCCCTCCCACCTCTCCATGGTAGTGTGCATGATGCGCTTGTGCTCACCTTGCTGCGTCCACGCTTGCTCAGCGCCCTGCGCTCCTCCTTGGCCCTCAGTCGTTGTTCCTGCAACAACGACAACAACAAAACACGGCGCCCAGTTAGACCACCCAGTGTGGCCGGTTTACCGATAAAAATAATACTGGAAAATATATTTCAGTGCATTTGATATTCACGCCGTTCGAACAGCGCGAGGCTATCGCGAAGGCAGGCGCTGCGGTGTTTGGCAGTCTGCTGTAGTTCCATGGTAGGGGGATCGTGTTGCGATGTGTACTCTCGTGGTGCGGTTTTTCACATTTTTGGCCAATGAGGACCGTAACGCCGGCACACGACGACTTCGTCTCGAATGACATCACTGGATTTCTATTGTCCAGTGTGAAACAGACGGGCGCGTAGTATTAATCGGGGTGGGGGGCTGCCGCATCATCGCCCAAAGCCTTGTTGGCTTACACCGTGATTTCACGAACCACGGAACTCGTGTGCCCACTCAAAGTTCCGGCACCTGCGCAGCACCCGCACCACCACCGGAACCACCACCCCCCGTTCCACCGTTTGCGCCAACTCGGGCAGGGGGCTTAAATTTTCTGGCCCGATTTTGGTCTTGACGACACAAATTTGATAAAATCATTACGTGGCCCAACCCAAAATTTAATGACTTATTGTAACATAGGTTAATGAAATCCAGTGTTGTGGTTAACCATTGTCGGTCAATTGTTTCTGTATACCTTGGCAACCGCTGATAATCCAAACAAACCACTCGCTAAGCCCTCTAAGCCACGCTTGATGGCACGTGCGCCATGCCCCACCGCTCCACCAGTGTCGCCTCAAATCACAACGATGGTGGCACCACCAAGCTCTGAGTTTAAACAAGCCAGCGCCTTTCGTGGCCACGAACCGCGACCTACCCACGGCTGGGCGAAGGCCTCCCCCACGCCGTCTCCATCTCTCGCGATGCAACAAACCGTCCAAGCTCACTCACTTTTCTTAATAGTGAATACGATGTCTCTAATCTGCACACACGTTCTGTCGTTTGTACAGCCTCCCCCCCTGCCATCTTTTAACGCGATTCCAACAAACCATCTACGTAGCCGACGGAAACGCAGGAAAGTCGTCGTCTACTTCTATGCTGCCACGTCCACGCTCTCCGCCTTCACTGACCGGCACTGACCAGCGTGCGTCTCCGTGCCATTTCAGCTTTTACATTTTGCTTGTGAACGCCCGTCGTGGCAAACCTCCGCTCGGCACATTGCCATGCCGCTTTGCCATGTGCACAGCTATTGTATATATTGCAAACAGCTGATTATTCTTACACGCACGCACATGCATGCGTGGCACGACTGTAAAAAACGATTGGTGGGCCGCGCTGGCGCAAGCAACAGCGCCCGTTCCGAGTCACCCCCTCGGCTCGCCTGGTCGTCCTCCAGCCTCTCTCTTGTGAACCGCGCCTGGCGCGGCGGAGGGAGAGGAACCGGGCGCCCGATTTAGCCGCGGCGTGCCCACGATTTGGCACTGCCACGTGGCGAGCACGGTGGAAACGCCCGAACCTGCCATGCCGTGAGGGGCGAGAGGCAAGCCAGCCGCCGTGGCATCCTGCCACGGCTGCTACCTCTCAGCCACCCACCAGTCAGCGCCACCGCCCATAACAGATTGTGGCCACTACACACGGTCTGCCGCGGCCACTCCCTTGCAGCTTGCCACGGCCCTTGCCTACAGCAGGTAGTGGTCACCAGACACTACTTGCCACAGCCAAGGCCAAATACTTCCCAAGGCGAGTACCGAATAATACTTGCCATGGCTATGGTCCACAAGAGGCCACGGTTACTTGCTAATGCCCGCCACGGCCACGAATACTCTCTTCTTGCCAGAGCCACAACAGATAATATCCACGGACCGCCACCAACCCAGAAACCCTATCTTAGTGCCCTAATATTCGAGTGCTGAAGCATGTTGGTGGAGCCATGGCGCAGTAGGTAGGGCGTTGTGCTATGACACCCGCTGATCTGGGTTTGATTCCCTGTCACTGCTGGCATAGGTGGCGAGGGTGATACCTAAACCGGTTCTGGGCACTAAGCCACATTGACCAGGATGGTGAAGTATGGTTAAACAACCAGTACCGAGTCAAACCCCTTTGGGAAATCGGGGGGAAAAAGTTACTCGACTCAACTGATAACGAACAAAAAAAAGCACGGCGAGTTTTATTTGCCGATCGATCGGATCTCACGCGACGGCATCCCCGGCTCTTCCCTAAAAAAATGATCCAATAAAAGAGATTTAATCAAAGTCAATTAGGCGGCGACGCGCTGAGCTGTAAAATCTTTGCCGTGGGGTGGCGGATGGAGCGGATTGAAACGAGACTTTTTGCAAGGGGTGGGGAGCACAGTCTGTTGCGGCTGCGATGCCTGGGGCCCGGCACGCCAGTGCACGTGGTGACAGTGCCGTGCTAATGCACACACGCACTAAAACACACGCATACACGCACCAACACTAACACGCGCACACGCTAACACACTCGTGCTTGACGTGCTAACAGACACAAAGACAAAAATCCCCGGTATAGCCTAAAGACTGTAGGGGCAAGTGCTGTTAGCGAGCACCTATGAAGGCCGGCATGGCACGCGAGGGGGTGGGTGGCCAGCACCACGCCCGACCACATTTGTCTCCTCAGTGGCGATGTTTACACACTGCACCAGGTACTCATTGAAGGCTGAGTCGACCTAGGGGACACCCAGGACCGGTTCAGATAATCGTCACCGGTGTTGGCCGTGAGTGGGAATGGAAACTCGGGTCGTCGGGTTCATAGCGCAGCGCAGCGTAGCGCTAACCACTACACTACCGCTCCCCACCTAACACACACGCTAATACACAAACATACACGTGCTAACACTAACATGCACACACGCTAACACACACACAGGTGCATGGCGCAGTGATAGCGCTGTTCCAACACACATACGCTCGCACAAATACACACGCTCACTCGCACACTCAGCCATACATACGAATATAACAAACACACAGGCACCTTCATCTGACACTGAAGACAAAGATCCCCCATATAGCCTTAACAAACTGTCAGGACAAGTGCTGTTAGAGAGTAGCACCTATGAAGGCACACGAGGGGGTGGCCAGCACCAAGCCCAACCGTCTTTGTCTCCCTAGTGGCGATGTTTACACATCGCACCAGTTACTCATTTGGGGCTGAGTCGACCTAGGGGAGGGCATCACCGGTGGTGGCCATGAACAGCAATCAAACTCGGTTTGCCATGTTCGTAGCGCGCTAACCACTGCGCCACCGCTCGATTTTTATCAGACACCACACACATTCTGACACACATTCTCTCATACACGTAGACCCCAACACACTCGCACACAAACTATGTGTAAATTGGCAGGTGGTGGTGGCTATCCACGTGGCCTGTAATCTTGCACTGTGGAGGCGAGGGGAGGGTTGGTGGATCACAAAAATGTTGACAAAACCCCCACCCCGCGTGACTGCTGTGGCCTCCCCGCTCATCTGCGACTCCCTCGTCACGTCTCCGAGTCGTCCTCTCTTTGAGAGCGAGCGAGCGAACACTGCGGCGTGGCTGCACATCACAAGTCGATATTATTATTGTTCATTCACCATGGGACGCGGTGAATGTATGTAAGCACGTATGTACCATATGCACGCACATGCTTACATACATTAGAGGCGTGACCATGGGTGGGTGGGGGGGACGACACCACCCCTAGCCCAGATCACCATCTTCTACACCAGCACCACCACCTGCTGCACCAGCAGCAGTAGCAGGCAGCACACTCACCCTGTGCTTCTTCTTGACCTTCTCGCGGTAGAGCTCCTTGTCCACCTTGTCCTCCCGGTGCAGCCGCTTCCGCGCTTGCTGCACGTTGATGCCTCCCGGCCCCCCGTCGTCGTCGTCGTCCTCATCGTCGTCAAGCGCAGCCATGCTCTGCATCGGCGGCCAGGCCTGCACCTTCTGCACGTGTGCGCACGCACGCGACACACACACACACATCGTCAGAATGGCCACCGTACGTTTTAGTCGGGGAGGCTCGTGTAACAACAAAAACACCACCACCACCATCAGCACCAAAGACTAAGATCCCCCCCCCGTGTAGCCTTTACAGACTGTAGGGGGCAAGGGGCTGTTTGCGAGTAGCACCTATTGAGGCGGGCACGGTACACGTGGGGGTGGGCGGCCAGCACCACGATCACCACCACAATCACCACCACGCGCAGCACCACCATGATCACTACCACCACAATCACCACCACCACAATGAGCAGCAGCACAATGAGCAGCAGCACCACCATGATCACCACCACCACAACCAGTCACCACCACCACCACCACAAATGGCACCACGAGCTGCAGGAGCTCCCACGTGGTGTCGTTTTGTGTTTGCGAATCTTTAAATGGATCCCTACATCGCACTGCACCGGCGACGGCGCTGGGCACGCACCTCGCCCTCGTCGGTGAACAGGACGCGAGTGTTCACTTTGAGCTTCTTCTTGAGCACGCGCTTGGCCTCGCGCACGCGGCTGTTACGGCCGCTGCCGCCGCCGGCCCTCCGCTCCTTCTTCTGTGATGTCACCTGGAGGCGAGGGGGGGGGAGGGGTCGCAGGAATCAATAAATACAATCAAGCAACGGTCTTCATTTTCTGTGACAGTATCGGCCTCGTTGAAGTAGGCATCGGGGGCAGATTACAGCAGAATGCGGAAGGGTACGAGGGCACACAGCAACAGGAATGAAAATAGGGAAAACACAGCAACGGGGGACGTGGGCGAGGTCGGGCTCGAGATGCCATCGCAGCCAAAGCCGTCGACGCGACGACCGCACGACGTCACCAACGTCGTTCCTGCTGGCGGTTGGACCCGGCAGCGGCTGCGCCGTGGGCGATGGCGCAGCGACCTCCGGGGTCTGCCATCCTCGCAAAAACCCCCTCCACGTGCCCTCACACCAACTAGCACAGAGAATCATAGATAGATCTGCCCGATCAGTATCAGGCCTGAGGGTCATCTGTTCCCCTTGGTTGCCGGGACAATTGGAGACCACTCGAATGGGGTCAACGCTGGCCGCTAGCTCACGCGTATTGTGTGTGCGAGACGCGAGATGCTGAACTTCACGTGGCCTCAAAGTGCCCCTGGCCCTTGCACAGGTGTCGTGATGTCACCTGTTGATGCTGAACTTGATTGTTGGGGCAAGTGCTGTTAGCAAGCACCTGTGAAGGCCGGTACAGCACACGAGGGTGTGGGTTAACCGAGATCATGCCCATCTGCCTTTGTCTCCTTCGTGGCGATGGGTACACACTGCACTAGGTACTCATTTGAGACTCAGTCGACCTAGGGGAGGCCCAGGACCAGTTCAGATAATCCTCACCCGTGTTGACCATGAGTGGGGATCGATCTCAGGTTACCAGGTTTGCACCCACACACACTCACAGGCATTGCCACACACACACACACCCGTGCATTCACACGCAGGAACACACACATGCACTAGACAAACATCTCCAGTTTCCCCACAGACAGTTGGGCTAAGTGCACTACGGCGCCCGAGGGGGTGGCGGAGTTGTGGCCAGCACCCCGCCCAGCTGCCTTTGTCTCCCCAGTAATGAAATGTATCTGTACCGGGTACTAATTTCCGACAGAGATGACACAGGGAAGACCCGGGTCAAGTTCTGATTCCACTTGCCACTTACTCATGTTCACTAAGCCTGGGTATCAAACCCAGGTCATCGGTTCATAGCCCATTACGCAAACCACTGAAGCCACCGCTAACTATATAGCCTGCAGAGACTGTTGGAACTCAGTGCTGTTAGAGAGCACCTAATGAAGCCGGAACGGCGCACCTTGGGGCTGGTGTCGTCAGCACCATGTCCAGATGCCTTTGTCTCCCCAGTGCTGATGTCAGCACACCGCACCAGGTACTCATGTAAGGCTGCATTGACCGAGGGGAGGCCCAGGGCCGGTTCAGATATTCGTCACCGAACCCGGAACGCCGGGTTCGTAGCGCAGTGTGCTAACCACTGCGCCACCGCTCCCCCACAAAGCTACCTAATACACATACGTACTAACACACGTAATACGTCAAGTGAAATCAACATTCAGATCGAGCCTTCAATCAGAAAAACACTCCAAGGCACCGAAGAGTTAACCTTGACACATGCATCATACATCACAATTAAGCCAAGGTGCAGCCCTGCAATTTCTTTACTTACTCATGCCACTTCTGGTGATTATGAGAGTGGTGTTCGATCTCCCGTTTTACAGAGACCAGCAGTCTTTGGAAGCGGTGGGTGTACCCACACTTTACCCCACCAAGCTGCCTCGCCTCCATCAGTCTTCGCCAGTGTGCCATCATCCTGCGCATGCCCAACTCACTTCGCTTCCTGGTCAATGCCCCTCTAAGCTGCGTACATTCCCTGGGCCCGTGCACTCCTCTTCCCGTCTCTCTCGAGCGGAATTGCGAGCAGGCGCAGAGTAGCGATGGAACGAGCCGGCGTGCGGGGGCGCTATGGACGCCATAAGACCATGAAGAGACTGCGACGGCACGGGGAGGTATTCAGCGAGCAGCGGACTGATCACGGCCGATGGTAACGACGCAATCTCTGCTCTCATCCAGCAGTGGATTGACGACGAGGCGCGTGCCAGGAAGACCGGCGGGAGGCTGCGAGGTCTCACCCAAAATCGTGCGCCTGACGCCGAACCCCAGACGATCACTTAGGGCGGCAGAAAACAAAGTGCGGAGGCGGCCAAACCTGTTTGAGCCACACCAAGACGGTGGAAAAATGTCCCGGGCTTGCTGCAGTGAGAACACGTGAACGCGCGAACGCGTGAACACGCGAAACACTGAAACTTCACCATATTCATCACGAACCGTAATAAAATAATAATTATTTGCACTCCCCTCCTCGTACGTTGAACTTCTTTCGCACCAAATGTAGCCAACCGTGCTAATCGGAGGTGTCGTGTGTGTGTGTGTAAATGTGCGTTGAAATTCTTTTCCACCGTACGTAGCCAACCGTGCAAATTGGAGGTGCTGGGGAAAGACAACGAACTTAACACAAAAAAGCAGATCGCTGTGCTGACCCTCCACGGTCAATCACAAACCCGTAACACCTGGGGGGGGGGGGGTCTGCCACGTGACCTCCTGCTTGCGAGCCTTTGGCACCTTCACATGGGCTCTAAGTGCACCTCAAAAGGGCGCAACAGCACTGTGCTGACACTGCGGTCACTTCGTGGTGAGCGGAAACTAATTCTTGTTGTTTGACCATACTTCACCACGATGGTAATGGTGGGATGGTGAAACTGGCGGGGGGGGGGGGGGTTGTGGACCTCGGGACCCGTTAAAAAATTAACCCGTAAAAACAAAGTTTTTCACTATAAATCCTTTATATGCGTGGCGGCTAGAGTCCTCTCGTCCTCTGGCTTGAGATGGCTGCCACCTATGGGTCAGATGATTGCATGCCACCATTAAGCAATTGGTAATTAAATATAATATTTTTGTCCTAAAAAGTGTAAAATTTTGGAAAAAAAATTTCACGAACATTAATTGTCACGCACAACGAGTCTGTGTGGAAAATCTCAGCTCGATTGGATCACGGGAAGTGGGTTAAAAAACGACCGAAAGATTTGCCCGGTCGTAAGCAAGCAAGCAAGTGCGCAAGTGAACTTAATATAAAGGATTTAAAAAGGCTTGCACATCTCTGAACGGCTTCCGCGGATTTCTATCAAGACCCCTTCAACAGTGCAGCCCGGGGCGACAGGCTCAACCTTAGTGACAGCAGCAGCAGCGCCCAGCCAACCACCGTGCTGGCATTGGCATGCCGGCACTTGCGCTGAAACACGCTCGTTAAACGCAGATTTTCGCCCCTCCCACCGCGCCGCCACCACCACGACCACACCCCCCCTCCCCCCCCCGCAGCCACGACGGGCCTCCTCGTGTTACCGGCAGCGGCGGCGCGGTGCCAGCGTCAGGGCGATGGCATCTTTGGTGCCAGATACCCGGCACATGCTGGCTGGCGGCCCATGAATTATGGGACGACTTTAAAAGGATGCTTGGGTTGGGTTGGGCTTAGTTGGTCAGTGGGTCGATCAAGCAGGCCAGAGGGCTTGGCTAAACCCAAGCGATCGGCGTGCGCAACTTAGTTGCATGCAACCGAATCGCATGTGTGTAGTGGTGTCTGCACCCAGGAATGAGCAGCTGCACAGCTGGTTGCTTACAGGCGTCTCCTCTCCTGTCACGCGGCTTGCTCAGAGGTGTGCGGCGAAGTAAGTCCGTGGTCACGTGACGCACTTTCCAAGCACGATTCGCTCGTTGCGATCCTGGACGCGCTGTTGACACTTGGCGCTGCGAAGCGGCGACTAATTGACGAGTAAAACCCGACCGATAACGAGCAAGAGAACGCGCCGGCGGTTTCCTGCGCGGTTTCAACATCGATCGGTGGTAACGAACGACGCCGCCGCCGCCGTTAAAACGGACCGACGTGCACCGAAGGGGGGCAAGAGTCGGACGCCGCAGGTCCCGGCATCAACTCCTGACCACGCGGGAAACAACCCCGTCGTGCGGCCGCTCGCTCAGACGCAGTTGCGAGGGCGACTTGGTTACGCATCCCGATCGCTCGGCTGACGCTTGGTCAGGTGGGGGGGGGGATGGGTGGTCGGTGGATTCGTACCGCCAAAGACAAAGATCCCCCCCCCCCACCGTCCACAGTCTTAACAACAGACTGTTAGGGAAAGTGCTGTTAGCGAGCAACGCCGCACACAGGCACGCAGGCGCACAGGGCAACGCCTGGTCCATTCAGACGTGGCCCCCGCAGCAAGGGAAAGTCTCGGCGCGTGGCGAGGGAAAAAAGAGGATCGGTGGAAACGGGGAGGAGTGGCGGTGGCCGGCCCCCCGAGCGCCATCAATCACAGGCGACGACGCGGTGGCGTCCTCGCCACGGGGCCCAGCGATGGCGGCTTGCCGCGGGGGCCCAGCGATGAACGGGCCTCTGTTTCGCGCCGCGTCTGCCGTCCGTCACTGCCCGGGGGGGAATCCGCGGTCGCCGCAACACGATGGATTGAGAAACAGCGCCGGTGACACTTGTGAGCGGCGAGCAATGCGCGCGAGCCATCCGCGACGAGCCCCGGGCGGAGATGAGCAAAAGAAAAAAACGTACGCAGTTCTACCTTGTTGCGCAACCGCTCGCTCGGAGCCGGACAAAGTGATAGCGGCGGTGGACTTGAGAGCGATCCGCGTGCACCCGGCATTGCGCCCTCGAGCTACCGAGCACGCACGGCTCTTGTGACCCCCCCCCCCCCCCCCCCCTCCTCCCCCCTCCCCAACCCCCGCCCCGCCCCCCCCCCCCCCGTCGCCGGTGGCGTCGTCGCGAGAGTCCGCGACGACGCTGACCCCGGTCATCCCGACGCTGCCGGGGGGGGGAGGGGAATGGGAGGGGGGAGGGTGGACCGCGCGTTCCGTGTTTTCCACCGAGCGGTTTAGATTTAAATGAAATCCGAACGTGGAGAATGCGATAAACCGCACGGCATGCTTGCGGTGGATATGAACTTTTGAAATATTTGACAATATAAAATAAATAAATAAAAAT
>CM025646.2:3200232-3210760 GCA_014621495.2 Entosphenus tridentatus
TCATCACCATCCCACTCCGTGTCTCCCCCTTCCACCTCATCCTACACGTCATCATCACCAAGTGCACGAGTGATGGTCTATGTGGCTTGACGAGCACTTGGTGTGTAATGAGTGCGACCTCAATGAGTTCGTTCAGCAACCGTAATCCAACGCAGCTCAGCGAGCACTGGACAGACACGGTCAGATCTTGCCGAGTACCCATCACGATACGCGCCCCCTCACAGACGGAGCGAATGCATCGCTGCGCTCAACCTGGGCCGCAAAGCGTTGGCGTGCAACAAACGTCGTCGTGAGTCGCGTGGCTGTCCAGTGCACCTCTTCGCTGGACGAGGAGTCGTGCGGCGGCGGCGCCGTCGTGGTGGTGGTGGTGGCTGGGCCGCCCCTCGCCGAGTGGCCCCGCTCCGCCCCCTGCCGCAGGTGCTCGCGGAACGCGTTCAGCTCCGTCTCCGAGTCGGACGCCCCTTCTGAACGCGGCGACGGGAACGGGCGGCGCAAGCGCTACTCTGTTAGCACGCATGGCGCGCGATGATTACAATTATTATAATAACGTTAACTTGTATCGCGCGGGGAGGAGGAAACAAACGCACAGGGAAGGCGGCAGCAGCCAAGCGGTGCGCTGGTGCCAAATTCCGCCTCCAAGCTCTGCGGTCCTCTATATATATGATGGTGTGGAGTGATTGCAGGCGGGTGGTCGCGTTTGGCGATTGGAAGGGCATCGATTTAATGGATTCAAGTCACGACAACGACAAATTGAATTGGCTAAATTCCAGCTCTGAGATTTTTTTAAAATGTTGATTTGATTGACGTGCCATGAACCGTGCTCCGCTGGGCATGAGCGGGGAGCAGGCAGCGACGTCAAGAACCGCGACGGAGCGGCAGCCACGGAGCGGGGAGCCAGGGGAGGCCGTCCACCAACTCACGTTGTCCGCAGCAAGCAGCTGCTACTGTTGCTGCTTGCTGGGCGGATCGTTACGGCGCAGGATCGCGAGAGATGGCGGCCACGCCTTGGGGAACCGTCCATCCAGCAGTGGAGTTGGCCAAGACTGATGATGATCTGATGATCATAACTTTCTTTATTTTATACACATAAAACAGATGAATCGATTATAACAAATAGATTTAACCAAATTATTGTTTAAGCTCAAGGTAAGCCCGTGGGGTTGAGCACGGGACACTTCGTGGCCGGAAGGGATACCAAACAACGCTAATTCACCGTACTGAAGGCAATTCATTTTTTTTTATGGATACATTTCAAACAGTGCAACGATTGAAATTGTCAACACCATGCCACAGCTCTGATGCAAATAAGTTGCAAACAAATTGTGAGACTGGGAAACCGAGGCGCGGCACCTTCTGACGCTCTCCGCTGGGGCGCGGCCTTCGTGCTGGGCCCCTCCGCTCCCAGCGTGCACTGGGCGGCCTGTTTTTGGGCGGCTGCCCTCCTCTGCTGCGCTTCCCTCTGCAGGAAGCGGATGCGGGGAGCCACGGCAAGTCCCAAAGACCTGCGCGAGAGGTGTTCAGAGGTCATGGCGGTCGAGTCGATCACCCCTCTCGTATTTCTCGCTCCGCTTGTGACCCGCGGCGCTGCGCGTGCGCAGGAGAGAGACGGATTGCTGCTTCCCGAGACTGGGAGACGGTGGCGGCTTGGGAAGGCCTTCATCCGGCAGTGGATAGAGCATGGCTGACGATGTTGACAGCTCACGTGATCAGACATGCCAATCCAGTTTATGTGGCTTTGGGTGGCCAATCACTGGTTTGCACAGGGAATGATCCGATGCTTAATAAAGCATCAGTCATCGCTAATGCACCTTCAAAGAGAAGCGGATTAAAACTAATAGACAATTATTTAAAACAATTATATAAGATATGAGTAATTTAATAAAAATAGAAAACCTTCATGCGATTTTTGGCAATGAACATCCGCGGTTAACACAAACAAAAGATTTAAAACACACGAATGAAGAATGATCTGTAACATCCGAGGCGTCGCACTGACATCTACGGAAAGCAACAGCGGCCTCGGAGAGGACGCGTCCCTGGCCAGAAGGCGCGATGGCCGGCGGTCGAGACTAACGGCGGAGCGGCAGCCCATGGCGGGATCGCACCCATGAGGACGTTGCATGAAGACGGCCCCCCACCCCCGCCGCGTCTGGATCCCATCCCTCCACCTTTTTCCGCGGCCCCCCCCCACCCCCCCTCCACCAGGCCTACCCCGAACCCCTCCTTGACACTCCCGCCTGTTCTACTGTCACTAAAATGTCACCACCCCTTTTAGTAATCCCATTCTTCATCACAAAGACCACTACCATCTTATCTACAGTGTTATAATAGCTGTAAAGCACCTTGGAAAAGGCGCAAATAAACATTTCAATAAGATGAAGAGGTTGATGATGACGACGCCGACGACGGTACGAATGCAGGAACCCGCACCGTAACCATCTGCGTCTCGTTGTCGAAGTAGCGCCGTTCTCATCCCGGGCGGAACTGCGGTCTGGCTGTGCAGCAGCTGCCTTGGCCGCAAGATTTGGTTTGTGGGGCGTCCACTCTCAATCACCACCCCAAGAGAGCCACCACCTTGTGCCAAGCCGGCCTGACTCACCCGAACCACAGAGGCCTCCACACCTATCGTGCACCCACTTTAATTACCTTCAGTCTTATTTCAGTTTCATTAGGTACATTTGGTATCTGCGCCATTCTCACAATCCAAACCTATCGCTGAAGCATTATGTTTCACAGCCATGGGCTGAAGTTGATTCACACAATATTAGGGGGGGGGGGGTGACGTTGCTCTGCGAATTCCCAACCGAGTAATTCATCTGCAGAGGTAATTTTTTAAAATTTAGACCATGACACCGGCACGCATTGGCCTGCTCTTTTCGAGCAACGTCACGGGATCTTTAACGTCCACCGAGAGCAAAGTAGGAGGCGCAAATAACGTTTACCGTCAATACACCGCGAGTGGTGTTGACCGGGACCGACCGCCGGGATTGGAACCGCGGAACCTCTGCGAAAAAACGTCGATCGCGCAACAGCTGGGCGGCGTCACCACCCCAAGAAGTTTTCCATCCAACTCGGCCAAACAAACGGCATTTCACGAGGACAAAGAATCCATTCGGAAATCTCACAGCGCAATAAGGGGGACGGGGCTCTCTCCTACACACTCTGCTGTGCGACCGGCATCCGAACCAATATCTGTAACTGCACGTGGATGATTTGGTTAACGAAGCCGCACACTCACGTCGGACAATTGGGGACGCCGCAGGCTGCGGCCATGGGGCATGAGTTTCAGATTTAAACATTTCCGCTTGTGTAGCACCCGCTGGACCCACCGCCTGGAACTCGCTGTTGCTAAAACAACTGAAGGACGACGATGTCTCTCTCTCACACCTCAAACGTGACCTGAAGACTCAACCGAAGACTCAAACCGCGGCCTCGCAGCTACACGGCGGGTGATAGGGGCGTTACGACAGCGCGCTCTTTCAATGTCTAACCATCGTGACTTATATCTCCGCTCGATTTTTCCAGACCGATCCGACAAACGTGACTCTGAACGCCCTCTTCGCGAGGGAGGTGGCGGAGGGGTACTCACAGGGCGTACTGCGGGAGCGGCAGCTGCGTGACATCGAACACCTCCTTGTTCTTCATGAGGTAGACGGCACGGAGGTACGACATGAAGCACTGCGCACGCAAACACAAACACCCCACCCCGCTGTAGACACAAGCGCTGCTGGGGCAAGCGCTACTTGCGAGCACTGACGACGGCCGGCATGGCGCAGGAGGGCGACAGGACCGTGCCCGGCTGCCTTCGTCTCCCACGTGCTGGTGTGGTTGAGGGAAAACCCATGACAGGTCCAAATAAACGCCACTGATGTTAGTGCAGCGGCGAGTTGGTGACTGCACGACAATTGCCATCGAGTTAAATCTGCTTTTGCACTTAAATTTGACTAAATTCCAGCCCTGAGATTTAACAATATCTTTTACCACCATGCGACAAACATGACTTTCAGTGGCAGGGCCGGTGGGGAAAGCGCTAACACGCCTTTATAGTGTGGACAACAGGCGGCTTGAAGAGATCTCAGAGGTAGCTCTGTGGTATCCACTTCCACAGTGCGTTCTCGAACACTGAGGGCCGCTCGACTCAAGGCCAATAGCACAGCCGAGATTATATTTTTGGAGAAGACGTTTAAACACCATCAATAACAGGACTACACAAAGATCCCCCGTATAGCCTTGACCAGTCTGTTGGGGCAAGTGCTCTTAATAAGCACCGATGAAGGCCAGCACGGCACACGAGCGGGCGGGTGGCCAACACCACGAGCGGCCGCCTTTGTCTTCCAAGTGCCGATGCTTACACACCGCACCGTGTATTCATTTAAGGCTGAGTCGGCCTAGGGGAGGCCCTGGACCGGTTCAGATAATCATTACTGACGTTGGCCGTGAGCGGGCATCGACAGCTCGCGGAGGGATGCCTTCACCCAGCAGTGGACTGAGCAGTGCACTCACCACGACGCGACCACTCCCACACATGACGCTGTGCGCACTCACACTTACGCGTTCTCTCTCTCTCCGGTGCCGCCGGGTTTTACCGCGTGCTCGTCGGCGCGACGTCTCGCTCCACATGGTGGGCGGCTCATTCAGGGACTCGCTCAGGCACTCTCTCTTGCTCTCGTGCTCATTGTCGGACGGGCGGCTCATTCAGGAACTCGCTCAGGCACTCTCTCTTGCTCTCTTGCTCCTTGTCGCACGTCGCCGTGACGTCACCGTGACGTCGCCGTGACGTCAACGCCCACCGCGCCACTTACCCGCTGAGCCCGCTCCTTCAATTCCTTCTCCTGCGCCAGGAACCCCTCCAGCTTTCCGCGCACATCCTTCAGTTTATCCGGGTTGACCCTGCACACACGCGCGAGAGAGCGTCACACCCGCGTCAACCCAGTCAGTCATGTTTACTCCACTGCTGGATGAGGGCAGCCCTCCACGAGCTATCGTCATCCCCCCCCCCGACCCCGCGTGGCACCGATCCCCGGCGATCGCATCGCTCCGAGCTCGAGTATGGTTAGTGCTGTGGTGGGGAACTGCCGGGGATACCAGGTGTTATAGGCTTGTGTTGAGAGAGGAGACCCGGAGATGGCAGCACAGCAATGGATTCATAAATCCATCTGTGTGGAGCAATGTCATTATCCTCGTGTGTGTGTGTGGGTATCCTCCAGGTTCTCCGGTTTCCTGCCACGTGAAGCCAAACTCTCACTGCTTGCGGAATCATGGCCACACATCCCGCTGGAAGAGCACCCTCTCTCTTGACAAGGAGCCTTGAGACCCAAGCGACGTTTTCGTGGATAAACACGGGCGTGGGGAGGCCTACGGCGAGCAGTAGACTTGACAAAACGGTTGTACATGGGACATGGACACCTGTACATGGACGCCTGTACATGCATGGACGTGTGGAAGTGTAACCCAGCGGCCCGAGTTCAATGTCCGGTCAAGACCGATAACAACGGTGGATATTTAAACCGATCCTGGGCCTTCTTGTCCGAGGTTGACTCAGCCTTGCGAGGTTTGTAAACATCAGCACTGGACAGACAAAATGTGGCCGGGCACGGCATTGGCGACACCACTGCTCACTCGCGCTCCGTGCTGCCCTTCATGAGGCGCTCGCTGACAGAATGGCCCCAGCAGCCTGTGTCGGCTACACAAGGGGGCCTTTGTGTGTCTGCTCGGACTCCCCTCCCCTCCCCTACCCCCCCCAAGTACCACGGGTGTCGTTGGAGCGCCTGTCCACGCAGGCTCCCACCCAGAGCCGGGCCCCCTTCTGCCGCACCCTCAAAGCCGCAGGTCGACAAGGGTTTTATCGCCGCGTCAAAATCTGCATTCCGACTGTGGAAATTGCTGGAGGCGTGGCTGTCATCCCATCCATCTCCCGCTCTCCGCGGATGCAGAGCGGCGTTGTAATTTTGTGTTTCACAATTGACTTCTTTTGCACGTTCAATGTCTCGCGAAAATAGACGGCCCGGAATGCACGCTGCGGCGGATGAATATATTGGGAATAAATGCATGCGACCATAGGTGGGGCCTTGGGCTGTGATCGATAAAAAAATCGAAAGGCTGAAGGAAAGAGAAAGATAATAAGAGGAATGATAAAATTAACAGCGTTGTGCGGTAATTACAATGGGGTGAACGGATGAAACGAATCGACACAAGGGGACCACACCTTCCTGTAGGCCAGATTGTGAACTCGGAGACGGAGCCCACTGGATATCGCGTGCCTCAAATCAGCCAGGCTGTGCTCGAGCGGCCATGTGGCCAAGCGGTGGTGCGTTCCCTGCTTGTTGAAGAGGTTCACAGTTCGAATCCGACAGGCCGCCCTTCCTATTCCTGCGGTCGCGTGTAAATTACCCGCACGCACGCGCTCCATCTGCTTCGCAGCGGAGGTTAAAGATTCCGTGACGGAATTCAAAACCCGCGGGCCACTGTGTGCTGGAGTCACGGTGCCAATTTGCCGAGTTCGAGAAGATTTGACACGGTAAAATACTCAACCGGGATTACACACGGCAGCATAGCCGCCTGCTGCCAAACTACAGCAGGCGACGCCTGCGAAACATGACAGCGCGCCTTCCCTCGCGACGGTCGCCCTGCCCTATAAGGACGGCGCCGATAGCAAATGTACCAAATTATTTTAATTATTTTCAACCGCCCGAACCGCAAGGGGCACCCGGATGAATCAGAGGGGTGGGGGGGGGGACTAACGCGCGATCAATCGCGACCACCATCAATTGCGACCGTCCCGCGGCAGACCGCGACGGGCCCCGTGTTTCTCGCCGTTGCCGTGTACGCGCCGTCTGTTTGGTCACGCGTTCGCTCCCAAAGCGGCCGCCGCCGCCGCCGGCGCTGCGCACACCGGAGTTGGGCATTGCGCTCGCGAACCGAGAGGCGACTGAGCCGCGTGCCAGAGAGGTAACGCGACGCTCACGGAAACGGTGTTTACGTGTTCCCCTGGAGAGCCGAGCCGAGTCTCAAGACCCGCGTTCAGGAGCAGCCTGCATTAGGATGTCCCTCTGTACGGATGGACGTGAAACTTCCTTCGCGCCGTACGTAGCCATGCGTGCTCATCCGAGGTGCCAGCTACTTCTCTGGCCAGTTGATTTTAATTTAACATTTACCAGCCAGAGTGTACAGCGTTGTTACGTTAGATCTGTGCGTGTGTGCGTGTCCGTCAAACCGTCTGCAACTGGGGGGGGAGGGTGGTGGGGGGGTGGTCATGTTACCTCTGGTAAACGTGATCAAATATGAACAAAACTTTTGTTGCTGTTCGGGAATTAGCCCGATTGCAAACTGGACAAATTGATCAAAGCGTGGCCCAAAACTTGGAGACCTGAAAGAAAATTCATTTGCAATATTTGTAAATTAATTTTGCCTCGACAACTGTCTCGTCGACTTCTGCAGCGAGAATAAAACACTTCCCAAGACAAACGCATGGCGGGAAGCCGGAGAAAACCAAGACACACGAAGACAAAGATTCCCCTACAGCCATACAGACACTTGGGGGTAAGAGCTGTTAACTAGCAGCTATTAAGCACACGAAAGGGTGCCACGGCCATCGCCACAGCCAACAGTTTTCGCCTCCCCGGCACTGATGACTTGACATAATACGACAATGGCCGCCATTCGCCACTAAGTGGCGGCGACGTCGCCACAAGCGCTTGCGCCAGACTAGGTCCACCTTCAGGCCACGTGAAGTGTCAAATGGTCACTGGCAGGTCACGGGCCAGACCCAGGTGCCATGGGTTGACAGAGATCAATGGTACAGATGCACCGCCTATGCTCCTCACTCTGCTAACTCTTTGCGTTTCATCCGCCCGGCGCTCCGCTCGTTGTGAGCCAACTCCTCCACCCGGGTACAAAAACGTCTCCACACTCTTCAAAACTGCCTCATCATTAATGGAGAGTGGAGGACGGGGGGGGGAGTATTTGATGACATAAAACACCCAGGTAGGTGCTTTGTTTTTGTGGAGCTGATGGTAAGGCCCCCACCTCTTATTGCCATCCTCCAGGTCTCCAACTCATTCTCAAAGTGAGTAGCAATGACCAGATCATCAGCATATATAACATGTTTGACCAGAAGGCAGCCATCCCTTGACTGCACACAGGCATCGACAAGCCTCTCATTATATCTGGACCAGAAAAACATTCCTCTGGTAAAGCCATGGGAATAACTAAATGGTCAAAAAAAGACGTAAACTCATTTAGGAGCCAGAGGACATTCCTGTCGCACCCCAAGGTGACCACAAGTAACAAAACAAAAAAGATCTCCCCTATCGCCTTAACAGACTTTTTGGGGCAAGTGATCTTAGCGAGCACCTATCGAGGCCGGCACCTCGCCTGACGACCTTTGTCTCCCCAGTGGCGATGTTTACACACTGAACTAGGTACTCATTTGAGGCTGAGTCGACATAGGGAGGCCTAGGACCGGTTTGGCTAGTTGTCACTAGTGTTGACCTTGAGTGGGAATCGAACTCAGGTCGCTGGATTCGGAGCGCAACGCGCTAGACGCTACAAAGATAAAGGCGCCCCCCTGTATAGCCTAAACAGACTATTGGGGCAAACGCTGTTAGCGAGCACCTATGAAGACCAGAAGAGTACACGAGGGGGTGGGTGGCCAGCACTACGCCTGACCGCCTTTATCTCCCCAGTGGCGATGTTTTTACACAACGCACCAGGTACTCATTTGAGGCCGAGTTGACCTAGGGGAGGTCCAGAACCGGTTCAGATAATCGCCATTGGTAGTTGGCCGTGAGCGGGAATTGAACTGTGGTCACCGGGTTCGTAGCGCGAACCGCTACACCACCGCTCACACACGACACGCACTCACTTCGAGCAGTGCGGACACGCCCTGGACGCCAGCAGCTGCAGCCGCAAGTCACACCCACACACAGCACGGGCGCCCCCTGGCGAGGCCCATCCGGCCACCTGGTTTCACCGATTCCCTCCACCCGTGTCGAGGACTCGCTCCACCAGACCACAGCCCGTCCCCGATCTCATCCACCACGCGTGTGTTCAATCACCACACCGCAGCCAACAACAACAACAATACTCCCACACGCACCACACGTGGGCAGGTTACAACACTTCTCCATCTGCTGCTTCTGCCCTCGCCCTAGCTCCACCCTGCCTAGCTCCAACCCCCCCCCCCCCGCTCCACCCTCCGTAGCTCCACCCCCCCTAGCTCCACCCCACCAAGCTCCACCCTCCCGCGGGTGCTCACCGGATCTTGTTGATGGGAACCTTGCGCTCCTGCAGCTGCTTCACCATGCCAGCCTCCTCAGAGGGCAGCAGCATGAGTAGCGCCTCGCCATCCTCCTGGTACCTGCACCGGCGCAAACGAGGGCGGCGGCACGGGCAAGCAGGCGGACATCGCACACAGCTGGCGCATGCATCTGCCAGTCATCTCGGTCAGTCAACACCTGGGTCTGTACCCATGACCACCTGTACCGAGCCTGCCACAGTAGGGGGTGCAGCTGGTGCATCTGCCAGTCATCTCGGTCAGTCAACCCACGGCACCACCTGGGTGGGTCTGTACCCATGACCTCCTGCACCTCGTCTGGCACAGTAGGAAGCACAGCTGGTGAATCTGCCAGTCATCTCGGTCAGTCAACCCACGGCACCACCTGGGTCCGTACCCGTGACCTTCTGTCAGCAGTGAGCCTTCGACACTTCACGTGGGCTCAAAAGTGCACCTGGCCTGGCACAGATGTTGTGACGTCATCGCCTCTTAGTGGCGAATGGCGGGTACTGGTATTGGTGCGTAGTGTGGAGCAGAGGTGCAGTGGTTAGCGCACTGCGCTACTGACCCGGTGACCCGAGTTCGATTCCCACTCATGACCAAACACTGGTGAGGACCATCTATTTATACGGTCCTAGGCCTCCCCTAGGTCAACTCAGCCTCAAAATGAGTACCTAGTGCGACATGTAAACATCATCACTTGGAAAACAAAGACGTGGTGGTGCTGGGCGTGGTGCTGGCCACCAACTCCCTCATGTACCGTGCCAGCCTTCATAGGTGCTCGCAAACAGCACTTGCCCCAACGGTGTGCACAGGCTACACGGGGGTTCTTTGCGTGCGTGCGTGCGGGAGCTACCGGGCTGTGCGCCCCGCGCGGTGGATGTAGGTGCTGGCGTCCTCAGGGCAGTCGAACTGCAGCACCCAGCTGACGGCCGGGAAATCTGAGCGCGTCAACAACACAACGACCACACGTCGGCACCGTCACTCCCCGCAAGCCCAGCAGGAACCTGATCCTGGTTACCGTACGGCTGGCAGGTAGCTCAAGCCTATAACACCTGGTAATCACGTGCAGAGCGGTGGCCAGGTGATGGCGGTACAGCAGTGGACAAATCACGCCTCATCTCGTCGCATCTCGCAATTCCAGCAGGGACCTGAACCTACTCCGTGATTGGATGAGCGACGGCCTAGGAATAAATTTTTATTTAAAGCTTTCGTGACTGCAGGGATTCATATTCTTGGTTCTTTCGGTAAAGT
>CM025646.2:3220760-3239437 GCA_014621495.2 Entosphenus tridentatus
CTGCTCACCTTCCTCGTGTCACTGACTCTGGCCACGTGGTTCCATCTGTCCTGCCCGCTACTCCCAGAACCTGCTTTTCCCCAACCCCCATTCACTCTGCAGGTTGACCACACCCTGCCCAATGTACAAGGTGCTACAAAGAAATGTTAACGCTTTTGAGAATTTGCAACAATACGACAAGAAATGTGACTCCGGGCTCTGGAGACCACCTGGAGAAGATTCCAGGCACGCGTTGACAATGATGGCGGAGAAGTGGAGACCCTTTAAACTTTTTAAAGCTATGAACAATCATTTATCGTCATTGTGTTATCCGCTCTTTTCCCATTCACAACGATGGTCCGATAGACGCGTTAACACTTTTTTTGCATCCTGTATCTTCCCTTTGGGAGTTATTTGTACCACGTGACAAGACTTTCCCAGAGTTAACAACAACAACCACCACCAGCAGCTGATTATCGCTGGGGTTTTGTGGCACACGCTGTTGTTGTTGACTCGACGCAGGTGCAGAGCGGCTTCCTGGGAGGGTGGCTGCCGACGGTGGTGGACGGCCTCTCCCACCTGCCCGAGTCTCTGGCCAAGATGAACCACTCGCAGCTGGCGCCGGTCTTGGCGGCCCTGCCTTGCCGGAGGCCGGACGGCATCTCTGCGTCTTCGAGCGACCAGATCTTGAGGCAGCTGGCGATCCAGTCTCAGGTGAGCGTGGGCGAGTTTTGTTGTTGTTGTTGTTGTCAACTTGAAACGTCGGTGTTTTGTCGCCAGTATATAATGATCCATATTTGTGTGTTTTGGTTGAGGCCACGTGGTGCTCGTTGTGCCAGCATGCCCGTTCGTTAGCCCTGCGGCTCGCGCCCAGAGTTTGAGGTGAAGCAGCGCACGCGAGTCTCCAGTCCGTCACCCAGCGGCGCTCGCGGCAGGCCGAGAGGAACGAGGTAGGGGGAAGGGAAGGAGGAAGGGAAGGAGGAGGGGGAGGAAGGGAGGGTAAGGATGGGGTGAGGGGTAGGAAGGAGGAAGGGAGGAGCAGGTGAGAAGAAGGAGGAGGGCAAGGAGGAGCTCTGTCACTCAAGACCTGATTGATGCATTGTCCGTACGCGCGTGTGGATAATACCTGTTGTGAAAGCGTGAAATTCTGTTGGGTGGTGGAGAGTTCACAACAGGAATGTTGGCATCAAACCACCCCCACTACCACTAAATGCCGCGGCCCAAACACAAACAGGGATGGTTGTCGCAATTCCCCAACGTTATCTCGGTCGCGCGATCGGCGTCGCCTCGTCACGAGACGGAGAATCCATCGGCAGCTCTCGCCGAGCCGAGCCGAGCTCAGCCGCCCTCCACGCGGCTCTCCGTGTGAGTCGATTGTCCTCGATGCCTCTTCAACTCGCCACGTTTGAGAACGCGCGGATCTCTGACCGCACACCATTGCCCCGACGGTCTGGTGAATCCAGAGGGGCTTTGAAAACTAAACTTTATTATTTATTTTTACCAGGTAAGGCCAACTGAGCTATGTAGCTCTTATTTCAGAAGCGACCTGGCCAACACGAATGATGGCTCATTTGTGTCGCCAGGGCGTGGGTGCTGAACGTTGTCCGAACTTGTCCTGCGTGGGGAGCGGTGCAGGGCTTTCAGGTCACGTGACGTGTGTCGACATCGCCTCTGTCGCGTGCAAAAATGCGCAGCGATTTGTGAACCGTGCTGTCAAAACCCGAGCTCTGAGTTTCAAGTTAAATTCGTGCCCATGGTTCCCCTCTCGGTGGCAGTGATGCTTGAACCTGACCTTGCCACCACCGCTGCCCTACCGTGCCCTCCACCACCCTGCATAGTAAACCCATTGATGGGGGATGGTTCAGTTGTATTTGTATGCGTGTGCGAGATTTGTTTGCCTTTCTTGTACTGTCGTGTTTCTGTCCTGTTTGCTGGTGTAACGATCTCATCCGCCCCCACTGGACATCTGTGAAAAAGAGCTTTATAGCTCATCGGATTCCTCCAGTTTGAATAAAGATTCTGATGATGATTCCATAGAGACCCATGGACATATATAGACAAACTGGTGAGAACTCAATTACACACCGAGTTTTTCATTTCACGATTTTTTTTACAAAGATCCCCCTTATTACCTCAACACACAGTTGGGGCAAGTGCTGTTAGCAAGTAGCTATGAAAGCCGGCACGGCACACCGAAGGTGGTGGGTGGCCAGCACCACGCCTGGCCACTTTTGTCTCCCTTGCAGTGATCTTTACACATCGCACCAGGTGCTCATTTGAGGCTCAGACTGGGACTGGTTCACATAATCGTCCCTGGTATTGACCGTAAGCAGGAATCTAACTCGGGTCGCTGGGTTCATGGCACAGTGCAACTAACCCACTAAAATTTTTTGGCATTTCACAAACCCACACTGGCCAGCATGGGTGAAGTATGGGGTCAGTAGGCCTTCATCCAGCAGTGGATTGACAAACAGCTATGCAGACAGTCATCGACTTCTGAACACCTGCGCTAACGAACACCGCCCACGCTTACGAACATGTACAAAATTTCTACTTATGAGTTTAACAATGCTTCCCTTTTTGTTGAACCATAACACATTTCATAACACTCACCGTATGGGCATTTCATTGCAGTGCATTGTTGTTCTCCGGCTTACGAAATATTCCCACGAGGAAGCTTCACAGTCTGTTGTCCTATCGCAGCCCCCAGCCTGGTGACGATTGGCTGCTCCATCTTTGGATTCCTCGTGCCCTAGACAGATGTCCCCGTGCCCTAGTCTTGGTCTCACGGTTCCTAACCTGAACCCCAAGGCATTCAGAAGAAGTACAACACGATCCCAACGCTCTGCCTGCCTTACTACCCATCGGCGGTTCAAGACGACGAAGATGACGATGCTCCAGTCCCACCTCAGCCTCAGAAGGCAACGCAAGGAAGCCGCTGCTGCTGCTGCTGCTGCAGGAGCTCGCCCTCTTGATCGGCCCAAAAAATCGCGTGACCCTGGAGCCAAATCAACGGTCAATATTGACTATGGTTAACAAGTCTCAGTCGACTGAATAAACCTTCGATTCGCGTCAAACTTTGCGACAGGGTCTATTAAAGGCTGATAGAGCAGATTTTCTGATAAAAAAAATTAGATTTCAGACTGTTTTTATCAGGACTGGTGTGTCATGGTTCACCGGTGCATGGCCAATACTTCCGAATCTAACAATGACATTTCACGGGTATTTAATCGGCATCCAAGGACGATGCTAATATAACCACGACAGAGTTCCTGGCAGAGGAGCAGAAGGAGAGGACTCCGCTGAGGAGACCGAGCGGATGAACACTGGGTTCATGTTGGATTCGTGTTGGGTTCACGTGTTGGGTTCATGTTGCCAGGGGGCGGCTGGGTGAATCGTCGGCCCCGTGGGATCTTGGAGAGGTGGCGGCGGTCTGGGGGCAAAGCGCGTGTGCTCCCTTCTCTTCCAGGACGTGAGGCTCGCGTGGAAGAGTAGGCCAAACATAATACGGTGAATAACAGAACCGTCACGAGTGGAGGTGGGGGGGCCCCGATCGCACAAATAGGGGATATACCATTAATTCTGAGAGCTGGAAAAGTGAAGTAGGTTTCCCCAGAAGCCGGGCCCGGGAAAGTTAGAAAATAATAACAGAAAGGGGGGGAGGGGGATAGGTGTGAGGAAGCGAAACAAGGAAGTTGGTGGCAGGGGGGGGGCCTTGCGTGCTCGTGTTTTGTGCGTTGTTGTTTTGCAGAGGCGTTTTGCTATCGCACGCAGCTCTGCGGAAAACCGCGGTCCACCGCATCTGCGGTTGCTGCCTCTTTACCAAGGAAACACAACCAAGTAGTGGCAGAGGCAGAGGAGGGATAGAAGTTGCCGTTATCACGGCGCTTTTTTTTTTACGCAAGAAAGCCTCACCGCAGGCCTTTGCAGTTGACGGGCGATTTCCCAATTGACGGGGAGTTTCGTTGGCTCTCATTTTTTTTCCTCCTCGCTTAAAACCCGCCGTCGGTTGTTATCTCTAGTGGCTGCGGGGGTTGGGGGGGGTAAATGTATCTTCCTGACGATAAAATATTAGAATTAAACTTGCGTCAATAAATCTCTAGAGACGACGAATCCCAACGGGTCAACGGTTAAATAAAGGTGAAGATGGAATTTCGCATGGTTAGTTAAGCGTCAGCCATAAGAGAATGCTGACAACAACACCAGCGGCATCGGCAGCACAGTGTACAATATCAGCAATAATAAGTAGTTCGTGAAGTTCTAGTAATGGCGTCAAATTGGCCTGATCGTACTTCAGGATCCTTCAGGCTTAGCCGAATGTGGCGTTGACACGTGAAACCTCGTGTCTGGTTGTTTCAATGTTTTATCCCCACCACCACCACCGCCGCCGCCCACCCCAATTGCAAACCTGGCGATTCTACTAGCGGTGTCTGTTCAAGCTCCTTACGCGAGTATTTAACACATTCCTGCGGAGGGAGCTGGTAGGAACGTTGGGTTGCTCGGTCAATGGCCAGGGTCAACGGCGGCGTGGTGTATTCCGCAAATATGCCCGACTGTGAGGGCGGACACAAGCCGGCGTGAGTAGGTTAAACGTTGAGTTTTATAAGGGCACCACGAGGTGACGAGCCCCTCCCCACCCTCCCCACCCAGCCCCTTCCCACCCTCCCCACCCAGCACCTCCCTGCACGACGGACGGACGGACACAATAATCCCATGTGGGCTGGTGTAACCAGGAGGTTCCTACAAGTAACTCTCTCCATGGCCTTGCCCCACCGTACCTCGCTTCCCTCATCTCGTCCTATGTCGCCTCCCGCCTGCTCCGCTCCCAATCTCTCCCACTCCTCCTTGTGCCCAATCCCGTTCACAGTGCCCCCTTGCACTGGAACAACAAGCGAGCAACCCTCCCTGTCGAGTTTCCGCTCCTCCCTCAAGACCCACCTCAACTCCCTGGCCCATCCTTCCCTCCATCCTTAGGCACCCACCCTAATTCCCACACCCACTAACCTCCCTCCCCATTCTCCCGTCCCTATTCACCATGCCACTTTTAGCTACCCTCATTGTACCACTCATAACCCTCGTAAAGCGCCTTGGATGAAGGCGCTCTTTCAATATAAGATGGCATTGGTACCCCCCGCTGTGCTTGAGACGCACCAAATAACGGCAGTGACCCTGACGTGAGACTCGCCCTCCCCCCTCCCCATTGATGTGCGCGCGTAGCTCTGGGGCTGGTTCCTGCTGGCCACGGCCGTCGTGCTCGTGATGAGCTGCAGCTGCCTGGCGCACTGCACTGCGCCCGTCAGCTACCTGCACCTGCAGTACTGGCGGGGGTACATCGAGGCGGAGGGAGAGCTCTTTCAGAAGCGGGCATCGGAGCACTCCAGAGAGCTTGCCTCGAAGAACGTGGACAGGTAACGGGACGGGGGGCGGCAGCGGAGTGGTTGACGTTTGCGCCGCATGGCAAGGAGGGGCCTGGGTTCGATTCCCGACTTGGGCTCTCCGTATGATCCCCCACTGCTCCGCAGAGCGTGAGTGTGGGTTTTTTTTTCCCAACGTAGGAATGAAATAGTACGTTGATTTCTGATTCTCGTTGCTCCTTCGTGGATCTCGACAGCAGGATAGAGGCTCGTAATTCCGTGAATGTAGCACACCGACTGGGTAACACCAGACCAAGGCCCACGGCACGTCTCATCTCAGCACTTGGATAACGTCAAAATGTCAGCCGGAGACAAAACCAAATCCCCACGCACGACATGAACGCACGAAATGTGAGTCCAATCACCAATCATTGTAGATCTCATCGCCATCGTATATATCTACATCTATTCGTCTATCCATAACAACCATTTAACAACAACTATTTTTATTTTACCAGTTAAAGCCCACCGAGGCTATGGCGCTCTTTGTTAGAAGCGACAAATGATAGCTCAACCATCTCCGTGTGGAGATGTACAGCAGTTGCCAAATTCTCTGAACGCACGTGTCTACGCCACTGCTCCACCCGTAGAATACGACTAAACGTAACCTTTATTAAACATATACGTCCACAGATGGGATATTTTCTACATGCTTCTAAATGTGGAGGGGAAAATCCGGAGGACCCAGAGAAAAATCCACAGGACCCCAGAGAGAGAGAAACATGCAAACTCAAAAATATGCAGCAGCTGGCGTCAGGGTCGGGATCGAACCCACGACACCTGCATACCAGGCGAGGTAGTTAACATCTCCTAGCCACCGCCGTGCTCCACTGCTGGATGAAGGCCCTCCCCGTGCCGTCGGTCGCAGGGTCTCTGTGCCACCCGGCCGCCCCTGTGTGGATAAAACACTTCTTGCGTCTCATTTTCTACTTTATAATCTTGAGTCCTCTGATCACACGTACACATCGTGCTTCGTGTGAATACGGATTGATCATTCCCAGGCTCGGATTCACCACAACCATCACCACCACAACCATCACCACCACAACCACCACAACCATCACCACCACAACCATCACCACCACAACCATCACCACCAAATACAAAGACCCCCCCGTGTAGCCTTAACAAACCGTTGGAGCAAGTGCTGTTAGCAAGCACCTAAAAAGGCCAGAATGGAATGCGAGGGGGGGGTGGGTGGCAAGCACCACACCCAGCCGCCTTTGTCTCCTGAGACGACCTAGGGGAGGCACAAGACCGGTTCAGATAATCGTCACCGGTGTTGGCCGTGAGCGGGAATTGAACTCGGGTCGCCAGGTTCGTAGCGCAGCGCGCTAACCGCTACACCACCGCTCCTCGCCACCATCACCACCACAACCACCATCATGATCCACCACGCAATCCCCCCTTCCCAGGTTCTTCCAAAGGGACGTGGGGGGCATCCCCTTGGCCTCGAGCCCCAGCATCGACGACTGGAGCTCCGTGTCGCGCCTCTACGTCTTCCACGAGAGGCAGCCGCTGCGCTACAGCACCCTGGACAGCTGGGCGCAGAGTGGCGCCCCGCAGAAGGGCGCCCCGCCGCTGGCGGGCGGCGCGGCCTCGCCTGAAGGGGAGATCGAGCCCTCGCTGGCGTTCGTGGACGGCACGCGGCTCCTCCGGCTCCGAGACGCCCTCTCGGTGGACAGCGAGACGGAGCCGCTCAACGGCGACGCCAAAAACAGACTTACATAGAACCAAAGACCCCACAGACTTACATAGAACCAGAGACCACCATAGACTTACATAGAACCAGAGACCCCACAGACTTACATTGAACGAGAGACCCCACAAACTTACGTAGAACTAGAGACCCCCACAGACTTGCATAGAACCAGGGGCCCCACGGACTTAGATCCGTCACTGAAGTAAACGAAGCCCAATGTTTAATGTGAAAAGTATCGAAGTTGTTTTTCAGTGTTTTAAGATAACGTATTTTATTTCTAGGTTGATGTGTTGTTGTTGTTGTTGTTTTAAACTGCATAGATTTGCACGCTGTCCGGGTGTTCACGTGACCTCTGTGAGCCACGTGGGCCGAGGAGAGAAGCCACTGGCTTTGCGAATGTTGCTGGGAATTCAGTGGCCGGATGCACGGTAAACACCTCGGAGGTTGGGCACGGAACGTGGCAGGGGGAGGTCGCTGTGCATGCAGTCGCTTAGAGGGTTGCAGGCGACCGAGATAGGCAATGGAGTTTTTGTTACTTTACTTTTTTATTCACTTTATTTTTAATTATTGTGCTTCTATGTACGTGACTTAAACGAAAGAACCAAATAATATTTAAAACTTTTTTTTACTTTTTGTATTTTAGCAGGTAAGGCCACACTGAGCTATTGGGCTCTTTGTCAGAAGTGCCCTTGCTATTGCAAATCATAGCCCAACGAAGCGGCTTATCGTCGTGTGGAAACGTAGAGAAGCCAAATGCTCTTAAACGCGCGCCGTTGATTTATAAATGTGGAGGGGGAAAAACCGGAGGACCCGGGGAAACAATCACGCGGCCACAGGGGGAGAGAGACGCACACGCACCGCAAACTCCAAATACACAGCAGCAGCCGGCGTCAGGGTCGGGATCGAACCCACGACCTTCTGTAGAGCAGGCGAGGTGGTTAACATCTCCTAGCCACCGTGATGATGAGAGAGAGACATGCAAACTTTAAATATACAGCAGCAGGCGTCAGGGTCGGGATCGAACCCACGACCTCCTGTATACTGGGCGAGGTAGTTAACATCTCCTAGCCACCGTGATGATGATGAGAGACAGAGACACGCACACTTTAAATATACAGCAGGCGTCGGGGTCGAGATCGAACCCACGACCTCCTGTAGACCGGGCGAGGTGGTTAACATCTCCTAGCCACCGTGGCGCCCCTTTGAGTGGCATCTATAAGGTCGGCGACCAAGGGGAAGAGAAGACCAAAAGCCAGTCGGTGGTGGTGAGACTGAAGCAAGTTGTGGAGGTCGGATGTCGACTGTGCAACACGTGTTGGCTCTGGCAGAGGAAGGAAGTGATGGCGAGGTGTGGTGGCATTGACTGATGCCCTCTTCACCTTGACGTCTGTACACGCACCGCCGTGTTATGGCGCAACTGCAATGCTACAAAGTGTAATCGTGAGTAAATTGTAAAGAACTTTTACCAAAAAAAGTTTTGTAACGTCTATTTTATGTTGATTCGTACACTCCCAGTGTCAGGTGCACGAATTAAAAATGTGCATCCCTGAAGTGAATTTCATTTCCTTTCTTTAACCCAGAAACCCCCCCGACCCCCCCGCAGTCTCATGGTGGAGCCCAAACACTGCGGCGGACTGGGCCACTGAGAGCTGTCAACACAGCACACAGAGGGGGGGGGTGGGCATTCGTGCTGATGTCACGAGCCACTGGGTGTCGTGAAGCCCTCGCTCTGGCTCGCTCAGAAACATCAACGTGGACTCGCACAGACACACGGTGGGGGCTGGGGGGGGCAGTGGAAGGCACCGTCACTCACGCGCTCGTCTGACGTTCGTTTGACGTCCCACTGTGTCAGCCACTTCCCTATCTGAGACTTCCCCTCCCCTCCCTCCCCCTTTGAAACGAAGTCACGCCGCTCCGGGGATACTGCATTGGCATTAGAGGAGGGTGGGAGAGGGGGGGGGCATCCAGCAGTGGAAAAAGGGTGGTGCATGTACGAGAATAGGTTTACGAGTCTGACACGCGGCGTGAGTCTGACACGTGACGTCTGACACGTGATCGGCTTTCACGACCAATATTCTCCATAAGGTTTTTGGGTTGATCACGTAAATATCTAAATGTGTTGTTAAACCCGACACCACCCGACACAGCCAATGAGTGAGGTTTGTCGCGTAAACAGAACGTGCCAATTCGTTACGAGTACAGCAACACCGGGCGTGTGTTGGAGAGTAAATCAACATTGACAATTCGAGTACGACGTTTCGCCAGTAACTGCAACTAGCATCATCAGGAGGCATCCACAGCTGGTGTGCTCGACGAGTAACCAATTGGCGCGTTCCGTTCACGTGACAAACCTCACTCATTGGCCGCGTGGGGTCGTGTCGGGTTTAGCGCCACTTTTGTATTAACGCGACCACCACCCAAAGCCTCTGCCATGGAAGCAGAGAGTGGAGCGGAGACACCGTGAAGATCCCACGTGGAGAGGCATCTGTGTTGAGGAGGCGAACCTCAGAGGTGCCTCTCGCCGCGAGGCACGGACACCGTCACCATCGACCCCAGGACGTTGCCCGCGTCACTCTTTAATAGGGGGAAACTTTCCTTTCAACCGCTGTACAAATATGACACAACTATTATACAAATATATATTTAGATTTGCATATGGTGATGCCGTATGCGAGATGAAGTGTTATATTTGAGCGCTTACATCATTACAATGCTCTTTCATAACCACGGTAATTGCAACACACGCTGCGATCCTACATTCCCATTCGATGTCTCTGTGTGTCTGTGTGTGTGTCTGTGTGTGTGTCTGTGTGTCTGTGTGTGTCTGTCTGTCTGTGTCTGTGTGTCTGTGTGTGTCTGTGTGTGTGTCTGTGTGTTTGTCTGTGTCTGTGTGTCTGTGTGTGTGTCTGTGTGTGTCTGTGTGTCTGTGTGTTTGTCTGTGTGTGTGTCTCTGTGTGTGTGTGTCTGTGTATGTGTCTGTGTGTGTGTGTCTGTGTGCGTGTCTGTGTGCGTGTCTGTGTGCGTGTCTGCGTGTGTGTCTGTGTGTGTGTCTGTCTGTGTGTGTGTCTGTGTGTGTCTGTGTGCATGTCCTTGCCTGCCTTTGTGTCTGTTTGGTGTCTGTGTACGTGTGTCAATAGGTGCTCGCTAACAGCACTTGCCCCAACAGTCTGTTAAAGGCTATACGGGGAATCTTTGCCTGTGTGTGTGTGTGTGCAATGGTTAACGCGTTGCGCTATGAAGCCAGCGATTCCCAGCCCACGGCGAACGTGAGTGCATCTGGACCGGTCCCGGTGCCTTTATCCATCATGTAGTCAAAGCAACCCCTTTGACACGGCGTGGGGAGGGAGTGCATTGAGCAAGGGACGAAAGCAGAGCCCAGCGTGATGTGGTGATTGACACTCGATCACAAAACAGAGCGTTACAGAAATCACCCTAACTTTGATCATTTCAAAGACAACAAAATATATATCTTCGGCCAAAATATACATACAACAAAAATAAACGCAGTACACATATTTCAAGTTTAAAATGAATTGTAAGGGAATCATCATCGGCACGCGCGACACGTTTAAACACGCCATGTGGAGCAGAAATGTGCACGACGCCGCACAACACACAAGGTCTCAGGATTCGCCTGCCCAGCGAAGCCTCACAGAGTCTCAAGACGCTTGTCCAGGAGGGTCCTGCCAGGTATTCGCACGAGGGTTGATGTTGCTGTTACCGTTGTCTGTGATCCCAAATTAGTCAATTGCAGGTAACCTTTGAGCGTTGGGTTGTTTTAGCCAATTCCAGTTTGCGTTGCAAGTTTAGCACCTCCGATTAGCACGGTTGGATAATCTATGTTTATTTGACCAGGTAAGGCTCACTGAGTTATGTAGCTCTGTTTCAGAAGCGACCTGCCCACAAATGATAGCTCAACGAAGTGGCTTATCGTGTGGACATTTATAGCAGCCAAATACTCTAAATGTGGAGTGAAAACCCGGGGGATCTGGAGGAAAATCCAAGCGACCACGGGGAGAGAGAGAGAGACACGCAAACTCCTTCTTTCGCACCGTACGTAGCCAACCGCGCTAATCGGAGGTGCTGGGGGGAAGCACAACAAACTAAACGCACCAACATTTTTTTAGTGAACGGCAGTCGGAAGTCGGTGCACAGCACAAAATATTTTAAGAATAAAATGACAAATGCATCGTGATAATTGCCATCGCACAACCTCACATCGTAGTAACGCCAGATATCCCTGGCTGATTAAGCACTCAATACTTTCGTTAATAGGCGCTCGCAAACAGTACCTTTACATTCACGCGCGCGCATGTATTTGGTGAATGCCCGCTTGTAAAAAAAAATAGAAAAACTTTGTTTAAGTTGAGAATTGAATTTTCGCTGGAAACTGCCGGCCGATGACAATGTTGGACCCGTCGCGACACCACGAACCGATTGTCACCTGTGCAAGAACCGAAGAACGTGGCTGGGAATTCAATCAAGTGGGAGGTGAGGAGGGATTGGGTTCAGAATCATCAGAATATGTATTTATAGCGGAGTAATCCGATCAACTACAAAGCTCTTTCTCACAGAAGTCCAGCCCTGCACACCGCCGTGTGGGGAGGAGGAGGGAGGCGAGATCCCGAGTCGAGCAGCACTCAGTGCTCTGTCTCTGTCATTGACTGGAAAATAAATAGTCCACGTTTTTAAATGTGTAATGTCGTTTGAGCCATTTTTATGAAACTAGACCAAATGCTTGTATACATGTTCAGGTCACAGTGCCTCCTAAGGGTGGAGCAAAGAAAAAATATATAATTCTCACTGAGCACAGTTCAGTCTTTAAAGTTGAATAGAGGCAGCCTCTGGTTTACGACGGTCCAATTTTACGACGAACCACATTCAAATAATGCCACCGTGGATCGATTCACGACGCGGCCACCTGATTTACGACGCGTCTTCCGACACGACTCCCGAACGCATTTGAACAGTCGGTCGGTCCGGTTTCCGACGCTGCTTGGCGGTGGAGGCTTCGTTATTTCTCGAGTGTTTGTGTGGATGTTCACCTCTTAAGCACGGTTTAAATACGGCTGATGAAAGGTCAGACGCATCGGCGAGTGACGCTTCTACTTTCTTCTCCTGTCGCTGGGAAAACAAGGGTCGGTTTTTCGACGATCCGATTTACGACCGCGGGGTTTCCAGGAACCCGCTGCGACGTCGTGGAAAGCGGGGACCGCCTGTGTGTACAAGGGTGCTTTGTCGTTTCCAGAATCAGTGTCTTGAGAGCGAGTCCCCTGGTGAATGTTTAAATGTTACCGTTCAGAGAATTCTGATGTCAAGCGACGGACATCACTTTCCTTAGTAGGGCCGCGTGGAGAATGCTGCCCTCTACCGAGCGCGTGGGTCAGAGGTCGCTCGAAGGAGGGATCTCAGAGGCGGCTCTGCGGTGTCCGCTTCCGCGGGTTCCCTTCTCTAACGGATTCTTCGTCGCGTGACGATGCGAAGCCGACAGCGGTGCAATCGCGACGAGTTTGTCGAGTGAAGCCTCGCTCCCGCGGATCTCCGAGGTCTCCCGCAGGTCGCTCCTCCTCCTCGACCCCCTCCCGCCCCGGCCCCGTGACGCCGCCCTGGGTCGCCGGCTCAGCCGAAGGACTCCTTGTTGTAGTGGAAGCTCGTGCCGTGCGCGCTACATCGGTTGCAAGTCCGGTGCACGGCTCTCGACATCTTCTGGGGTCCACAGCAGAAGACGCCGACCGACGTCCTGGCGATTGAGATCACGAGCAGAGGCAAACATTCCCCCCCCCCGCGAAAGGCCTTTAGCAGAGTGTTGGGGCGAGCGCAGTTAGCGAGGAATGCCTGTTAAGGCCGGCACGGCACACGAAGGAGTGGGTGGCCGCCAGCACCACGCCCCGCCTCTGTCGCCCCAGGTGCTCGCTTAGCGACGAGTCGACCGCGTGGGAGGCGCAGGACCGGCTCAGATAATCGTCGCCAGTGTTGGTGGCCGTGAGCGGGAACTGAACTCGGGTCGTGGGGCTTCGCGGCGCGGCGCGTTGACCACTGTGGAAATGTATAGCAGCCAAACTCTCTACACCAAAGTTGTTTCTAAATGTGGACGGAAAAGCCGGAGGACCTGGCGAAAAATTCACGCGATCACGGGGAGAGAGACAAGCAAACTCCAAATATACAGCAGCAGGCGTCAGGGTTGGGATCGAACCCACGACCTCCTGTACACCAGGCGAGGTAGTTAACATCTCCTAGCCACCGTGATGATGATGAGAGAGACACGCAAACTCCAAAAATACAGCAGCAGGCGTCAGGGTTGGGATTGAACCCACGACCTCCTGTGTACCAGGCGAGGTATTTAACATCTCCAAGCCACCATGATGATGAGAGAGAGACACGCAAACTCCAAAAATACAGCAGCAGGCGTCAGGGTCGGGATCGAACCCACGACCTCCTGTACACCAGGCGAGGTAGTTAACATCTCCTAGCCACCGTGGCACCCCCAAACATCCCAACGTGGCAGGACACCCCTGAAAAGGGCTCTGGGGGACATCGTTGCCACCGTACCTTTGGTTGCACTGCGCGATCTCGTTGAAGAGCGCCCTCCAGCAGGGTCTGCCCACCGACATGCGTGAATTCAGAGCGTGATATTTCTCTTCCAGTCTCTATGAATACACACAAAGACAAAGATCCTCGTAATCGCCTGAACAGACGGTTGGGGCAAGCGCTGCTGATGGAGGCTACCGGCACTGCGGCGCACGAGGGGGTGGGTGGGCAGCACCACGCCCGGCCGCCTTTGTCTCCCTCTTGGCGAGTCGATCTAGGGGAGGCCCAGGACCGGTTCAAATAATTGTCAGCGAGAACACAAAACAAAGACAAAGATCCCCCGTATAGTCTTAACAGACTGTTGGGGCAAGTGCTGTTAGCGAGGGCCTATGAAGGCCGGCACGGCACACGAGGCGGTGGGTGGCCAGTGGCGATGTTTACTTACTGCACACCGTACTCATTTGAGGCTCAGTCGACCTAGGGAAGGCCCAGAACCGGTTCAGATAATCGTCACTCGGTGTTAGACGTGAGCGGAAATCGAACTCGGGTGGCCAGGTTCGTAACGTAGCACGCTAACCGCTACACGACCGCTCCCCACATAAATACACACGTACGCACGCGCCTATATACACACACACACTTCGGAGGTGCATATCTGGTGTGTCTATAATAAGAATGTTAACTTCGAACACGGACAGGAGTTTGATCACTCTTGAAGCCGGAGGAAGACTCAAGAGACGCGAAGGAGGAACCACGGACGAGCTTGAAGGCAGCCGCGCGGTTAGGAGCCGGCACCAAAGAACCCCTCAAGCTCTGCAGTCCTATATATATACGAAAGTATTTCGAGCCAATGAATGCGTGTTCAGGTGTGGGAGGAAACTCAACTATGTTTAACATGTATGTTACCAGGTAAGGCCTCCTGAGCTATGTGGCTCTTATTAAGCAGCGAACTGGCCACAAATGAGAGCTCGACCAAGTGGTTTATCATCATGTTGACATTTATAGCAACCAAATACTCTCAATGCATGTTTATAAACGCGTAGAGCAAAACCGGAGGACCCAGAGAAAAATCCACATCGTCAGGGGAAGAGAGAGAGAGACATGCAAACTCCAAACATCCAGCAGGGTCGGGATCAAGCCCAGGACATCCTGTAAGCCAGGCGACGGTGTTAACATCTCCTGGCCACCGTGGCACCCCCAGGAGGCAGCGCACCCGGAGAAAAGGCCACAGGTGGGACGGGTCGAGTCCACATTCTGCTGCACCGCCTCCTCCCGGCGAGCCGGGGTACGGCTCCTCGACATCGACGGAGAGCTCCCCGACATTTGCGCGACTCACCACATGACCGCACCCTCGCTGTGTCCGCAGTGCCGGCTCAAGGGGGTTAAGTTGTCGTGGGGGATCACGAGTGAGTGGACGAGCACCAATAACACTCGACACGTTTGTCAGTAACACTTTGTGTGTGTGGGGCCTTCAAAGGATTGGAGATATAATAGGTGACGTTTCGGGCAATGGCCCTTCTTCAGAACACGTGAGGTTAATGGCAAAATTCGAACTATTCAAAGTGGGGCCCCGTGGGCAGGACATGTCGCGGCTAGGATGGAATTAAAATAACGGAGCGGCAGCCAAGGAATGGAACGCGACCGAGGGGTCACGCCCGCCCAGGAGACGGAGCGATGAAATCAGCTCGCGAGCCGGCGCCGGTTATTGCAGCGCCGTGAGAGGCGGCAGTGGCTTGGCTCTCATGCAGCAGTGGAGTGAACATGGCTGCCGACGATGACGATATGCTGCCATCACATTGCACACCGACGGCATGAGCGCAACTTTGGCGGCGTGTGTGGCGACGTTATGCGACGCATCGAATCGGAATCTGAATATTCATTCTGGAAGAATCCGAGGAGCTATAAAGATTTATTTTCACACATGTCCAGTAGGGACCCGAATCAACAAATTCAGATTTAAAAAGTATATATTCATTAAAAACAACCTGCGGTCTACTGCTATGGATCAAGCACCGATCAAGGCATCTGGCTATCGTATCAGTTAGCGTGGCATAAAGTTGTGTGATCCATCCCCTTTGAGAAAATCCCAGACCGATGGGGCCAGGCATCGTATCGAGACGCGCGGTTTCTTAATTGTGAGAATTGTAACATTTAAGTAGTTGTATTAATACTGTCACTGTGATACTGTCTTCTTCTCAAGCGAAAACAAGATGCAAGTCAAGTAATGAACAAGGTGCTTAATTTTTTTACACTTTTGAGAATTTCCAACAACACCACGAGACATGACATGTGCAGCCTCCGGGCTCTGGAGACCACCTGGAGAAGATTCCAGGCAACGCGTTGACAACGATGACGAACACGTGGAGACTTTGACTTTTTGAAGATATTAACATCCATTTTTTATCATGTTACAGTCTGTTATCCGTTATGTTTTGATGAAAAACGGCAGTCCCATATAAGTGTTAACATTTTTTAGAAGCACCCTGTATACAGCTGTCGCCTACATAGTATTTGTAAACGGGGTTAAAAACCATCCTGAGCTATTTCAGTTAAAAGTGAGCTGGGAGAAAGGAGGGAGGGAGCCCACCGTCGTATTTTGCATCGCCACCTCGGTGACATCTGTGAAAAAAGAGCTTTAAAGCTCATCGGATTCCTCCAGTATAGGTGAATATTCTGATTCTAAAATATGTCGCTGTGCCCCTGCCCAGCTGTGTCTGGGACAGGGCCCGTGCCTGCAGACAGCTGCAGTCGCCCGCTGTTGGTGTGGGCGCTGTGAGACCCGCCCCAGTCTGTTCGTGCTGAGCCCCGGGCTGCTGTTGCGAGCACGGCACTCACAGCCGACGCTGTAGGCCGTCGCCGCCACCTGCAATGAACGAACGTGAGAAGCCACGGCCGGGAAATGGGACTCACCTCAAGCGCGCCGGACCTCGTGGTGAACAGCCTCACGCTGAAGAAGTCCGGCCGGTTCTCCCGCCAGAGCTGCGGCACAAACCCCCACGGCGAAGCAGCGTCGGTCAAGCGGGCACCTTGCACGTGGCCGTGCACATTCACTGGCCTTGCCCACGCTTCACAGGCGTTACACGTCTGGCTCTTGCCAAAAGAAAACCACCGGCTCGTAACGAAACACTCAGCCCATACATCATCATCATCATCCCTCCAGGGTCGATCAAAACGAGTACCACTTTGCGGGGGGAAGGGGGGTAAGGCAACAGCGGGTTGTCCCTATGGGGGTAGAATTATGGCCCCCTGCCCGTAAACAAAAAGGGGAGAAGAGGCACGGACGGCGGTCGCCACCGCTCGTGGGGGAGGCAGGAGGGCGGAGAGCCGCACACGCATACACACACGCACACGCACACACACACGCACACGCACACACGCACACACACACGCACACACGCACACACGCACACACGCACGCACACACACGCACGCACGCACACACGCACACACACACGCACGCACACACACACACGCACGCACACACACGCATGCACGCACGCACACACACACGCACACACACACACGCACACACCCCCGCGGGAGAGTTCACCATTCACTACGGTGGCAGACCGGCAGCTGTCTGGGTTAACACGCGTCTGTATACTGCAATTCAACGTACGGTATGTCCTCGCTGAACGCGTGGTGTTCACGCGATAACGCGCTTTTGCTACAACACCGTTATGACGCGGGACGCGCACCGTTATAAGGCGGAGCGTGCCCGTTATAGCGCCATCACAATGTCCCCATCACAATCCCACATCATCACAATCCCATCCCATCACAATCCCACCCCAACACAATCCCCCCCCCCCACCATCCCCCCCCTCACCATCCCCCCCCCTCACCATCCCACCCATCACCATCCCACCCATCACAATCCCACCCCATCACAATCCCACCCCACCACCATCCCACCCCACCACCATCCCACGTCATCACAATCCCACCCCACCACAATCCCACCCCATCACCATCCCACCCCATCACAATCCCACCCATCACCATCCCACCCCATCACAATCCCACCCATCACAATCCCACGCCATCACCATCCCACCCCACCACCATCCCACCCCATCACAATCTCACCCCATCACAATCCCACCCATCACAATCCCACCCATCACAATCCCACCCATCACCATTCCACCCCATCACCATCCCACCCCACCACCATCCCACCCATCACCATCCCACCCCATCACCATCCCACCCATCACCATCCCACCCATCACAATCCCACCCCATCACAATCCCACCCCACCACCATCCCACCCCATCACAATCCCACCCATCACAATCCCACGTCATCAGTGCAGGCGCAGCACGCGGCACTCCGCTCCGTGGCACACAGCAGCCATTGTTCCCCACTGAGTTACCACGACGCTTGTGCCAGGCTAGGTGCACTTTAAGGCCATCACGTGCGGTGTGGAAGACTCGCTGCTGCTGCTGCTGCTACAGACAACGAGGTCACGGGGCAGACGTTCAGTGCTGTGCGCTGGCGGACTCCACAGCAGCTGTTAGCCTCGCCAGGCCGCCAGAGGGCGCGATAGACTCACGACTCAGGGACGTGAAATTTAAAAAAATGTTGACAAAGAAATCCTCAACAGCTCCGTCATTAACGCTTCGCGTGCGGCCCTTCAGATTAAACAAACAAGCGACGTGTTGTATCGCGATGTCAATGCCTGTCAACCCCTTCTCAGTGCCCCGCTTGTTACACACCAATTCAGACCGTATTGGTCACCCCGTGCCCCTAATTAATCTCAACGTTCACCCTACAAAGTCCCATCGCAAGGGACAGACACAAACAAATTGACTTTTTTTTGCCCGTATTGAAACGGCTGTACGCCGTATGGACCTCCCCTGTACAAGAATGCGGGTTAAGGCGTGTGGGTTGATGGCGAGGCGATGATAACTGACCGTTTCATTTTTGTCACTTTACATGAAACGTCGTTTCCTGACCACATCAGCACATCCAGCAGAATTGGCAAAATCGCCCCATGTCGGGTGGGTGGGGGCCGTCCATAAATGACGTCACGCACCGAGGGGGGGGG
>CM025646.2:3242847-3258689 GCA_014621495.2 Entosphenus tridentatus
GGCGGCGGTCGAGCGAGCGGCTCGGTCATCCGACGGCCGCGCGAGTTTGTTATCGTCCTTGTGGGCGTCGCCCATCCTCCACCTAGCAGGTCAACGCGGTTGACCCTTGGATATACTCGCCGCCCCCCCCCCCCCGCCACATGAATGTGGAATCTCCGCCCGCCACACGTGGAAATGAGCACCCCGATGCCTCGATGCTCGCCGCAGTGGGAATCCGTCGTAAGCTGCCATCCGGACGGCAACACGACACTTACTTTGGGTGCTGACGAGGAGGAGCGGGGCTTGTGCGTAGATACTCCATATTTGGGTTCTGGCTTCTGATCAGCTGATCTCGGAGAGAAGCTGGATTAGAGTACAAAGCAATAGAGAAATGTAAACTCTCGTACACACATGTTATTAAAAGAAACATACAAATAATCTCGGCGAAGTGTTGGTGAATTCGCAGCGTGGTCACACTTGCCTGTCCAGTCGCCAAGCACTCGCAAATGAATGGCAAAGTTCCCTTTCGAGTCTGGTGGGCACTGCAAAGACAAAGACGAAGATCCCCCATGTAGCCTCTGACAGAATACCTGGGCAAGTGCCGTTAGCGAGCACCCACGAATGCTTGCAAGGCACACGAGGTGGCTGTTGTGGCCGTAGCCCTCGTCTCCCCAAACGCCGATGCTTACCCACCGCACCGGGGACTCATTTCAGGCTGAGCCGACCTCGGCGTGTACCCAGCTGCTGTCATTTCGCCGCGGGTGGGAGTCCAACTCGCGTCGCCGGCTTCGAGACCGCGGCGGCGCTACCCGCTAAGCCCGCGAGGGCGCAACGCTGTATCCCGCGCGGGAGGATCAACGGATCGCGTTGGTCGGCACGTTGCCGTGAGGTGCCGCCGCCTTCTCCTGGAAAGCCACGGGCATGGCGCCTCCGCACGCGACGCCCCCACGGGGACAGGGAGCTCCGCAGACATTTGTGTGAACCACCAACCCCCGCCGCCGCCGCCGCCGCCGCTGCTGCCGCCTCCACAGGTGTCAGGCGGCCACGCTCATCGTAAGCCACCAACAGACAAAGAAAAAGGTTTTTACTCTCCCCTTGACCAATCACCAACCCGCACTGGCCATCGTAGTGAAGTGCTGTCCGTGCTCCTGTAATCCTGCGTGTGTTCAGAACGCGAATTGGGTATAACGCGATTCACGTAGGAGGGAACGCATTTTTTTAAGAAGGCGGTTGCGAATTGGTCATGGCGCGGCCCTTTTGCCAGTATCCAAAATGATGAAAAATAAGAATATGGTTTTACCCTTTCTGGCAATAAAACAGTCGTGTTAAGATGTTAAAACACCAAACAGAAACCATTTGCAAGGTGACTTGGGTAGAACCCAACACCTCCTGTATACCAGGCGAGGGAGTTAGCATCGCCTAGCCACCGCTGCGCCACATTTAGGCGGTCAGGGACAGAGCTGAGCCCGCGATCGCTGCTGCGCTGGAGGCAGACACGAGACGTGAATGTGTTCTTCATAGATGTTTGTGATTCTTGGATGTTTGTGCTGGGTTACAGACCCCTCTAGGGTCCATTCTGGAAATCCTCCACACTATCTCGGTTTTCGGATGACAGTGGTGGATATGATTTTGATTGTTTTTTTTGTATGATTTAAAAAAAAAATCGTGGCAGTTTAGGAAGTCAGAATGAGCAAACCAGTGCAATAAAGCTATTTTCATTTCAAGCTCATGTTGCTAAAACACACACTTGGTATGTTGGTATACTACTCTCAGTAACCAGTCTGTCTGTGACTGTGTAGAGACTCCATCAGAGACAACTCTGTCTGTGTGTCACTGTGTAGAGACCCATCAGAGACAACTCTGTCTGTGTGTCTCTGTGTAGAGACTCCATCAGAGACAACTCTGTCTGTGTGTGACTGTGTAGAGACAGAGACAGACAGCTGTAGCAGAACACGCGTGCCAACGAGGGCACTCACTTGATTTGGATTATGTTGAAGTTGCGTGCAAAACTAGTGACTACTGGCCAAGACTAATTAGAGAATCTATCGAAATTTAGAGAAATTAACATAATTGTAACCATTCGGATAGCTACAGACTTCGTGCTGCTTGGAAGCAACATGTGCATGCATACTGTGCGCTGATTACCATGTAAATAACACACACGGCCATGGAAAGCCATAGTCATTAATACACATTCCTTAACCCCCCCCCCCCACTTCGCGCAGGAAGAGCACACAAGTGACGTCATCACATCTACCACTCCATATAAGGAACGAAGCAGGTGGATTTCTCCACAAATCTGGCCGTCGCCTGATGAAGCTGGTTGTAATTACTGGCGAAACGTCGTACTCTGATTGTAAATGTCGTGGCTTGGCTCTCCAACACACTCGTGCGCTGTACTAGTGACGAATTTACATGTTCTGTTTACGTGACAAACCTTACTAGTTGGCTGTGTCGGGTGGTGGCGGGCTTAATGACACATTTATATAATTACACGATCTCACCCAAAAAACGTCGAAGATGAACGGCATGGCTCCCTGAGTAGTGGGCGGAGCTACCTGAGCAGTGGGCGGAGCTACCTGAACAGTAAGCGGAGCTACCCGGGTAGTGGGCGGAGCTACCCGGGTAGTGGGCGGAGCTACCCGGGTAGTGGGCGGAACTACCTGAGCAATGGGCGGAACTACCCGGGTAGTGGGCGGAGCTACCTGCGGAGTCGGTGGGGCGATCTGGCGACCGAGCATCCATTGTTAAGAGGGAAGGCCACTCACTCAAACTCAAACTACGAAACAATGTTGTATTTTGCCAGGTAATGCCCAGTGAGCTATGCAAATATTTTTCAGAAGCGACCTGTCCACAAATGCAAACTCAACGAAGTGGCTCATCGTGCGAAAACGTATAGCAGCCCAATACTCTAAACGCGTGATGTTGGTTCGAAATGTGGAGGGAAAAACCGGAGGACCCGGAGAAAAATCCACGCGACCACGTGGAGAGAGAGAGACACGCAAACTCCAAATATACAACGGGCATCAGGGTCGGGATCAAACCCACAACCTCCTGTACACCAGGCGAGATAGTTAACATCTCCTAGCCACCGTGATGATGATGAGAGAGAGACACGCAAACGCCAAATATACAGCAGCAGGCGTCAGGGTCGGGATCGAACCCACAACCTCCTGTACACCAGGCGAGATAGTTAACATCTCCTAGCCACCGTGATGATGATGAGACAGAGACACGCAAACTCCAAATTTACAGCAGCAGGCGTCAGGGTCGGGATCGAACCCACGACCTCCTGTACACCAGGCGAGGTAGTCAACATCTGTGTGGGGGCGGTGCCAGCGGTCGGGTGGGCGTGGCAATATTTAATGAAAGTGGGAGGGGAGGGCGGCTGCCGCCAGCTGCACTCCGTGTCCCCGGGTTGAGCGTCCCAGAATAAACTTCAACTGGTGCGGCGTGGACGCGCGAAAGCGCCGCCACCCGGAGGAAGCCGCGTGCAGACGCGCGCGAGCACGCCGCTCCGTCTCTGCGGTTCACCTTCCTGCCGCAGACAGCTGTGAAGAGCGCCCATGCGTTGAGAGACATCTGGAAGCACTTAACCCTCAAACATAACCCCCTGAGTGGGGGTGGGGGGGGGGTGTTAAGTGGGGGGATTGTTGTGGGGGGGGGTAGGGGGTGGCGAGGCTGGGAGAGGGGGTTTCCTGTGCGCCTGCTGCTGCTGCTGCCTTCACAGAGATGCAGGGGCAGCCCTGCAATTGCCTCCTCATGCCACTGCTGGGCGGGAGGGCCTCTAATGGAGGGGCAGTTCCCTCTTGTAAGGCTCTAGGGGGCTGGACATGTCACGGCTCGAATGAAATAAAAATAACGGAATGGAACGCGACCGCGGGGTGCACGCCCGCCCAGGAGACGGAGCGATGACATCAGCTAGCGAGCTGGCGCCGTGAGAGGTGGCGGTGGCTTGGCTCTCATGCAGCAGTGGAGTGAATATGGCTGCCGACGATGAGGATACGCTGCCATCACATTGCACACCGACGGCATGAACGCAACTTTGGTGGGGTGTGTGGCGGCGTTATGCAACGCATCGAATCAGAATCTGAATATTTATTTATGGCGGAGGAATCCGATGAGTTATGAAGGTCTCTTTCACAGATGTCCAGTCGGGGCCCAGTTGGCCACAAGGGGGGTCCCGAATCAACAAATAGTACGAACATGTTCAGAAAAAATATTTCGAAAAAATGTGGATTCGTTAAAAATAACCTCCATGGATGGACCAAACCCCATTTAGGCATCTGGCTATCGTATCCATTCGAGCGGCACAAATTCGCGCGATCCACCCCCTTTGAGGAAATCCTAGAGCGATGGGGCTGGCAAGAAAGCAAGACGCACCATTACTTAATCCTGATTTGAAGCTTAACCGTGAGCATTGCACCTTTAAACGTGTTATTAGTACTGTTACTGTGAGGCTGTCTTCCTCTAAACCCAACACGCGGTGCAACTAAACTTAATATATATAGTTATATCCTAACATTGTTGTATAAGGGTTAACAAATAAAACATCCGTAGCAAATCCGGTAAAAGTGAGTCAGGGAGAATGGACGTGGGCCCACAGTCGTATCCCCCGTTGGCAATAGGCCGTTGTGCCCCTGCTCGAGACCAGGGCGGCCGCTGTGCGTGCCTGGTCCAGGCCGCACTGCCGCCCCTGACACGGGCACCGCCCCGGCCTGACGCTTGCCCACGGCACTTTCCAAGCGACTGAGCGTCGTCGACGTCATCGTCCCTTTGGGTCGATCAATCGAGCAGCGGTACAACGTTGTGCAAAGTCAGCAGCAGCCATCTGACGCATAAACTGCCCCCCCACCCGCCACACCACCGACCCCTGCCACGGGAATGTGGAATGTCCACCGCTGTCTCCGGGGCGGCCGTCGGAGATGATCCCCACCTCGTCGCTCGTTTGCACGGGGAGGCGGCAGGCCGCGTCGTCTGGACCGAGAGCCGATTGAGACGTCAGCCGACGTTTGTACCGAGCCCCAGGGTGGGAGAGCAGCGCAGCAGCGGCGGCGACGCAGCGAGAAGGTGCCGGGGTTCGACTCCCGACTCGGGCGCCTCTCCCTGTGTGGAGTTTGTGCTCTCTCTCTCTCCCTCTCCCCTACAGGGAGCCGACCGTCGACCGGATCAGAGACCGGTGGGGCCATGCGGCCGATTGTGGCCACCGATACACAAACGGCGCGTCGAAGATCCAGGAATGGACGAAATCTGCTTTGCTGAGTGGACAAGAACATCTAAACTTACATCTTTAATCCGCCATTATGAATCCATACGAAAGAAGCTAACGATGAAAGCGAAGCGAATTAGCACAGTAACTGGCATTGGCCAAACATCCCAACGCTCAGATATCACCTGCAATTTACCCAATAGGGATCACATGCAGCAACATCGCCCTCTACTGCAAAAAACTGCCTCCTGAAAAATGATTTTACGAATGGAAAGAAAGTTAAAACTAAACAATTTTTCTTTTTCCAGGTAAGGCCCACTGAGCTATGTAGCTTTTTTTCTAAGCAACCTGGATATCACAAATGATTGCTCAACGAAGTGGCTTATCGCATGCAAATATATCGCGGCCAAACGCTCTAAACGCGTGCCGTTGATTCTAAACGTGGAGGGAAAAACCGGAGAACCCGGAGAAAAATCCACATGACCACGGGGAGAACACGCAGACTCCAAATATACAGCAGGCGTCAGGGTTGGGATCGAACCCACGACCTCCTGCATAGCAGGCGAGGCAGTTAACATCTCCTTGCCACCGTGGCGACCTCAGTGAGGTTGTCCTGGAGAAATACAAACAAGCGTAGTAATATTATTTCTCGACGTCGTATGAGCTCATTCCAGGCTGGCGAGCGTCTTGTCGGCGGCTGGCGGCCAGCGCGGGGCTCCAAGCGAGGTTCTGGTTTCTCGCGTGGGGGTCTGCAGATCGGTCAGGAACACTGAGCCAACATTGTCTCTGGAACGGCGCGAGTCTCGCCTTCTTCGGCCCGAACCAGTGGTGTCGAGATGCTAAGATGTCTTTGCGCTGTCCGCCTTTTGACGTGCTCTGGTCATACACTGATTGAGACTTGGCCCTAAAGAAGGCCGTCTCTGGTGTAGACCAACCAGTTTCAAAGAGAATGCACCGCACAATGCCAGGGGATGTTTGTGTTTGCATGCTCACCACAAGAACGTGTGGTTAATGCAGACACAATTACTCGCAGAAGGTTTCTGTTTGGTGTTTGGACGTCTTGGCAGCTGTCTTATTTACAGAAAAGGTCAGAATTCTTGTTACAGACAGGTTGATAGACAGACAGCCTGATAGACAGACAGACTGGCTGACAGACAGACAGATAGACAGACAGCCTGGCTGACAGACAGACTAGCTGACAGACAGATAGACAGACAGCCTGGCTGACAGACAGCCTGGCTGACAGACAGATAGACAGACAGACTGGTGTCATTCCACCGTGGCTCGTGCGGCATAGCGGCTAGCAGGGACATAAGTGGGGGGGGTGCCCGCAGGGTTATGCGACGCATCGGGGCCCAGTCGGCCACAAGGTGGGGGGGGGGGATTCAAACAGATAAACAAGTAATAAAAAGTGTTTTTCCAACAATTCACCATGAATGTCAAAAAATTAAAAACATTTACAAGTGAAAAATAACAGTTCCCGAAGACGTATAGCGTCAACTACAGTCGGCGCACACTGGCTGGTGTTTGTTCCTGAACACTGGTGCAACTAAAATGATATTTAAACAGTTATAGCCTCACACATTCTTTGTATGCGGGGTTAAAAACCATCCGTAGCTATTTCAGTAAAATAGGTCGTTGCGCTCCTGGCGGCTGGAGTCCGAGACCACCGTGGACCGTTTGTAAACCTCGCAACAGCAACAAATATCGAGTCGTGATTGACGACAATGTGTACCCAACAATGTCAGTGTGTAACGCACGTGACGTCACTCCACGTCGACCAACCCCCCTCATTAATAATCATGAGCAGGTTACGTTCTCCACATGGACCCGCCCCTCATCAATACATGAGCGGGTGAAGTCACTCCGCATGGAGAACCCCCCCTCATTAATAATCATGAGCAAGTGACGTCACTTCAAATCGAACAGCCCCCCTCATTAAAAATCATGAGCAGGTGGGGTCCTCCAAATGGACCCCCCCCCTCATCTCATTAAAAATCATGAGCGGGTGACGTCACTCGACATGGGGGTAGGGGGACGGGGTCCTCCCCCCTCCTCAGCGTCAACTCACAACCCTCGCTACAAAGGCAGAACCCTGACGTCACGCGATCTCCGTGACGCTGTTGAGACATCGAAGTAAAAAGGACGTCGTGATGAACAAGGGATTATAACCTTTAAATGAAATTGGTCTGTGTCACCGCGCCCTTACAAACTGCTCTCGCATCAATGCGATGAATATATCACGTGGCGCTCTGCTTTTCGCTTGCAAGTTTCAGATTTACTGCAATACGCCCGTCCTTGGACGGGCAAAAGGCTCGTAGTAGTAGTAGCAGTAATAATGATGATGATGATGACGGTGATACCAATGATGGCTGAGAGGGAGCGACCACAGCAGCGGTGGTGGTGATCAGTGCACTCGACTCATCACCAGGAGGTCGTCGGCTCGATTCCATTTCCCGGCACGGTAGTTTACCCACCCACCACAGTAAAGTTTAGGGGGTTTTTCGTGTTAGATCGCGTGAATATTTAAATCTGGTCGTTAACCCCGTCACCGCCACCCGACACAGCCAATCAGTAAGGTTTGTCACGTTGACAAAACGAGCCCAGTTAGTGACTAGTTCAGCGCAAACCGGTTGTGTGTTTGAGAGTAAACCCACGACATTTGCAACTGTGAGTAGCGTGACGCTTCGCTGGTGATTGTTGTTGTTGTTGCGAGTGGCTCTCTTACCTCTGTGAGGGTAAATGGATGAGACTCAAACGTTGAGACACTTGGGCAATGTAGCAGCACGTACTAACTCACGCGCGCACACACACACGCACACGTGCGCACGCACAAAGACAAAGGTTCCTCCGTTTAGCCTTACGGAGCATTTGCTGTTCGTTAGCGAGCACCTATTAAGGCCGGCACGGGAGGCGGCGGCGGTGTGGCCAGCACCACGCCCGGCTCTGTCTTTTGTCCGACGTGGACATCGGGCAGCAGCACTCGTTTAAGGCTGCGTCATCTGTGGGGAGGTCAAGGACACTGATGGTTTGGCCATGGCCGGAAACGGAAGCCATAAATAAGAGCAGAGATTGGCTCATCCCTCGCGTAGCAGTGGCAGCCGCGGATGGGTCGAGGCATCTTTGTCTGCCGAGTTATCGTGTCGCGTGTATTCTCCATGCCGACGCTAATTATAATTACCATCACCTTCATTGTTTTGCGTCTCGCACAAATGAGCGTGGAGGCGGCGGTGAGCCAACCTCGCTGCATCTGGTTGGTTCTATCGCAAAGGTTCACACGGTGTCACAAGTCCGACCGGTGGCAGGCTCTCCGCCCGCTGGTGCTTGAGCCGAGGAATCCTCCAGGCTGCTGTGGCTTCTGCCGACCATCGCCGGTGTTTACATGACTACGGCTCAACCCTGGTCAGCTTCTCGTAGATTTTTTGCGTTTTCTTGGCGACGAGAAGTTTTCCTTGGGGGCGTTCCTCTCCGATGGAAATCGCAGCTCTACATCCTGAAATCTTGTCGGAACTTTTTATTCTGATGCTTCAAAGGAATGTTAACACGAGAATTTGCAACAACACCACAAGAAATGTGGCTCCGGGCTCTGGAGACCACCTGGAGAAGATTCCAGGCGCACGTTGACAATGATGGCGAACAAGTCTCTTTGATTTTTGAAGCTGTTAACGTGAATTTGTTATCATGTTACAGTGTAGTATCCGTTCTTTTTCCATGAAAAACGATAGTCCCATATAAGTGTTAACATGTTTTTGAAGCACGCTGTATTGTTTGAGGCGTCGGCCGTTGTGATGGCTCAAAATTGCCGCAGTGTCGTTGACACGAATGACGCCGTGTAAATGCGAACCATTAATGATTTAAATTACGATTAAGAGCACCGGACTGGCGACACGGGGGTTCGTCTGCTTACCTGGCCCGGCCGGGCGGTGAAGCCCGGCCTGAGCATGCGGATCTCCAGGACGTTGCCCGGGTGCTGGGCGGCCGAGGTGACGGTGACCGCCCGGCTGCTGCGGATGAAGCGGTAGACTCGCTCGGCGCAGTAGAGGCACAAGGGGCCCGACACCCACAGCCAGGCCTGCCGCCAACGCCGACGCCACCGCCACCGCCACCGCCGATCGGCCGGGAGATTGACGCAGCACAGGCAGTGGAGATGGAGGGAGAGGCAAGCGGAAGACAGGTGGAGAGGTCAACCTGCAATGTAGGTTTCCATAGCGGCCGCTGCTACTACGATTGAGTCCGTTGTTGGTGTCCGGGCTGGGCCACGCGGTGGTGGGTGGGTCGTTTAATTTGAACGTTCTTGTCGTGAACCCTCCACCGCCCGACGCGATTTTGGCATTCACAGATATTATTAGCGCGGGAACAGCTGCAGACCGCGGTTAAAACACCGAGATGCACGCACGGTGCGGGGGGAAACCTTCCGCACCCACCTCGGGAATTTGCGACTGAAATCTGGGCAGCTCACGGCATTCCACCCCGGAGTTCTTCGCCATCGCTGGCTCCGGCTCGGCAAATCCTTCGGGAAGGGGCTCAGGAACGCCGACGCCGGGAAGCGATGTGGCGTTGCCGGGCCGCCCGTGGGTATCGCATCCCGGCGGATGTTCCAGGAGGTTTGTTTGCACTTTCAGAACTCCACTGTAATATACAAGGGAGATGCATTTATTTGTTTGTTATAATCATTACTGTTGCTGCGCCTGTGTGCCCGGGAAAGCCTCGCGTAGTCTCAAGCCTCGTTCTCAGCAGGGTCCTGCTAGGCCTTTGTGGTAGGGGGCCATGATAGCAAAGTGTCATCACTAATTGAGTAATTGTAAAGCACATTTTCAAATTGTATTCATGATGAAGGTTTTCTGGGTTAGATCGGCGTAAATATAAATGTGTCGTGAAACCCACTACCACCCGACACAGCCAGTTAGAAAGGTTTGTTATGTAACTAAAAACATGCCAATTAGTTACTACTTCAGCCCACCGGTGTGTTGGAGAGTAAATCCACGACATTTACAATCTGAGTAGTGCGACGTTTCGCTAGTAATTACATCCAGCATCATCGGGCGATTTAGCCGGACAAAATACGTGACAAACGTTACTAATTGGCTATGTCGGGTGGTGGTGGGTTTAAAACACACTTATACTTACGTGAACTAACCCGTAAAACCTTTATTATGAAGAATATTGGTCGCTAAATGTTAAAATTTGGCAACATTTGGATCGGGACCAACGTCACAACGATGCCACCGCACCTTCACAGTCGCCTCCTTTCCTCCTGCCAGACGACTTGGCTGTTACAAGCCGCCTCCTGATCTCCAGGGGTCACTCTCACAGTCTCATCAACAACAACAACAACCGCCATTCGCCACTAAGTGACGGTGACATCACCACGGCGCTTGTGCTAGGCTGTGTGCACTGTAAGGCCACGTGAAGTGTCGAACACCTGCCGGCAGGAGGTCACGGGTCGACTGACTGAGATGATTGGCCGATGCACCACCTGTGCCTCCTACTGTGCCAACTTGCTGTGTTTTAGCCACCCCTGCGCTCCGCTCGCTGTTTTGAGCGTCACTCCTCTGCCCTCTGTTGTTGCTGGAGGGCGACTGCCTACAACTGCCCACCACCTACAACTACCCCCTATGGTCGTTGAGCTCTGTGGGTGCCACTCCTGCCCTCCTACTCCTCCGCCATGCACCCACATCCCACCCATCCCGATCATGTGTGTCTCTCCCCATGGTCGCGTGGATGTTTTCTCCGGGTCCCGCGGGTTTTTTCCGCCACGCGTTTCGAGGATTTGCCCGCTGTACATTTCCACGTGACCGTAAGCCACTTGGTCGAGCTCTCATTTGCGATAGCCAGGTCGCTTCTAGAACCATCGAGCTGTGTAGTGGCTCAGAGAGGCCTTACATGGTGACATAAAACATTAAAGAACGGCGAGCTTAGTTCAGTACTTTCCTGCCCATACGTTCTACTCACAACCTCCAAATTTGCCTGCCCTATCCTCTGTGACGTCAAGGACGGTGTTCCGTGTCGGTTCACCCGGTCGCGTGCAGCAGCAACAGCAGGAAGAAGACGAGGTAGAGGCTGTGGGTGTACCAGAAGACGTTGTAGGAAGTCACTCTGCAAGTCGAAGGGGACAGCAAGCCGTCACGTGATTACAAGCTTCCACAGCATGTTGAGTCATCGTCAGCATCGTCGTCGTCGTCGTCACCAGCAATGGTCGATCCACTGAGCTACCATTTGTGACCAGGTCGCTTTTGAACAATAAGTGAACACCTCAGTGGGCTTTGCCTGGTAGGATGGGGATGGTTGAGTGTGTATTGTATTTGTTTGGGTGATTTGTTTACCTTTCTTGTACTCTCCTATCATGTTTTTGCACTGTTTGTTGTTGTGACTTCCTTACCCCGTGCCCCGACTGGACATCTGTGAAAACGAGCTTCATAGCTCATCGGATTCCTACAGTGTGAATAAATATTCTGATTCTGGATGAAGGCCTCCTCTCCAAGCCGCGCAGAGCTATATCACTCAGTGGGCCTTGCCTGGTAAACCAAAATACAATAGTTCATGGAATGTAACAATCCACGCAGGGCGTTCTCTCCTCGCGAGTTGATCTCATCATCGTCGCTCCGTCTCCTGCTTGGGCGTCACGTCCTCTCGGGCACGTTCCGTTCCTGGGCTGCCACCCGGCGATTATTGTTCTTGGCCCATCGGCCAACATCCCCCCTAGAAGTGGCGCGCCCGGCCGTTTGTGCAGCAGTGGTCAGTGGAGGTGAGGCTCTCGGCATCAGCGTCAGTGTAACGATCTCAGTGTTAGATCCCTAGTAATAGGATCTCAGTGTAATGATCTCAGTGTGAGGATCTCAGTGTGAGGATCTCAGTGTGAGGATCTCGGTGTGAGGATCTCAGTGTGACGGTCTCAGTGTGAGGGTCTCAGCGTGAGGATCTCGGTGTGAGGATCTCGGCGTTGGGATCTGCCGTGTAACGGTCTGAGTGACTTTCAGCGGCAGGAGTGAGTGCGCCACCTGATCTGTCGAGTGGATGAAGTTCCGATCAGGAAGAGGATGACGACCATGAGGATCCCCGTAACACCTGGGACTGAGCCATACAAAGACAAACATCCCCCGTGTAGCCTTAGCAGACTGTTGGGGCAAGTCAGCGAGTGGCACCTATGAAGGCCGGCACGGCACACGAGGGGGTGTGTGGCCAGCACCACGCCTGCCCACCTTTGCCTCCCCAGTGCTGATATTTCAGGATCAGAATATGTATTTATACTGGAGGAATCCGAAGAGCTATAAAGCTCTATTTCACAGAGGTCAATTCACTGATGTTGGTTGTGAGCGTGAATGGGACTTGTGTCGCCGGGTTCGAAGCACACTCCGCTAACCAACGCGCCACCGCTCACCATTAACATAAACACACACGAGCACAAACATCCGTTTTGCATTTGTTTTAAATGTGAATCCAAAAACATACCCGTTGTGAAAAGGATTTTCCTTGGATCCTGAAAATACATGCATATTGTGTCAATTGAGCTGCATTCACTGCCACTCACAAAACGCCGAGCAGAGTGGATCACCGTGCGTTGATTCGCGCCGCTGCTGCGGCTGCTGCTGCTGCTGCGGCTGCTGCTGCTGCTGCTACGGCTCTCTCTGACGTTTTTCTACCCAGAATAACAACGCCTCCCCCCCCGCATAGAATGCAGCTTTGTTGGACCGTACGCGGCGTCTGTTCCCCTGCAACGCTGTCGTCGTTCGCGTTCCTGAAGAACGCCGCGTTATGGAACTATCGCGATACAATAAATGCAATATGTAATGCAGGGGTAGAGCACAGTCCACGATAGCGCATGAGATGCATACGCAGGCCGAACAAAGACTGAGTCGCATGGGTAGCATCTAGAAGCATCCAGCAGCATCCCAACGCCTTGTTGTGACGCTAGGTAGCATGTAGAATCATCCAGCAGCATCCCAACGCCTTGTTGTGTGACGCTAGGTAGCATCTAGAAGCATCCAGCAGCATCCCAACGCCTTGTTGTGTGACGCTAGGCCGAGGCAGCCGTACGACCGCTCATTCCTGTTTGCACGACGTAGTCCCGTCCACTCAATCGCGTTATAACCAAAATGATGAAAAAACAAGAATAGGTTTTACCCTTTTTGGCAATAAAATAGGTGTTAAGGGTAAACCATATTCTTTTTCTAAATCATTTTGGATACTGGCAAAAGGGCCGCGCCATAACCAATTCGCAAACTCGCTCTTAAAAAAAATGCGTTCCCTCGTACGTGAATCGCGTTATACCCAATTCGCGTTCTGAACGCACCCAGGAATGCAATCGGACTTTTCGCATCATTTGCACGAAGCATCGAGAATCGATTTGTGAGCGCGAGAGTCAATTCGAATTCACAGTCCAATGCGATCTTGATTTCACTCCTAAATATTCCCTCCCTCCAAACTGCTCACCTCGTTTCGATATCGCACGACATTGATTTCGGGAAACTGCGATGAGTGATGGGCGGAGAAGTTCCAGGCATTGACCATGTGTGCTGCGCAGTGCAAGCCTGCAGGGAGGAGCGAGAGGGGGGGGAGAGAGTCGGGGGCGTGAGGTCACATGGCCACGGCCTCCAGAAGTCTGTGGGAGGGGCTGAGCCGGAGTCAGGGGGGGGCACGTGGTGATCTGGCAGCATCTTGCTCGCTCTCCGTGCACGGCGGTGGTGCATCGGGTATCTACGGATGAAATTCACCACTTTACAAGTGTAAACTATCGTTGAAAAATTAGAATGTGTTTTAACCTTTCTAGCAATAACACAGATGGTGTTAGGATGTTCAATTAGCAAATATAAACCTTTTTGCAAGGCATCAAGTCTGCATTAATCACACGTTACTTGTGGCAAAACATGCAAGCAAGCATGCTCTGATAATTATATATCCATTGGCGTGGGCCAATCATTTCCAAAGGCAATGCAGATCTATTATCAGAGCAGACTTGATGCCTTGCAAAAGGTGTCTATTGGGTGTTGGAACATCTTAACACAACTCCAGTTGTATTGCCAGAAAGGGTCAAACCCCATTGTTATTTTTGATAATTTTTGAAACTGTCAAGAAGTTACTATGTCATTGGCATAACCTGGCTTGTGCAGTGAAAAAACCAAACGGCCTCCACACACACGCGCAAACACACACGCGCACACACACTCACATACACACACACTCACATACTCACACACACATACACACACACATACACACACTCACGCACACACACGCGCACACACGCGCACACACACCCACGTGGGGATGGTGCGATGGTTTTTCAAAGGGTGGCGGCACGTCACCTGTGAACAGGGCGATGGCGATCCCGCACGCGACGTGGAATGATTTGTTCCGATCCAGAAGCCTCCGGGTTCCACGACTCGTCACCTGCCCAGGCGAGGCACACGGTCAGCAGGTTGGCTACGTACGGTGCGAAAGAAGTTCACCGTGTGTACGTACACAAACACGTACACAAACACGTACGTACACAAACACGTACACAAACACGTACACAAACACGCACACAAACACGTACGCACGCGGGCTCACGGTGAAGGAAGCCACAACCCAAGGCACGAAAACAAACCTCCTCCCGTGGCCGTGACCTCGTGGGTTGTACCTCGTGTTGGCCGCAGCGTGACATTGGTTTAAACTCACGACTTCTAGGACGTTATAAACTATGATGTTTGATTTACCAGGTAAGGCCCACTCAGCGATGTAGATTTGTTTTTCATAAGCGATCTGGCTATCACCTTTGATAGCTCAACGAAGTGGCTTATCATCACGCGGACATCTAGAGCAGCAGCCAAATACTGTAAATCATACGATGATTCTAAATGTGGAGGGGAAAACCCGAGGACCGGGAGAAGGATCCACGCGACCACGGTGGGAAGATGCATTGGTGGTGGTTGGTGGTTGGTGGTGGTGGTGGTTGGTGGTGGTTGGTGGTGGTTTGTGGTTGGTGGTGGTTTGTGGTTGGTGGTGGTGGTTGGTGGTGGTTGGTGGTGGTTGGTGGTGGTGGTGGTGGTTTGTGGTTAGTGGTGGTGGTTTGTGGTTGGTGGTGGTGGTTGGTGGTGGTGGTTGGTGGTGGTTGGTGGTGGTGGTGGTGGTTTGTGGTTGGTGGAGACTCACCCTCCGTGATCCCCGCAGCAGCGCCAGCGTGGTGCGGCACATGGGCAGCAGGATGAGGGCGCAGTTGAGGTTGATTGCGGAAGCCGAGGCACGGCTAAGGCACAATCCTAGCTGATGGAAGGAGACCCCCCCATTGAGACACCGACACGCGCGGGCACCCCACCCACCCACCCACCCCCCCAACTGCGACAAATACCCCCCCGGTAGCAACGCTTGCCCCGAGGGGCTGTCAAGACAGAGCCGTGGGGCAAGTGTCGCTGCCGAGCACCGATGAAGGTCGTCACGGCACACCGAGGAAGGTCGTCACGGCACACCGATGAAGGTCGTCACGGCACACCGATGAAGGTCGTCACGGCACACCGAGGAAGGTCGTCACGGCACACCGAGGAAGGTCGTCACGGCACACTGATGAAGGTCGTCACGGCACACCGATGAAGGTCGTCACAGCACACTGATGAAGGTCGTCACGGCACACTGATGAAGGTCGTCACGGCACACCGATGAAGGTCGTCACGGCACACCG
>CM025646.2:3290183-3310977 GCA_014621495.2 Entosphenus tridentatus
ACCAGGCGAGGGAGTGAACATCTCCTAGCCACCGTCGCAGCAACCCTCGTGCTGTTGCAGATTGTGTCGTGCTGTGCGACGCGGTGAGCACCAAGGCTGCTGCTGCTGCTGCTGCATAAACACTTCATCATAATAATAATATTGATGGTGTTGTTGTGTTGTGCAAGGGCGTGTTCACGCAAGTCACAATCAAGTTGAAACTGGCGGCATGCTTCATCACGCGGGGCTCATGATTTGTATGTTGCTGTAATTCAGCTTAGCGGGTATCGGGTGTCCTATGGATGGACTGGTCTCCTTGGTATGGGAATGTCGAATCTGCACCGCTGGCTCACGCTCGCCCAATGGGGCTGATTTGAGTTTGATTGGGCGGTGGCGTGGCCATGACCACGCCTTGGCGGCCGCCTTTGTCTTCCCAGGCAGTGCTAATTGTGTGCTCAAATTGCCCCTTGGGACTCATTTCAGGCTGAGTTGACCTAGGGGAGCCCCAAAACGCATTCAAATTCCGGCTGCCACTGTTGATGTGTGCTGCGGTTCAGGGATACGTTCCAGGCGAACGCCACACACACGCACTGACACACACACAGACACACACAGACACACACACACGGGTGGATACTCACGAATAGACACATTCCCACAGACACACGGACACACGCACACACGAAGGTTTATATACACGCACATAACACGGACACATGCATGCATGCACGCATACAAAATAAAAGTAAGACAGAGATTCTCAATATTGCCTTTAGCAGACTGCTGTGCCAAGTGTTGTTAGCGGGACACGTGGTGCATAGTCATAACCACTGCACCACCACTCCCCGCATGCATACAGATAAATCCTCCTTAAAGAGTCTTACACAGACTACACACAAACACACACACATACCTACTCAAACGTGCATACTTACAAACATACACTGCTACATATACATTCAGACTCACACACACACACACACGGAGGCACACACACACGCACGTACACACTGAGCTATGCACACTATGGGGGCGAGTTTGATGACATACGTGCATGAAGACCGACACACACGCGGCAGAGTCCACGCACATCCGCCGCGCGCCTCTCCCGAGACTGCGCGCGCTGCGCTCACTCTGCGCGCTACACAGCGCGACGACTTACCTCGCCTGAACCAGAGTTCACGTCTCCCGAGTTCTTTCCCATGGAAATAAATAAAAACACACAAATCCTTGAACGCTGCGTTTCTCTACGAGCCGAGTGCTGGTGCCTCGAGCCTGGGTTCAGCCCCGGGACTGGTGGTCTTGCTTTAATAGACAAAGATAAAGGCAAAGGCCCCCCGTATAGCCTTAGCATACTGTAGGGGCAAGTGCTGTTAGCGAGCACCTTTGAAGGCCAGAACGGCACACGAGGGGTTGGGTGGCCAGCACCACACCCGGCCGCCTTTGTCTCCCCAGCGGCGATGTTTTTACGCACCGCACCAGGTGCTCATTTGAGGCCGAGTCGACCTAGGGGAGGCCCAGGACGGGTTCAGATAATCGTCACTGATGTTGGCCGTGAATCGAACTCGGGTCGCCGCATTCGTAGCGCGGCGTAGCGCTGACCGCTCGACAGACACGACGCCTCCTGCACGCGTTTGCGTCTTCACGTGAACCTTGACCAGCACCGTGCAGTGCGCTCTGTGCTGTACATCTCACCAGGCCACGGGGCCTCCTGGGAGTGCAACGTTCAACATCAGCAGAACTCATAACACCGCTTGCTTGGGTTAATATGTCAATGTGTCGTTAAACCCGCCACCACCCGACACAGCCAAGATTGTAAATGTTGCGGCTTTGCTCTCCAACACACCACCGATGTTGCTGTACTAATAACGAATTGGCACGTTCTGTTTTCGTGACAAACCTTACTCATTGGCTGTGTCGGGTGGTGGCGGATTAATGACACATTTATATATTTACGCGATCTCACCCAAAAAGAAAACTGTATTATGGATGACATTGGTCACGAAATCCTTCGTGTTAAAATTTGCAGAACTCTGGACCGGTTTTGACGTATGGAGTCTCATCGGCATTCAGTCAGTAGATGTATTTATACTGCAGGAGGAATCCGATGAGCTATAAAGCTTGTTTTCACAGATGTCCAGTCGGGGCACGGGGTAAGAACGTTACAACAACAACACGATACGAGTGCAAAGTACACGAAAGGTGAACAAATCACCCAACACACAAACACAAAACTAAACCATCCCCATCCTTCGATTTAAAGCTTTCGTGACTGCAGGGATTCATCTTCTTGGTTCTTTCGGTAAAGTCACGTAGAAGGGAAGTAATAAAATAATAAAAATAAAACATAATAAAATAATTATCACGACGTTTCGGCCACAACGCAAGCAGCCGTCCTCAGGTGAAACCAGGTCTGTCGAGGCGACAGCGTCATTCAGATGAAACCAGGTCTGTCGAGGCGACAGCGTCTGAATGAGGACGGCTGCTTGCGTTGTGGCTGCTTGCGTTGTGGCCGAAACGTCGTGAGAATTATTTTATTATGTTTTATTTTTATTATTTTATTACTTCCCTTCTACGTGACTTTACCGAAAGAACCAAGAAGATCATCCCCATCCTATTTAGTTCTTTTGGTAAAGTCACGTGGGTATAAAATAAAAGAAATCCCGACGTTTCGAGCACAACACAAGCGTCCGTCACCAGGTGGGAAGGCGTGGTCTGCTGCTGAGGCAGACTGTTCTAAAACTGTTGCGCCCGAAACGTCGTGATTGATTTTATTTCATACCTACGTGACTTTACCGAAAGAACCAAAGAGTATGGATTCCTGCAGTCACGAAAGCTTCAAATCAAGATCATCCCCATCCTACCAGGCAAAGCCCACCGAGGTATGACAACTTGTTTTTCAAAATCGACCTGGCCACAAATGACAGCTCAACAAAGTGGCCCATCATGTGGACATTTATAGCAGCAGAATAATCTAAATAATCTCAATGCATGTTTCTAAACCAATCACTGGCGGTGAATTGTCAGATGTTTATGGTATAAGCAAGGACCTTCTCGGTCAGATGTATGTCTAAGTTAAGTCGTTGTGGAAAATATTGGTTGATCGTAAAAATATCATCAGAAAACTGGCCTCCTTCACGTATCTCTGCAGGGATACATGTGGAGGTGGCGTGTGGTCCGTGTCGCCTGATGACTTGCAAAAGAACGCTCTAAATGTGCTCTGTCTGGCACTGAAAAGGCAACGCTTTATGCATTTTGTAGGCACGGCTTTGAAATAGCAGAGCACGACTTAACGTGTGGCCTCGGGGTGCCTAGGGCTCTTGGTGACTACTCGCCACTGTACCAGGCAAGGGCCTCTCTCTCTCGTTTAAGATATTTATTATGGTCGTGTCTGAGATACTGAGCCAGCACGGCTGACAGACCTGGGATCAAACCCTGGGACTGGGTGTTTGTCTCTCTCTATATAGTTATTTATTGGAGGGTTCGTGAATGGCCGTGACACCGCTCGCTTGTGCTGCCAAATCCCGGCCACGTCGCTTACACAACCAGCACTGATGATGGCCTTGAGGGATGATGATGAGTGTTGAGTATTTGTCCGCTATAAATGTCCACATGAGAAGCCACCTCACCGAGCTGTAAGTTCTGATGGCCAGGTCGCGTCTGAAACAGAGCGACAGAGCTGAGTGGGAAAATAAAATACATAGCTTAAATGGTTATAAAGTCTGAGTTAAATGGTGACAAAGTCTGAGTTAACCGTGGCTCGATTTCAAAATTCGAGCTCCCAACAGTCAACGTTTGCTGTTCAAACAGTAACATGGATATTTTAAGTGTCCTCTTTTGTTTATATTCAGAATTCCAACTCCGTACCAGCATCCTTTAAAAACAACACAAAAAACTGCACTGGCTCAGTGATAATTGAAACTGTAGAAGAAAAAAATTCCAAACGGGAAATTTCTGAATTTTTTTGCGTGTTAACCCCCGACGCTAATGAGGCCCAATTAGGTCACTAACAACCCCCGTGCAGCACGCGCTCACTGGAGGAGGGCCCGCGTTGACCACAGTTCACCTCGTTCCCTTGGACGTTGTGTTTGTGACCACGTCTTCTAGACTCATTATTTTTTGAAGCACGAAACCCTTTGCTCTTGCTTATCCCGAATGCGGCTCGTTTGTTTGTTTACGAAAGTGTCAAAAAAACACACCGTGAAGGCCACGTTGTGTTTTTTCTAAATGTTAAGGGTTAGCATGGAGACATGCTAAGGGTTAGCATGGAGACGAAAAAAATCCATCGTCCGAGAATGGTACGGAATGAACCCACGATTTGTAAACAACAAAACAAAGACAAAGATCCCTCCTCCGAATAGCCTTAACAGACTGTAGGGGCAAGTGCTGCTACATCGCACCAGGTACTCATTTGAGACTGAGTCGACCTAGGGGAGGCCCACGACTGACTCAGATAATCGTCACACTGGTGTTGGCCGTGAGCGGAAATCGAACCCGGGCTCCCAGATGCATAGCGCAGCGCGCTCACCGCTACACCACCGCTCCCCACAACAACACACAAACACATAGGCACACACACACACAGGCACACACACAGGCACACACACACAGGCACACACACAGGCACACACAGGCACACAGGCCAAACGATGCGCAGTTCCTGCAGAAGTGTATTTCCGCACCTTGCCTTAGGTAACCATCAAAATAAGCTTGAACAGATGTGACCGGCTGACAGCAACGGTGATTTAGTGAGAAGACACATGTGGACCGGTTTTGATGTCATTTTGACTCATCATGTTTTTGCGTATGCACTGCGGTTGTGCGTGTGTGTCCGTGCCTTTTTATGTGTTTCGCTGCGTTGTTGTTGTTGTTGTTCAAAATCAGCATGTGTTTACACTGCAGGAGAAGGAATCCGATATGAGTGCAAAGCACACACAAATAAAACTCAACTTTCCCCTGATCACACATGATAGCTCAACAAAGTGGAATTCCATTTGGGCATTTATAGTACCACAATAATCTAAATAATCTCAATGCATGTGTCTAAATGTGGAGGGAAAACCCAGAGGACCCGGAGAAAAATCCGCGCGATCACAGAGAGAACACGCAGACTCCAAATATACAGCAGCAGCAGCAGGCGTTAGGGTCGGGATCGAAGCCACGGCCTCCTGTAGACCAGGCGAGGTAGTTTTACATCTCCTAGCCTTCGGGGGGAGGGGGCACCGGTTATTAAAACACCGGATAATCGCTCATCATTATTTAAAATAGCTTATTTTTGCACATTCTTGTATGACATTATGTTTTTGGGTGTTATGTATATTTTGTATGGAATTGGTATACGTAAACATACAAATAGACAAAAATCAATATCCCACTCGAAGAAGTTACGGTATTTTCTGTACCGTACTTTCCTCTCCAATCTCGAAGACTCTACATGGGGTGTTGCGTATGCACGTGCAGTATTTTGATTAGGTTGTAAGTAGTGTATAATGTACCGTATACAATATTTAACACTGCAGTCAAGCATAGCTACTGGTTGTTTTGTAAAGCACGTGGTGCCTGCCGATCGCCGGACTGGTTACAGCCTTTGGAGCGGTTTTGCCGAGACCGCCGGATAATGTTGGATTCGGGATAATCGCGCAGTGCCGGATAATCGATTATCAACTGGACTGTATATGTACAGACAGTCCCCGGGTTGCGGAAGACCCGACTTCGGGAAATCCGGCCTTACGGAAACGCTCCCATAAATCATGTTACATAAAAATTCAATACGCGGAAACGTTTGCGTTAGTTACGTTAAGCACAGCGCGGTGAGGTGGGTGATTACTGCACAGCGAGGCGTAACGCGGGCAGCCTTACGCCTTGCTCGAGTTTCACTAGGATTAAGTTTAATGAAATTTATCTTGATTTTGGGGGGGAAATGTTCAGTTTCCGACATACGGAAAATTCGGGTTACGGATCGTTCCCGGGAACCTAACCATTCCGTAACCCGGGGACTTCCCGTTTCGGGTTGCGCGATGACGTCAACGCGTTCGAAACGATATATCGACGTCATGACGTCACCGCGGTATACGCACATCGCGGTGACGTCAGCCCGCGCACAGAATAACAACAAGAAGCGGTGTAAAATGGCGAAAGCGGGCGCTGTGGTCCTGTTCGCCGTCTTCGCGAACGCGGCATTCGTTGGCGTCAGCGCAGAGGTGAGAACGCGTGAGACGTCAGTCGTTAAAATGGATAATCATCAGCCTTGGTTTGTTTTATTTGTTTCCCTTCCCGCCCCCGCGCTGAAATGCGCTGCCGCGTAACGTTGGACCGGCTGCGGCCTAGCGAGACCACGCTCTGGCCTGATATGTCGGCCGGGGTTGAGGGCGACCTTAGCCGGTTAAGAGCACGGAGGCATCGGGCTTTGAGGTGGTAGCTTTTTACCTTTTCAAATGTTGCAATTTACCATTTAAACAATTGCGTGGTTTAAAAAAACCCCCACTTATTAGGATTCTAATTACGCGTGCAATGTGGTATTTGCGTGGATGTGTCGCTGTGTGTGTGCGTGATTTTGGGGGCGGTGGCGTAGTGGTTAGCGCTGCGCTGCGCTACGAACCCGGCGACCCGAGTTCGATTCCCGCTCGCGGCCAACACCGCTGACGATTGTCTGAACCGGTCCTGGGCCTCCCCAAGGTCGACTCGGCCTCAAATGAGAAACCTGGTGTGGTGCTTCAAAACATCACTGGGGATACAAAGGCGGCCGGGTGTGGTGCTGGCCACACACCCCCTCGAGTTTGTGCCGGCCTTCATAGGTGCTCGCTAACAGCACTTGCCCCAACAGTCTGTTAGAGGCTATACTGGCGGTGGGGTGAGGGGATCTTGGTTCGTTCATGAGCGTTAAAGGATTCTACATCTCGTGACGAAAAGCGTCAACAATGTGCCCTTGCCATCCACGCCTCGTCCCGCAAAGCCAAGCAGAGGCGCTGGGTTCATCGCAGGCTGCGTGGAGGATTGCTCTGCCTGCTGTGCCTTGTTCCTCGATGCCGCTCAACTGATGCTATTGCTTCATCAACCCACCCCCACTGACAGGCATTGGTATGGGTTTAAGAAAAAACCCCATAATCTCTCACGGCATCAGGAGGTCCTCTCGTCCAGCAGTGAATTATGAAAGGGGATGCGGCATGTGCGTGTGTTGGTGTACTGCGGGTTCTGCTCAAGCGCGATGTGCAGTGCCCGCTACGCGTTTGGTGATGTGCGCGATTCATGTTACCGGCTGGCCATTATTTAACCATGGGGAGTGTGCACTTGTGAGATTGTCTCCTCCTTTAATCAGGCGAGTGCCCAGCGACGTTCAATTGTCTCTTGAATCTAATATTAAAGTCCTCGATTAAAACTCGCCGGAGCACATTGAGATCCTGCGTGTGGTGTTATTAACGCCCGCTACTCAACCGGCTGAGAATACATTGCAATCTTAGTGTGTTTTTTAATTCGTGTTATTTGATTGACTGGGTGGGATCACGTTGAGTTTTTGTGTTCTCTTGTGATTTATCATTCGATTTTCTTTATTATAGCCGGGTGAGTGGCATAACGCATAGCTATCGTCGAATAATGCGTTGGTGTTATGAATGTAACCAGGTAAGATTATATTAAAATGCATTATCTTTCACCGTCTTAGAGTTGTTTTATGTCGCGGTCTATTGAACTGAGAGTACACGAGCAGGTCCTCATCATCATCGGCCATGGCAATCAACAGCTGGATGAACGCCTCCCCACCACGATCCTCGGAATAAATATCCAACCAAGCGCCTGCACACAAACTGATTTGACCGCTCCATCTCCCCGGTGATCTTGCTCTTGGAAATCGTTCCATCCTTGGCTGTCACCGCAATTTCTTCCGAATAAATGTTCCTACTTTAACCAGGTGGGCAGGTCATTGAAATTCATGAAGCTCTTACGTTGATTGACAACCTTTATTTAACCACGTGAGAAGAGCGATTTGAGATTGATTTCTGAAATCAATGGCATCCTCAATTTAATCAGAGGTATGAACCCACGCAGACTCACTCACGTGTTGTGATTGATAGCATATTAAACAGGTGAGAGGCATATTGAGATTGATCTCAATAATTTGTGGAAATAATTGTTGTGTTTTAACCAGGTAAGAGCCCAACGAGCGTCGATGTGCTCTGATTGATATCACTGGGTGAAGACTTAATTGAGATATAAACTTAAGTAATTAAATTTATCTCATCTCTTAGATGATTGGTGACCATTATTTAACTCGATGAGAAGCCGTTGTTATTAGTTCTGTTATGTCGTCCGTGTCCTTTGAGTTGAATTATCTCCAGGATGAATAACGGCACATTGAGATTCATTATCTCAAAAATTATTTACTTTACTTGACCACGAGACCCCATCTGGAGTCGTATTTTTGCGATTGACGTCTATTTTGTAAACAGGTGAAAGGTCATTGAGGTTAATTGTCTCTGCTGATTGAAGTCATTGATTTAGCCAGGTGAGAGATTATTGAGAAGCATTACCTCTCGTGATTCATGTCCTGCATTCAGCAGTGTGAGAGGGCATTTTCTGTCTGTCGTGATATTATTACTACAGCGTAATCACTTTTTGGGAAACTGCGGGCTTGGGCAGGACACGTCGTTAGAAGGGATGATGCGCCAGCAGGCGAGAACAATGACGGAGTGGCAGCGAAGAGAGGCAACGATGCCCCAGGGGTGTTGTGGCGATGGAGCGATGAAATCAGCTGTTGTGTGCGGTTGCTTGGTGGGATCTCACATCACAGGGCCCCATGGCTCTCGCCTCGGGGAGCCTTCATCAAGCAGTGGATTCATCATGGCTGGTGGCCAGGAGATGTTGACTATCTCGCCTGGTACACAGGAGGTCGTGGGGTCGATCCCGACCCTGACGCCTGCTGCTATATATTTGGAGTTTGCGTGTCTATCTCCCCGTGGTCGCGCTTATTTTTTTTCCGGGTCCTGTTTTTCCCTCCGCATTTAGAATCAACATGCGTTTATAGTGTTTGACTGATGTAAATTTGCACACAATAAGCCATTTCGTTGAGCTATCATTTATAGCCAGGTTGATTCTCAAAAGAGCTATAAATCTCAGTATGTTTTAATTGGTAAATGAAAAAAAAGATTAGTTAAAATGTGAGAGGCTATTGAGAGTCAGTAGCTTTTAAATGAGTGATGGTTTTTTTAAGCAAGTAATAATCCATCATCTCTTAAATAATTATAATCGGCATCCTTAATTTAACCATGCATAAGCCTATTGAGATCCATTGTCCCTTTTGCAAGCAAGGTCTGTGAAAACCCTTTGATAGTGGCATAAATTGAATTCTCTCTGGTAGCTTGCAACGACTATTGTGTGCCAATGATGATGTCACACGCTCTTTAACAGCCTCATCACATCAGACTCAACAGCTGTGAACTGCGCAAATTGCCAAAATGGTTCGCTGTGTATACTGTGCCCTCTTAATATTTTGCACGCAATGCATTGAAGTGAAAATCCTTGTTGGGCATCGTCTTATTCCATCATCGTTGCTTTGCATTGGAATAAATGAGTTCTGTCACCAGCGAGGTCGCCATAAATGCACCCAATCTCATCAGATCTCAGACGGCAAACGGGGTTGAACCTGGTTAAGTGTGTACGTATGTCAACCGTGCTCATCGGAAGTACGAGTTGAATGTCCACCAGAGCTTGGCAAGTGTTGTAGGCTTGCTTGCTTGATTGGAAGTGGTGAGAGTCTTGAGTGTTTTCCCCTCATATGCATGGGTGTTCTTCGGCCTCGTCCAGTCTGGAAATGTATTGGGTGGATGACCACCAGTAAACATACCCCGTGTCGTAGGCGTGGGCCTGTCAGCTGATCCGAGATGGCAGTCCAGCAACGAGTTTGGTCCACAGATAGATTTAGTGCACTCGCTACTGTGAGTCTGTGGATTAAATTTATCTGTGGAGCTTTGAGCATCGCCCCCGCCTCGTGTGTGTGGTCAGTTTCCTCCCACATGGAGCCAAACGCTCATTCATGACGTTTATCAAACCTCACAATGCTGGACTCTCTTGAGAACGAGTTTTGCGACTTAATTGTAATATATAATCAGCCTACTACTTATCATTATTATTACTGTGAGTCTTATATAATACTTGCCATCCGATTGAATGGCCAGCCACGTCACGGGAATGTGGCCACCGCAGCGTTGTCAACATTGGCGCTCACGAGACTACATTTGATGACAACACTTGGAAGTGTTTGGATGAACTTGACCCACCACGGTTGATGATTACAATTTCCACCGCTGGCTCGGGATCAGCAGTGGAAAGTCAATGACACCCTGAGGTCATTCGTGGGGCATGGCGACACTGAAAAGCCTTGGTTTTTTTGCGCGTATTCATAATGCTTACGATCACATCAGCTGGAATACGCCCGGCCTCATCATCGCAACAGCTCAGCAGGTTTGAGCCGCGATAGTACTTGGGATGAGCGACCACCGTACCAAAAAAAACGAGCACTATTGGCTGCTGCAGGTCTCTGTTGTCTGCAGGGCATAGTGCAGAAAACAATCATTGTATTGTATCTCTTGTCCCACACTTATACCCCCCCACCTTCACCAAACCCAACACTGCCCGGCATGCCGAAGTATGACAATAAACCTCCATGACCCACTCGGCGTGGGGAAGTCATCTTCCAGCAGTGGGCTGACAGGCTGACTATACATGTAGTGGTGTACGTGCGTACGTCACCGCGTGCCTGTATTACGCGATTGCTTTCAAATTATTTCGGTCTTTTGGAAGTTGTGCAAGTGCGTTTGTCTGCTCATCTTATGCACTTACAGGGGGCTTCAGGGTTCCTGCAATTATTCGCGAAAACAGCATTCTGTGCCAGACATGGGCTTTAGTGTGAAAATGTGTCAGCGTGTAGCCCTAATCAAATTAAGCATTATAATAAGAGAGAATACTTTGGCCCTCCTAGCTATTGAAAGTGCGCTGGGCGTTTGTTGTGGTCAGGTATGGTCAAATAATCGCCCTCTACCTGCATGGGGTTGTGAGGCCCTCGTCCATAGTGATGAAAGGGTTCAACCTGAAGGTCGTGAGTTCAAATCCCAGTTCAGGATCGACTCAGTCCATCATCCATTTCTCCTAGATGTGTAAAATTATAACCGCTTTGTGGGGTTTCAGCAGTCGTTCTCTTATGGAGAGGCTGGTCCCTGACATGGTAATGTGTAATTTCTACTTCTGGCTCCTCTGAGCAGGGAAACACTGACATTGATTGTGGGATAATGATGATAATGGTGACATTAATCAATGTGATGATGAAAATGCTTGTAAAGATTGCAGCTGATTTGTTCTTGTTGATTGTGATGGTAATACCATTACTAGTGGTGGTAATAATGATAACAATGCTTGTCATGTTCATGATGAAATATTTTACATTGACATGACAACAATATAAATGAATATGATGATGATGATGATAATTGTTAATAAATTAATTATGCTGATTATGAAGGCGATGGGAATGATGCAATGATGATAAAAATGGTAGGGGTTTAAAAATGATTGTATAACGTACATTCACATGATATTGACTGACGTGGAATTATGATGCTGATAATGGTAATCGTGATGCTAATTTAATGATGATTTCACTCTTTTTGTTGTTACAGAGCAATGCTCAAATCAACGTGCTGGTGCAATCGCTCAACCAGTCCCGGCAGTTTGAGGTGAGACCACTCTTCATTGCATTTAATTAACACTGGCACAGTTGGTGTGTCACACTCTTCATCCACCTCCATCCCAATTAGCCAGCCACCACCCACAGGCACACGGCAAAGCAGAACAAAAATTCCAAGGTGCCTCTGCTCTGCCTTCTAGACTGTTGGGGGCAAGTGGTGTTAGTGGGTGTTTATTAAGTCTGGTTGAGCACGTTGGTTAGGGGTTGTGGTGTGGCCAGCAACACAACAACAATAACCACCAACAACAATAACCACAGTTGCGTGAGCTACAGGAGGCTTGAGCTGCTCGAGATGGGGATATTTGTTTTGACGATTGCTCCCAATGACTGTGTCACAGACACAGAGCCAGCGACCACTGATTCCTTGGTTCAAGCTGCCGAGTGTCTCTCTGAACCCTTTGCCTTTCCGATGACGTACGTGCACTTCATCAGTTTTCCTTTTGCTTCCCTTCCGACGTCGTACGTGCACATCATAAAACTGAAACCGGAAGAAAAATCAAATAACTTGAATCGGTGCCGAGGCTCCCACAAGGCCATGCGGGAGGGCGCGTGGCACAGTTTGGCACCGGCTATCGTAGAATGGCCGCGGTCGTGTCGCTTCGGTTCTCTGTGGTGAGTCGTGTCTTAAAAAACAACGGCGCTACTACGCTTCTTGCACAGGTCTGAGAACAGGAAAGGAGTTGAGCGATTTGTAACGGCCAGGTCAGAACCTCTAAGCCACTGGGGGACATTGCTCATTCTCATGACAGGCTCCATTTTATAAAAAAAAAATTATATGTAGAATGACCACTACCAGTGTATGACTACTGGTCTATTGCTGTAGTCAGAAGGTTGTAGATTCAAATCCAAGTCGATGATCAAGTTGATCTATCATTCATATGTAATAATGAAAATAATTTTCAGCCCTTTGTCAATACATTGCTGAGTGAAGGCCTTCCCATGCTGTGGAAATTAAACTCGGGCTGCTAGGGTTGGGGGGTGCTAACCACTGCAGCACCACTCCCTCAATCATTCTTTGGGGGTAGAAAAATATAGTACCACAATACACAGTGGGGATTGTCTTGACAAGTTATAGATTAAACAAACTTCAAGTCTGCTGCCATCCCTACTCATTTTTATTTGTAGCTCCGTAGTGAAAATTCAATATTCCTATAGCAGAGGACACGATATCAACAAAAAATCCTTGCTGACTTCCTGAAAACGGGCGCCTCCTCATATCAAACCTAAAAGGACGATGACGACGATGATTTTGAACAGCACGATGAAGGTGACGGGGTAACTTGAGTCCCCAACCAGAATTTGTCTTCTCTGCCGATTGCGAGTCAAGCTCTTTCAACTCAATCACTGTCTGGGCTGAACATTTTTTCATCACATTTGAAAGAGAAAACAAATGGCTTCTCACGTGTTTTTGTTCCCGCAAGTCACTTAATCCAGTCAGCGTTGGTACTTGGCAGCGCCCGAGCGAACGCACTCACGTGGGGCTGTCAACGCGTTTTTAAACGTTAATACCGAATTTTAAAAAATGTAATTGCAAAATTTTTTTCCCCCCCCTGCCACTTGGGGTTGAGAGACAACACCTGGGGCTGTGAGGCACGTACAAAGACAAAGATCCCCCATATGGCCTTAACAGACTGTTGGGGCAAGTGCTATTAGCGAGTAGCACCGATGAAGACCGGCAAGGCACACGAGGGGGTGGGTGGCCATCACCGCACCCGGCCGCCTTTGTCTACTTCGTGGTGACGTTTACTCGTTGAAGGCCGAGTCGACCTAGGAGAGGGCCAGGACCGGGTTTAGATAATCATCACTGGTTTTGGCCATGAGCGGGAATCGAACTCGGGCCGTCAAGTTCGTAGCGCGGCGCGCTAACCGCTACACTACCGCTCCCCACGGAGGCACGCGCACACACATGTGCATATCGCAGCTCGGAATAAGAATAGACCATGAGAAAACGGCTCCCGTTCAGCAGTGGAATGCACTTAAATATTGTCCTTGGCACAATCAATTTGTGTCCATTAGTGTAGTTCATTGGTTATAAATTAGCAGGACATCTCATGGTGTTGGCTCACAGTGTTATGCTGAGTTTATTTACGTGTGGTGAATACCTCTTTGTGTGTGTTTGCATCTCTGTGGGTGGCCAGAAAGCCTTAGCAGCCTCCTTTAACTTGCAAACAAAAGTTGGATCCCATTAACGGTCACTCGGTGAATGACCGAAAAGTGCAATCAGGTCGTAGGTAAGGATGTTGTTCCCAATATTTGGATTAAATCGAACAAAAAGTTTCCCGGCTTTAAAATTTCAGATAATGCTAATTTTTTATTGCTTCTGATCGAAACGGAAATGTGATGTCACGGGAAGCAATGCCACTCGAATGATGTCACTTATGTGCTTTTCTTGCTGATAGTTCAAGTTCATGTATTAGGTATAGCCCTGTGAGCCATTCGGCTCTTAAATTGGGTGCAACCGCAACAAACAAAAAACAAAAACATGAACAAGAAACATCTTAAAGTGACTATGTGACTAAGTGCAAACAGAAAATCCAAGAAAAGACAGCAAAATATTGCAGAAAAAGCACCGTACACCTAGGCTGTGTGCAAAATAGAGGAGTCACATGGCCATCACAGTTGTTCGCACGAAGATGTTCTCAACGATGGCGCAGCGAAACGTTTTAATCTCAAACTCATCCCTCGTGTAGAGTGCTTTTTATTTTTTGCGAATGCAATTTGATTCCTATCGTGCTACCAGCATCCGTTCCCGAGAAGAGGTGTTTATTTTGCAGAGCAGTGCATCACCCAAGGTTGGCGATTCACTGGAGGAAGGTGATATCACGGGAGTACTCCTCAGACTCTTTTATCCACACTTTTAATTTGGCCCATAGTAAAATACTATTTTTAGAACTCGAATTTTGCCAGGTAAACGCTTTCCCGTTGGGATGGCGTATGTGCGCACGTACCCGCATTCGAACCCAGGCTCTCAGTAGTGCTCTCTTCGAGACTGTAATCGCTCAGCCACTTGGCCACCTCTGCACCGTTGGCTAAAAGGACCCCGTGATGTCATTAGCTAGTTTAATGAGAGAACATTGTGTGTGACTGATGGCAGATTGTAAAATTTTGCAGCAAATTTGTAAACGGGGAGCGGTGGCGCAGCGATTCACGCACTCCGCTATAAACCCAACAGCCCAAATTGGATTCCCTACCGTGACAAACATCAGCGAGGAATTATATCGGAACCATTTCCTGAGCTCCCCACTACACCGTCGCACGCTGGCCTGCATGGCGTAAAGTTACGGTCAAACAATCCCCGTGGCCGACAAAGCGTTGGAGGCCTTCATCCATTCAAGCATATTAACGAAGGGCGCTTCGTTAATAAAGGCACTTGTGCATCATTCTTATGTCATCTGGCCGGCGGGCGCCGGTGGTCAGAGCACTCGACTTGCAATCCGAAGGTCAAAAGTTAAATTCCTTCCTGGGAGTCTAAATTGTCAAAACTCAGGCTCAAGCGAGTGTGGGCTCACGTGCTCTGAGCCAAACGTGGACAGTTTTACATTCTGCCAGCGGTCTTCAGCATTGCGACAAACACCAGCGTACCTTTTACAACATAACGATCACCAACGTCATCATCTCTATCAACTCCCCACGAGAACATGTTAATCACCACTCTGGCCATAACGACAACGTGTTATCACCACTGCTATCATCTTCACCACTGAAAGCAGACTGGCCCTTTTCTTTGTGCACAAGGTAAGGTCTTTATTCCACGGCACGGGTCCACACTCTGGTTCTCGCTCTCTCCCGCAACGTTCCGAACTCCGCCTCCCGCTCCCTCTTTTTAACCTCCTCCTGGCTCCGCACTTCCTCGCCCTCCGTCTCCACCAATCATCCCTCTCTTACCCTCACCTGGCCTAACCGTCCCACCTGAGGCTCACCCAACCCTCCAGCTCTTCCCTTTTGAACGTTCCGGCCAATCCTTTTGCCGCCCGTTCCCTAACCGATGGGAGCGTGGAGTGTTTGCTCCACCCTTCTTGATTACTCTGGTCCCAGGGATCGTGTGGGACAATCACCACACCACAACAATGCGGCAAAAAGCCATTGTCGTGCTGCAATGTTACGCTCCCAAGCCTCTGCTCCCCATCTTCACCAATCCATACCAGCCTGGCGCACCGTGGGAAAATAACCCCCCGAGGCCCTCATCCAGAATTAGGGCTGTGTGCACCGCTCTCCAAAGTGTTATTCGGGTTGGACCACACTACTACGTGTTGAATTGCGCGATGCCCGATGTTTCGCCTCACATACTGGGAGCTTCAAGATTCGTGTGTATGTGTGTACATCCCCGTGCAGCATCTGAGAACGGTACTTCTGGCTCCAGGACGCACGCAAGCATAATGAGTTCAGTGTCTTCTCGTGACAAATTACAGCGGTAAATATTTGAGCCGGTACCGAGCCTCCTCGCCTCGGTCGACCCAACCTTAAATGAGTACCTGGAGCGGGGTGTATAAACGGGGGAGACAAAGGCAGCAAAGGTGTGGTGTTACCACCCGCCCACGAGTGTGTCCCGTCAGCCTTCATGGGCGCTTGCTCGCAGCGCTTGGCCCAACAATCTGTTAACGACGGATCTTTACCGGGGGGGATCTTTGTGTGTTTGTGTGCGCGCACGCAGGTTCGTCTGGACGTGACGGTGAGCGAGGGTAAAGTCTCTGTGAACACGCATCCCGTGGGCAGCAATGTGGTGACTCGTGTGGATTGCCAGGCTGACGTGGGTATGCACGCGCACGCGCACGCATACACTCCGTGTGTGCTGAGACACCGCACTGAAGGTCGCAGCGTCTGTCTTGCTGCTTATTTCCCTCGTACTTGCTCCACTTGAATTCCCTCCCCATCATCATCGTCTCTTCTCCAAAGCTTCACGTTTTGGGTCTTTGGGGCTCTGCTCAGCAAATTGGTTTCACAAAACACATGCAGGCAAAGGTCCCCCATGTAGCCTTCAACAGACGGTTGGGGCAAATGTATGTGCGTCTGCAAGTGGTGTTGTATGTATGTGTGTGTATTATATCCTCTATATATGTATGTCTCTGCTAGAGGATCTGTATGTTATAGTGTATTACATTATCCGTATGTGGGTGTCTTGTGCGAGAGGATCTTTGTGTTCTAGTTTATTACATCGTTCGTGTGTGTGTGTGTCTGTGATAGAGGATCTGCATGTTATAGTGTATTATATCATCTTTGTGTGTGTCTGCGACAAATGTCCAAATGATGGGCCACTTTGTTGAGCTATCATTTGTGTCCAGGTCCCTGTTGAAAAACAAGTTAATACCTCAGTAGGCTTTGTCTGGTAGGATGGGGTGAATTTTGATTTAAAGCTTTCGTGACTGCAGGCATTCATTTTCTTGGTTCTTTCGGTAAAGTCACGTAGAAGGGAAACAATAAAAGAATAAAAATATTAAACAATACAATTCTCACGACGTTTCCACTGCAACACAAGCAATCATCATCAGGTGTGATTGATTGCTTGTGTTGCAGTCGAAACGTCGTGAGAATTTTATTGTTTTATATTTGTATTATTTTAGTGTTTCCCTTCTACGTGACTTTACCGAAAGAACCAAGAATAGGATGGGGATGGTTTAGTTTTATTTGTACGCGTTTGTTTTATTTACCTTTCTTGTACTTTGCACTCCTATCGTGTTTTTGCACTGTTTGTTGTGACGTTCTTACCCCGTGCCCCGACTGGACATCTGTGAAAAATAACTTAATAGCTCATCGGATTCCTCCAGTATAAATACATCTTCTGATTCTGATTTATGTTTTAGCTTATTAGTATTATATTGTTCGTCTGTGTGTGTGTGTCTGTGTACTAGCGGAGCTGGCCACTGATGGAGTGTCGGTGCTGCAGCAGTGGTCGTTCCCCGTGAGTCTGCGTGTGCTCGTGCTCGAGTCTCCCATCTCGGGGCAGCCAGGCCGGCCGGGCATCGTGGCCCAGCTGCAGGTGACGGACATCGACTTAATGCAGGTGAGACCATGCGTGCGTGCTTGTGTGCGTGTTTGTGTGGTAGAATAGCGGCTAGCGCGCTGCGCTACGAACCCAGAGACCCGGGTTGGTTTACCGTTCATGGCCACCAACATCACTGAGGAATATCTAAACCTGGTCCTGGCCCTCCCCTAGGTCGACTTAGCTTAAAATTAGTACCTGGCCCGGTGTATAAACATTGCCACTGGGGAGACAAAGGCGGCCGGGCGTGGTGCTGGCCACCCGCTCCCTCGTGTGCCTTGCCGGCCTTCATAGGTGCACGCTCATAGCACTTGTCTAGCAGTTTGTGAAGGATACACGGGGGATCTTTGTATTTGTATGCTCGCTCACTTTCACACTCGCACACATTCACTCGCTGGCACCCCGACCCTGTTGCTCGCCTGATGGCGTCGGTCGGAACGCTGTGAGGACACCGCATCTCCTGCACGCGTCTCGACTCGCTCATTGCGGGAGACGTCACTCGGTTCTTAGAGTGAGGACACAGCACCACTTTGTGTCCAAGAATGACCCCCAGAACGTGACGTTACAGAACTACTTTTTAGTTGTTTACATTGACCGCTTAATCCACACGGGGTTGCCTTTCTATTGATTTCCAACGAAGGTTCGGAATGTGAATATCACGAGCCCTGTGTCTATCTGTGTCTTATTTGTCGGTCTAAAATAGGGGGGTACTTTCCCTGGCAAAAAACAACCAATTTTTTTTCAAAGGGTTGCCCACAAACTTTGAAAACAGAAAACAGCGCTAAAAGGGCACAGACACCTACGGCACACTGCCTAACACACCGGGGAAAGGTGTGTGTGAGTGAGTATGTGGTGTGTGTGAGTATGTGGTGTGTGTGTGTGTGTGCATGCGTGGTGTATTTACAAACCATGCCACCTGGGTCTGTCCCGTGACCTGTTATCGAGCCTTCGACAATTCACGTGGCCTCAAAGTGCACCTGGCCTGGCACAAGCGCAGTGGTGACGTCACTGCCACTTAGTGGCAAATGGTGGCTGTTGTCGCGTGTGCAGTGGTTAGCGCACTGTGTTACGAACCTGGCGATCTGAGTTCGATTCCCACTTACGGCCATCACCAGTGACGAATATCTGAACCGTAAATTAACAACTCGTGGAGTTTCCCTTAAACCTAAATTAATAGTCTTAGACCAGTGGCATATTGTTATTCTTGGAAATGTTTATTACAAGTCACGTGCTTAAACCGAACAAATATGTGCTCCGGTTAATGCGAAATCCACGTGATCACCCTACAGTCCAGTAGTTGCCATATCTTTACAACAGTCGGCGGAGTTTGATTGACGTTGATTCGTGTTGATTGATGTGGCTCTGCTGTCCACATAGTGGGCCGAATCTTCTGCGTGGGAGCAGCAAAGTTGTTATCATAGAGCACGCCCATCGAGCGGTCGATCGTTAGTATTTGTTTTAAATCGAAAGGTTAACAATCGAAATCGTCAGTTGTGCTTTAAGAACACACACAAATGTACACCCGATGTTTGGCAAAGAGATCCGCGTATTTTTTTCGCGCGAGGAAACTGAAGTGCCCGGAGAAACCCGCCACACGTCGTGTTACATTCCATCTCGCCATCATCCGGCTGGCTGCGTTTATTTTTTATTTTTACGCTTTTAGATGTTTTATCCACCAGACTCGGCGTGCATACAGATTTCCACGTCCCCTCTCGAGAGATGTCGCCTTCATTTATTAACGCGCCCGAGTTGGCGAACGGCAATGGGAATGAGTCGAGCGCTCCCCCACGAATTAAATTGCTTCCCCCATGAGCCGTATGAAGGCTGGGAATTTAATACATTTGATCTTTTCCCTCTTTCCATTCTCGCGTGAAAAAAATAAATGCACGTCCCCCCCCCCGACCGCGAAGCTGCCGTGATACAATAGCGAGCAGCATGCTGAACTTGCGATCCGGTGGTCATCGATTCGATTCGATTTCCCGCCGAGGCAGTTTAAACAACGGGGTGAGTTTCTTAAATCTCTCCCCGCCACTGTTCGCCCAGCCGTGCGCAGTCGCCCCGCGTTTTACGCGGGTTTACGTGACGCGATTTGTTGAAATGGCGCGTTAGGTTAATTTACGCTTGTTTTTTTTGTTATGCGCGCGCTGTCATCGAAGCGACGGGCTCCAGCGCCGTGGGGCTGCGGTGTTACAGAATGCGCTGCGAGCTCATCGTTAGTGGGGGCAGCAAAGTTGAGTGGCGACGCTGCCTCAGGTGCAGCAGCAGTACGCCAATCACCAAAAGCGCGCCATTCGCAAGATCTTGTCTTGTGCAAGCATCTTGCTTGACGTGTTTAAAAAGCTTCTCGTTAGGCTGTTACTTTATTGAATACACCGTAATCAGTGAAATACGTAGGCGTAAGAGTGAGGTTTGATAGCTCTCCCTAACCCCAACCATTTCCTTTATTTATTATGGGGAAAATTACATTTTATTTCACGCGATTTTGAGTTACGCGCCGTTTTTCAAGAACACCTCCAGCGTAAAACGAGAGGTGGTCGTATAACTGGGTACCCCGCGGAGAGTTGATCGGCAGCTCACGGGTGGTGGGGTAAAGTGTGGGTGCATCTGGCCAGCATTGGAAGAGTAGAGATTTATATTCTGTGGGTTTTTCGGTAGTAGAGATTTTATTATGAGAGGCTATCTGGAACTTACGTGGTCAGCGGTGACCACGGCGAGCGACTGCAGGGATCCATCTTCGCCTACTCTCCTCCCCCCGTTTTATATTCGCACCTCTGGGTGTGCGGCAGCGGCTGCTGCCGAGATTGTGACTCGATTGCGTTTACGTGCAGCAGGCGGTTTGTGCGGTGAATAGCCCAACCAACAGTAGATATCCGTGGTGATTTATATGGATGCCTTAATCCCCCCCCTCTCTGGTCTTTATTTGGCACGTTTTGTTTACCTGACAAAACTTACTAATTGTTGTTGTCGTCGTAGTTGTTGCTGTCTTCGTTGTTGTCGTTTAGTTGTCATTGTTGTCATCATCGTCGTCGTTTAGTTGTCATTGTCATCATCATTGTCGTTTAGTTGTCATTGTTGTCATCATCATTGTCGTTTAGTTGTCATTGTTG
>CM025646.2:3311557-3330066 GCA_014621495.2 Entosphenus tridentatus
CAACGTGCACTGCTTGAGTCGTGTGTATTATGAACGTGTGAGTGTGTATACAACTTGTCACTGCGGTTTTTTTTTTGCGACGCGTGTCACTTGACACCCTTGTCAGTGACGAGATGATCCATCTCAAGGGATTATTATTATCCAAGTGAAATATTTGATGACAGAAAGCCACTTGGCCCTTGATCAGCATTTTATTCTAGTTTATTTCTAAAGAGTCTTGAGATGCAATTGCATTTAGATGCTGTGCACACACAGACACAAATCCCTCGTTCAGCCTGAACACACTGTTGGGTCAAGTGCTGTTAGCGAGCACCGATGAAGGCCGGCACGGCGCACCAGGGGGTGGGTGGCCAGCACCACGCCCAGCTTCCTTTGTCTCCCGAGTCGTGGTGCTTACACACTGCACCAGGTACTCATTTGAGGATGAGTCGACCCAGGGGAAGCCCAGGACCGGTTCAAATAATCGTCACTTGTGTTGGCCGTGAGCGGGAATCGAACTTGGGTCGCCGGGTTCGTAGCGCAGTGCGCTAACTGCTACACGATTGCTCTCCTACGTGTGTGTATACACGTATACACTGACATTGCTGTTGTTAGCAAGCTGTGCCCGCACCTGAGCAATCAGTTGCGCAATCATTAGCCCTCATTCACTGCTCGACCCGGGCTCTAAGTGTCCTGAGACTTGCAGTGTCTTTGTGCTGTTCGCCTTTTGGCGTTCTCTGGTCTGACACTGGTGCTGAGACTAGGCCATGAAGAAGGCTGCTGCTGTCTCTCGTGTAGACCAATCAGTTTCAAAGACAACGCATAACATGATTATTATTGTCAGAGCATGTTTGTTTGTGTGTTTTGCCACACGTATGTATGGTTAATGCAGACTTCATGCCTTGCTAAATGTATCTATTGGGTGTGTGAACATTTTAACACCTGTGTTATTGCCCGAAAGAGTAAAACCCGTTTTTATTTTTCATCTTTTTTGATGCCGACAAAAAGGTCCCACAAATACAACTTATTCACAACCTGCCACTGCTCTGTCACACGTCTGAGCGAGTAATCGCGAAACGAGGAAATGAAACCGACCGATCAGCCTGCTTCACGAGTGCAACACGACGTGGGGGACGAATGAAATCCGTCGCTACAGATCGCCAAGCAGGCTCGGTACTCAAACACGGAGTCCGATTCCGTTGCGCGACTGCAGCCAACCGGTTGCAGAGAGAGATGTCCCTACACTTGCAACTCGGGTTGCATGCAACCAAGTTGGTCAGAGGGTGGTAGACTCGACTCGATGGATGGGATCGTGATGCGAGGGTTTCTAAGTCGAGGTTCCTGCCAAAGATGGGTGTCTCTCCCTCCCTCCCCGCTGCGTTGCCCAGGTGACCCAGGCGTTGGTGCCGATGCTGGAGGTGACGTTTGGAATGTCGCAGAACGAAGTGCGGCGCGCCACGTGGAGCGTGCCCATGGAGGAGAGCATGCTGTACAGCATGCCTCGTGACGCGGACACCTACGGCACACTGCCCAACACGCCGGGGAAAGGTGTGTGTGAGTATGTGGTGTGCGTGCATGTGTGGTGTGCGTGCATGTGTGGTGTGCGTGCATGTGTGGTGTGCGTGCAAACCCACGGAGCCTGGGTCTGTCCCGTGACCTCCTGTCGGCGAGCCTTCGACACTTCACGTGGCCTCAAAGTATGTATGTAGAACTTATTTCGCACTGTACGTAGCGAAACGTGCTAATCAGAGGCGCGGGGGAAGGACAACAAACTGAAGTGCACCTGAGTTTAACACGTCGGCTTTCACGACCAAACTTATCCATAATAGAGGTTTTTTGGGTTAAACGTGCAGCACCTGGCCTGGCACAAGCGCCACGGTGTCTTGAGGCCGGGTGTCAGAATCGGTGTCTTGAGACTGGGTGATAAGATCAGTGTCTTGAGATGGAGTTTCAGGATCAGTGTCTTGAGACTGTGTGATAAGATCAGTGTCTTGAGATGGCGTTTCAGGATCAGTGTTTTTAAAGTCTGCTCCAGACCGCTGGTCGCTCTGTATTTAAACATACAACGTAACATTTTCACATCACCATAAATAGTCAACGGTTTAAAGCGGTGACATTTCTAATTTGATGCAGTATCGCTCTTACCGGACCGCTGAAAGAAAATGTTGACTGCAGTACGAATCTCACAAGGTTGATGCAAAATCCCGGATTAACTGTAACGACAGCAGCATACGTAGGCAGGTGATGTGAATTAAGATTTATGAGATGATTTGTGCACTACCTTAGCCATTTGCCACGGTAGGAAGAGTCACGGCTGATTAACATAAACACACAATCTGCTGCATTACATTATTTAAACATCAAGCACCTCACCATGTTTCCATGTTTTTATGCTATGGAGGATTTTCAAAAAAGGCATAAACATCGTTTAATTCAATGGAGTCGTGACTGTACGGGAGTTTTAACAAATATTTAATTGCCTGTAAGGGGTGTGTTGATTTAAATGACATGTTTGAGATCAAACAGTGAGTTTTCTGAGCATTAAGAGTATGTGTGCTGCAAATTTAGCTCAAACATTTAGAACACAATTAGTGTGAATGCATGCACACTGCAGGTTGCACTTTGAGTGAATGTTGAAACATGGACTCTTTGAGCCGAGTCTCACGACACTGTGCCTCGAACCCGGTCTGGAGACACCGACCCTGAGACCCGGTCTCAAGACACCGACCCTGACACCCCGTCTCAAGATGCTGATCCTGAGACCCGGTCTCAAGACACCGACCCTGACACCCGGTCTCAAGACACCGACCCTGAGACCCGGTCTCAAGACACCGACCCTGAGACCTGGTCTCAAGACACCGACCCTAACACCGTTCCTCTGTCTCTCATTCTTCCGTAATCAAGATTCTACTTTTGTTTGTTACGCACATGGTGCCGATTGCTGGACTTGGTACAGCTGATGGAGAGGTTTTCCGGCGATGGCCGGATTACGTGTACGCATGTACGTGCGTTGAACTTCTTTCGCACCGTACGTAGCCAAACCCCGTGCTAATCGGAGGTGCGTGCCGGTTTCGCCGGATCGGCCCCCGGGACCGCCGGATAAATATCGGAAGCCGGGATAAATCGACGACGGTCTACTGTGGCTCCATCGGAACCCGTGACAATTCCGCGTAACTTGGCTGCGCGTGTGCTAGGCGGCGTCAAGTTGTCACTCGGGGCCCACCCCGCGCTCAAACGTAACGGAGAACTCCCCCCCCCCAACCCCTCGCATGCAGAGCTGCCCGCGGGACCCCTGCAGACGACCAGCCACTACCCGATGGGTCAAGCAGAGACCACTCTGGAGGAAGCGGCCGCTCCGGGGAAGCTCCCGGAGACGCCGCTGCGTGCCGAGCCCCCTTCCTCGTACAAGGTGAGAGAGGCGGGGGGAGCGGGGGGGGCGGGTGGGCGGGGGGGGGGGGGGGGGGGCAAGGGGGTGGGCAGCGCACGCAGTCCACTCCGTTAAAAAAAAATTGAGGTTATATCGCGAAAATATGTATGTGGTCGTTATAAACCCACCACCCTCCCGACACAGCCAGTTAGTAAGGTTTGTCACTTAAACAAAACATGCCAATTCGTTACGGGTAGTGTGTTGGAGAGTAAACCCACAACGTTTACCATTCGAGTACGACACACACACCGGCGTGCTGAACTCGTAACGAATTGGCACATTTTGTTTACGTGACAAACCTTACTAATTGGCTGTGTCGGGTGATGGTGGGTTTAACAGCAATTTATATTTACGCTAATATGGATACTATTGGTCGCGAACTGACGCAGTTCACTAGCAGTTTCGGGCGCCCGTTCTCGGTGCAGTTCGTACGTTCTCTCTGGGCCCCCCCCCCCCCCCGGTTCTACTCAGGCTTCCTGTGGTTCTCCCCGGTTGCCTCTCAAAGCTATAAAAATCATGTACAATGAAACTGGTACTGGCCCAAGCCTTCCAAATGCTGAAAAATTGCCTGCAAATTGCTAAATTGGCATCGTACACGGCAGCTGCAACAGCATCAACCCCGGCTTCGTGAACTTGGCATTACCCTCCTGAAATAGTCTTGAGATTCGGTGAGGCTTTGATGTGCCAGCGAGTTGAGTTGCTGTGCCAGGATGTGTGTGTGTGGTTGTATACATATAGCTGTACATTTATAGTGTCTGTGTAGTGTTGTGGGGAGCAGTACTGTAGTGGTGAGTTCGATGCTCGCTCACGACCAGATATTTGAAGCCGTCTTGGGCCTCCCTTGTGTCAACTGGACCTTAAAATGACCACCTGCTACGGTGTGTACAAACATCAGCACGAGGTGAGACAAAGATGGCCGGGCGTGGTGTTGCATGCTCTTCTGGCCTACATAGGTGCTCGTTAAAAGCACTTGCCCCAAAAGTCTGTTAAGATTATACGTGGGGGCGCGCCCCCCCCCCACCTTGTCTTTTTTAACGAGTTGAATGTGTCTTTGTGTATGCGTGCATGGGGAGCGGTGGTGCCGTGGTTATCGTGCTGCGCTACGGACCCAGCGACCCGGCGTCGATTCCCGCTCACGGCCAACACCAGTGACGATTATCTGAACCAGTCCGGTGCCTCCCTTAGGTCGACTCAGCATCTAATGAGTACCTGGTGCGGGGTGCAAACATCGCCACTGGGGAGAGAGGCCGCCGGGCGTGGTGCTGGCCACCCACCCCCTCGTGTGCTGTGCCGGCCTTCATAGGCGCTGTCCCAACAGTCTGTTAAGGCTCTTAGGGAGGAGGGGAATCTTTATCTTTTTGCGTGCGTGCGTGCTTGTGTGCGTGCGTGTGTGTGTGTGCGTGTGTATGCTTATGTGTGTGTGTATGCTTATGTGTGTGCGTGTGTGTGTGTGTTTCAGCTGGTGTGCCAGCGGGCCGAGATGCTGCGCCAGGAGGTGTGCCGCCTGTGGAGGAGCCTGTGGCAGCAGGCCCTGCCGCTGGTGTGCGGCGCGGCGCTGCTCGTGGTGGTGGGGGCGCTGGGCGGCACCGTCATCGTGCTCGGCCTCCGCGTGCTGTGCCCGCACGCGCACGACAGCAAGTACGCACGCACGGCGGAGCGCACGCTCGTGTACAAGCACACGTACATAGTGATGTACACATAGCGACGTGTACTACACGCGCACATACGACACTCGGCCACTTGTACGACACACAGCGATGTGTGCGCACGCACACGTGCTATGCTCATGCACACACGTGACGTACACACAGAGATGGCGGTTGATGTAGATGCAGGGCAACGACGGCAATTTCACATTCAGGTGGTCAAGCCAGACACCCACGTCAGGAGCAGCGGAGTAGTGCATCATCGCCGCGATGTCTCCTCTGTATTTGTGGATCTGGCATTGCGTCGTTATACGTTGTACGGTCGTGCACACTGCTGGAGAGTTTTACATTTTCCATCCATGGTTTGTGCGGATGTGGTTTATGGTGGACCATGAGCTTAGGCCACGCCGTTGGCGTGGCCTAGTGTTGTTGTTGCTCTGGAGACCGATGGTCCATGTTGATGGTGGTGGTGCTGATGGCGGTGATGGTGGTAGTGGGTCTATGTTGTTACTATTGAGACCGGGAGATTGATGGTCGATGTTTGGTCGCCGCATTGATGGCATTTGTCGTGATTTTTCACTTAACAGAGTGGGACCATGATATATTCGCAGAGTGACATGTATAGATTTGCGCACACACGCACGGAGTAACACAGAGGTGCGTACGTCTCCAGCGGGCCCCCCCCCCCCCGCATCGTCACGCCTGTGTGTCTCCATGTGTCCCAGGTTCGACTCGAAGGCGTTTTACGTGGACAACCTCCAGATGGACTTCCAGCCGCTCATCGTCGACAAGAAAGGGACACCTTGCTAGGAAGATGGGGGGAGCGCACTTTAACCCCCGAGCTGATTTCAGTGAAACCTACCCACCACCCCCACCACTCCCCCCACCCCCACCACTCCCCTTACCCCTTGTTACTTATGCGGCCATAAGCCGCCAGCTGTCCCCCCCCCCCATCATTGCGCGCGAGTTCTCCATGCCCCTCCCGGTTGTCCGTCTCTTCTGTCTCGTTCGCGCTCTCTCGGTTTTCCTTTGAGAGCCACGCTCCTCGTCGAGAGTGGAAGTGACGATGCTGGCTCGCTGTGTATCGGAACGGTTGTGCTGTGTAACAAGAGTGATAACGATGATGATATTGACGATAATGTTCTCTCTCCTTGCGTTCGACACTGAGTTCATAGACTATGAATCCATTAGGAATTCCTAGGGCTTGTGCTCTTGATGCCTGAGGCTCGTGGAGCCAGATTCTTGCAGGTTTATGGTTCATTGTTCATTACTAGGATGCAGTCTTGGGCTAGTTTTTAGAATGGATTCTTAGGGCTCCATGCTAATACCTGAGGCTCGTAGAGACGCACTAAGGTACTGCTTGGATTGTTAGGCATAACTGATTATTCCTAAGGCTCACATAGCCAGCTTTAGGATCCATTGTTAACCACTGAAATTCACAGAGCCAGGCTTGAGGACCTTTAGGGTTCTTAGAATAAAGCATTCATACCTAATACTCACCGACATAGAATAATGCACTTTAAAAGATTCTTATGGACCATTGGTAACTGCTGATATTCACACTCGCAAATGAGGACACAACGTAGGCACACGTAGGGGTGGGTTTTTTTGCACGCTTTTCCTGAGGCTCGATGGAGCCAGACGAAGGCATCCATCCCCCTGAGGGTTCAAATCGGAGGAGTTCCCCTCTGCGAAGTTTTTTTTCTTTTCTTCAGCCAACGCCGGTGGCTGTCACTTGCCACACCGGGGGGCGCGCGTCGCGGTCACATTGTGCGGCCTGGGGCTTTCAATTTGGCGTTGCCGCGGCCGCCGAAATAACTTTGATGGCCGTTGTGGCAGGCGTTCCACCACCCCGTGGAGCGGAATTCTCCCCGAAACGCACGCCCAATCTCGTTCACGTCTCACTAAAGTGGTTGTCGGTGGGGACGGGTGGGTCCGCCTTGGGATTGCCGGGGGTTGTCGTCATCGCGAGGGCCGCGACGACGGTGGGGGGAGGGTGGCCAGGAGATGGCAGCACAGCAACGGGTGCCGTCCACAGAATGAGGTCTGGCCCACTGCCTCGATTCAGTGTTGCGAGATTGAATCCACCCTCGCGGAGCCTTTGAAGGGTCGCCCGCCTCGTGCGGGTTGCTGGTTCCTCCGGCTGCTCCGGGGCTTTCCTCCCAAGTGAAGCCAGAAACGATTCATCGTGCAGCTGGCCAGACATGCCAGATTCACAGGACCCTCCCCGCTAAATGATTCTTGAGGCGCTGTGAGATTTTTTTTTCCTGGGTAAATAAACTGGCATTATCCTTAGTATAAAAATCTGCTTACTGTGAATATCAAATTACCGGCCCCTGTGATTGCTTGTCATGAACCTGGTCAGACCGTCTTAACCCAACACGGCCATCATCCCAGCAGCACGCAGCCACTCCCGCAGCGCACGACGCAGACTCTGCACCGGCTCCCTCCTCGCGGGGCACATCGCACGTTGAGGTCACCGTCGCATCGGGTGCCACGGTGGCTAGGAGATGATGTTAACGACTTCGCCTGGTATGCAGCAGGTCGTGGGTTCGATCCTGACCCGTGATGCCTGCTGCTGTATATTTGGAGTTTGTGGTGTCTCTCTTCCCCGTGGGTCGCATGGATTTTTTTCCGGGTCCTTCGGCTTTTCCCTCCGCATTTAGAATCAACGTGCGTTCAGAGTATTTGTTTGCGCTAAATTTCCACGCGATAAGCCACTTTCTTGAGCTATCATTTGTGATTTCCATGTCGCTTCTGAAAAATTTACTATAGAGCTCCGTGGGGCCTTACCCGGTAAAACTAAAATAGTTTTGGTGCAGAGCGCCAGAGTGCCGGTGCCGGTCTGTGTCTCGCAGCAACAAGGGGCCTGGGTTCGAATCCCGACCTCTCTGTGTGGCGTTTGTGTGTTCCCTCTCCCCTGTTGGTCTGCGTGGGTTTCCCCCGGCTCCTCCGGTTTCCTCCCATCGCCAAAATAATCAGACAAGGACATTGCTGTCGGCCAAGAGCAGTCACATGCCCAAACGTGACCTGCACATCGCTCAATTGGGATCGCGCTGCCGCATTGCCCCCGACTGCTGGAAAAGAGTTGAGGCTGGCTGAGGCTTTCATGAACTATTGAAAAACTTTACTATTTTTTTTATTTTTCCAGGTAAGGCCCAAATACAGCCAAATACTCCAAACACACGACGTTGATTCTTAATGTGGAGGGAATAAACCGGAGGACCTGGAGAAAAATTCACGCCTCCACGGGGAGGGAGAACGCGCAAACTTCAAATATACAGCAACAGGCGTCAGGGTCGGGATCGAACCCACTGCCTGTATACTTGGCGAGGTAGTTAACATCTAGCCACCGTGGATGAGCAAACGTCGCAATATAATTGACCGCACAGCGGAGGTGAGCGTGCAGCGTGGGTGAAAGTGCCGTCTAGAACAACCAAGACCCACAGGGCCTTGTTCTTGGGCCGAGTCTCCTGCGTGACTCGTGGCCGGGAGTCTCCCAGCAGATGTCCCCGTGACCCGGCGGATTGTGCCGCGTGCATCGGCGTGACCCTTCGTGGCCCTGCCGAGGCTGCGATCGCTGCGGTTGCAGAGGTGGGCATTGATGTTGTTGTGATCTGGCCCTTCCCCCCCCCCCCCCGTTGGTATCGTCCCCCGTGCAGTCGTTGCTATGGATCTTTCTTTCATGTTTGTTTCGATGGTACGTAAACGCGCGCACGTGAAATCCGATTGCTTTTTTTTGTGTGTTTGATGGAAAGGAACCACTCGTTGCGCATGCTTGCGCGCGCGCACACGCGCACACACGCACACACGTATACATGCGCACAGTATAGCCTCGAAACAGACTGCTGGAGCAAGTTCTGTTAGCGGGCACGGCACACGAGGTGGTGCTGATGTTTACACACCACACCAGGCTGAGTTGGACTTAGGGGAGGCCCAGGACCGATTCGAATGTTTGCCGCTGTTTTTTTATTTGTGGTCCTGAGCGGGCATCGAACTGCGAGGTTTGCCACGTCCGCAGGCGCGCTAGCCGCTGCGCAAACGCACACGCACGTTCACACGCACGCTTACACGTCCACACGTTCACACGTGCGCGCGTGAGAATTATTATAAATCACAGCCCTTGTGTCACTTCACTCCTGCTTGTAGGGGTCCTCCGACACCCCATTGGCAATCATGGGGGGGGGGGGGGGGGTTGACCATACTTCACCACGCTGGTCCGTTCGAGTTTAGTTCAGATAGCTTATATACACACACAAATGAGTACACACAGATTCCCCAATTAGCCTTTTGATGTGTTGGGGGCAAGTGCTGATTGTCACTTTGCATGCACAAGTGTGCCCACGGACAGTATACACACACACACACAAACAAAGCCCCCCCGTATAGCCTTAACAGACTGTTGGGGCAAGTGCCGTTAGCGAGCAGCACCTATGACGACCGCCACGGCACACGAAGGGGTGGGCAAAACCACGCCCGGCCGCCTTTGTCTCCCCATTGGCGATGTTTACACACCGCACCAATGTACTGATTTGACCTAGGGGAGGCCCAGGAACGGTTCATGTATTCACCACTTATTGATCTCAGCTGAAAACGAACTCTGGTCGCCGGCTTTGTCGCGCAGCGCGCTAACCACTACGCCCCCCCCGCACACGTATGCGCGCGTGTGTGTGTACACACGCGCGCGCATACACCAGCACGCACACGTGTGTAGATACACAACACACCAGCACGCACACGTGTGTAGATACACACCACACCAGCATGCACACGTATGTAGATACACAACACACACACGTGTGTAGATACACAACACACACGTGTGTAGATACACAACACACGTGTGTAGATACACAACACACACACGTGTGTAGATACACAACACACCAGCACGCACACTCTCCTCGGGAGCTAAGATAGGCACCGAGACCCTATCCCTGTGTGTTTCTTGTTTTTATTTTGTTCAGAATCACAGCGGTTTGTTTTAATCACCGAAATGTAATTGTTGTTCTATCATCCGTTCACCCAAATTGGGCTTCCAGATGAATTTTGTCCCAGTCGTGGCTGGTTAACAAACGCAAGCCTTGGACTAGTTTGTGATAACCACACTGCTATCATCACCACCATCATCATCATCCACGATCTTATCTGCAGTTGGATGAGGCGCCTGCCCCCACACAAGCATTCGCCGTGCCGCAGTCTTCACGACGCAACGACCGCCGTCGTTCTGCATCGCTGACGATGCGAGCGGATCGTATCGCTTCTCATCGAGGGTGGAGGGGGGGCACGTGGTGGGGGGGGGGGGCCCCGTGGTGGTGGGGTTTGGGGCAGGGCACTGCTGCCACCTCTGGGCTGCCACTGTTGTGTTCGTCTCGCAGAGGCCACCGCGGCCCAGGAGATGTTGTTTGGGGGGGGGGGGGTTAAAGGCCCCACGCGTCCGTGGTTTGTGTGGCCCGCGTTTGTCACGGGGCGGGCGGCTGGGGTGGTTGGCCACGCTCCTGGAGGCGGGTTTCTCTCTTGGCTGTGTTGTACGTGAGCCGGACGATGACATTACAACGGTTCACGGTTCGCGCGTAATTGTTCTCAACAACCTAAAACAACAACAACAAACTCGTGTACTTCTCTTGCCTAAGTGGTGTCAGTGAAAACAAACGGCTGCGGTTTGTTGAGAATTAAAAAAATAACAAATGTAAGTGTCACACCAAACTTCCAAAAGCCAGGGGGGGGGGGGGTCCCCTCGTGACGCCACGGAGTTGCGAGGTTTGCGCGTCCATGCGTCGCCCGGATGAAGATTGTCGAGAGGGGTTGGTGGTGCAACGAGGAGTCGCGTGGTCGTGTTGTGGGACAGGCCGTGCCCTGCAGGGCAGTGAGTGGGCCTTGACCAGGCGGTGGTTGTCTCTCATCCATGGTCGTTATTATCACCATCATCGTCATGATCGTCACCACCGTCGTTATCATCCAAATTATAAATACAACACAAGTTCACAACAGGCCAAGCAGCCGATGCTTCCACTTAACACTGCAGGGTCGGAGGAGGCATCGACTCGTCGGGGTGAGACATTCGGAGAGGGCCTTCAGAGTTGATCAGCCAGGGCAGCCCCCCTCCGCTGTGACGATGCGTGGTCCCATTTCACTTGCCTCACCAACATCTCTCTGGACATCACGCTTCACCGAATCGTCGCCTGTAACTTGTGTTGTCCCGTTTTTCTGAGTGAGTAGGTTTATGGGGGGCGGGGGGGGTTATTTGTTTTATCTTGGCACCGAGAAGAAACGAAGCGGCCGCATTCACGATTGTGACGAGCACTTGAGTCGCGGCTCCCTGACGAGTCGTCACACGCGGCGGAGACGACGTCTCTCGCAGCAAATCGCTGCGCAGGTGGAGGAGCGGGGGGGGGTCTCTTTTGTCTCGCCCGCTCAACTGGTTGCAGAGGCGCGTCCCCCGCCGTGGGAGCGACTCGGTTGCATGCAACCGGTCGCCTGGGTGTGAACCAGGATTGGAGCGTCTCTAAGACACGATGAGCATGTTGTATAATTTGTTTAAGTGAACGATTCTTGAGCAGGCGATCGTGAAACGAATGAGCACGAGTCGGGCTCATTTTTATTTGGCGTTTTGTTTTTCCGTTTCGTAATTTAAAATCTGCGTTGCGGGAGTCGGATGTTCCACGCGTTGAGGTTGTGTATTTGTTGTTGTTGTTTTTGGTTTATCAATAATGATTGCACTGTTGGGGGGGGGGGGGACCGGGGTCACGTGATGAGGAGTTAGGTCCCCTTGTGCAACTTCGACAGATGTTAACGATGATGATGCTGCCACACGGCGTCGGCTTGCGCAGGCAGTGCTCATGAAGCTGTTATTTTGGGTTGTCAAAGCCGCCACCACCCGACACGGCTACTTTAGCAATTCGTTACTCGTTCAGCACACCCGGTGTGTTGGAGAGTAAACCCACAACATTTACAATTTGAGTACGCCGTTTCGGCACGATCGCCCGATGAAGCTGGGTGTTGTAATTACCAGAGGAACGTCGTGCTCAAATTGCAAATGTTGTGGGTTAACGCTCCCAAACACGTCGGTGAGTGCTGAACTGGTAACTAATTGGCAGGTTTCGTTTACGTGGCAAACCTTACTGATTGGCTGTGTCGGGTGGTGGTGGTGGTGGTGGTGGTGGGTTAACGACACATTCATATTTACGCGATAAAACCCAAAGTAACTTTTATTGTGAATATCTCTGGGAGGCTCAACCAGGACACACGGTGGAACTGGAAGCCCCTCCCTCACAGACCACGCCCACTCCCACACAGACCACGCCCACTCCCTCACAGACCACGTCCATTCTCTCAGACCACGCCCACTCACACAGACCACGCCCACACAGACCACGCCCACTCACACAGACCACGCCCACAGCCCCCCTCATGGAGGTGTGGAGCCTCGTGGTGGCGCTGTGCTGCAACAGAAGCGGACTGCCGCGGAGTCGCCGATCGTGCAAAATGTTCAGCCAATCAACAGCATGGGCCGTGTCGCACGACGGTATCCCAACCGAATTGGATGTCTACATCCACGGATCGATTGGCAAAGGCATCGACGCGTCGACTTTAACCCACATCGCGATCGACTTTTGAGCACGGCTTGCCGGTTCGAACGGAGCGAGAACCGATACTCGTGGAACCTCGATTCGCGGTCCACGAGAATAATTGATGGCAAGGGCCACGCCCCCGTCGGGAGACACCACGACCCCCACGCCCCCTACTCCCCCCACCCCCTTGCATGGCCAACATCGCTGACGGCGGTGTGCGTGGTGGTGGTGTCCCCCACGGCGCTGTTTTGCTCCCGAGCGCAGCGCTGTCAACCCCTTGTTGTCAGTGCCCTACCTTGCTGCAGACCAACTCGGACCGTAATGTCGGACACCACGTGGCCCTCGTACATCTCAACGTTCATCTCACAAAGTCCCATCACAAGGGAGAGAAACACAAACACATAGACACAAACTCGTGTTTTGCCCGCAGTGAAACGGCTCTTACTCCGTATGGATCTGCAAACTCCCTGCACAAGAACACGGGATAAGCCGTGTGGGTTGACAGGTGTGCTGATAAGACACGTGTCAAATCCGGTCCAGAGTGTTGCTTTTGTTGCACCAGGTGTGTACAGCATGTGTACAACGTGTCACTGACGCCGAGTCGAGAGATGTCGAGCCCTGGCGAAGTGGGTCTTGTCCGCGTCCCAACTTTGAGCCAAGTGGCTTCGAGGTGGTTCTGAGGGTTCGAGTCGTGCCTCTGGGTGTCTCCTGCAGCCTCGACGGAGCCCCCCCCTCCCCCCGTGGGTTGTGGCAACCGTCCGAATGAATGGATTGCCAGGCACGCGCAGGACGACGCGGCAGGGAGTTTCCGCAGGGGCCGCGTCGTCTTCACCGAGCCGTGGTTCACTTTTCCCACTTCCGTGAACCGGTCCCCCCCTCGCCCTTCAAATGTATTCCTGGAACACGCAAACGCACTCACAAACACATGCAACAACAACAACAGCAAACAACCGACGCATCGATATTTACACAGCACCCGGTTCTTTAATCATCATTATCCCGAAACTGTGTTTGACACAAAGATGTTTTCCTTTGCGACGTATTAAAATGTATACCTGTGTTATTATCGATGTCCGTGCTGTCGGTGGGTGAGGTTGTGTTGGGTGGAGAACAGAGATCTTGTAGACATTGTTTACAATTCCCTTGGCTACCGCTCCCTTTTCGAACGTCGCTTAGTTTAAATGGGGGGGGGGGGGGGGGGGTTCGTAGACTCTTAACAAGAATGGCTCCCTCCTGGAGATGTGAAGACGCGTGGTGAGCATTGGCGCGAGTGAGTTGGGGGGAGCGGTGGGGTAGTGGTTAGCGCTATGCTGCGCTACGAACCCGGCGACCCGAGTTCGGTTCCCGCTCACGGCCAACACTGGTGACGATTATCTGAACCGGTCCTGTGCCTCCCCTAGGTCGACTCGGCCTCGAATGAGTACCTGGTACGGTGTGTAAAAACATCGCCGCTGGGGAGATAAAGGCGGTTGGGCGTTGTGCTGGCCACCCACCCCTTCGTGTGCCGTTCCGGCCTTCATAGGTGCTCGCTAACAGCACTTGCCCCAACATTCTGTTAAGGCTACACGGGGGGTCTTTGCGTGGGTTTGTGTGCGTGCACACGAGACAAATATGCATCATTTGTTCACAAAAACACGCGCACAAGATTACACTTGTTGGCAATGTGTATACACGGCGTGCACGCATTACGTGTATACATTTAACACGTGTAAAACACAGCTGCCCGGCGCGCCATCCATCCATCGCCATTCCGACCTCAAAACACTTCTCTTGATTGGCGTGACCAACAAAAACACCTGGCCACGGTCAACTCTGTACAAAGCACAGGCGGGTTACGTTTGAGTTTAACGTCGTTACTCTGAGCCAAAGTGACAAACAAACAAACAAACACGAAACTCGGCGCGACAAATCTCGCGACCCGTCGAGGCTGACGAAGCATCGACTTCAGTTTGTTTTTGTTCAATTCAAAAAAGCCTCGTTCACGCCGAACAATCTGTCACTGCTGCTGCTGCTGCCACGTGGGGCGGTGCCCCCAGCTCCTGCGGCAGCGCAGAGGGTTCGGTCGTGGTGATGATGACCCAGCACTGATTCACTCCACTCGCTCACCGGCAGTCAGTCGCCTCATTATCACTCCTCTAGCGCTACTACCACGAATACTTTTCCCGTGAAACTCATTCGTTGAGGACTCGGTCGATATCACACGTTGTCTAATCTCATCTACGTTATGTTCAACCACCACACCGCAAGTTGCAACAACGCTCACACTCATTCATTCACCCACTCATTCACTCACCCACTCACTCATTCCCTCACCCACTCGTTTAGTCACCGACTCACTCGACCACACGTTCAGTCATGCACTCACCCACTCATTCACTCGTTGAGTCATCCACTCACCCACTCATTCACTCACCCACTCGTTCAGTCATCCACACACTCGCCACGCTGCAGATCACCTCGCTTCTCTTTCTGCCTCTTCCCTCACACTGCTTCACTTTGGGATTCCCTCTCTCCGTCGTCATCATCATCATCTCTCTTCCCAAATTGTTACATTGCTCAATGCAACTTTGTGCCGATTGCACCTTCACGGCAGCGCGCGCACAGACACGTGGAGAACATCCCGTTCACGCGAGCCCAGGGGCACAGGCGACGGTGGTGGTGATGCAAGATCCAACTGTGGACCCCCCGTCCATTCTCCCCGACTCACTTTTACTGAAATAGCTACGGAAGAAGATGAATCCCTGCAGTCACGAAAGCTTTAAATCGAAATTTAGCTACGGATGGTTTTTAGCCCCGTATACAATAATACGTTTGGCTATAACGATAAAAAATATCAATTTAGTTTAGTTTAGTTACCACCGTGCATTGGTTTAATTGGAAGACATTCTCACATCGACAGTTTTAATATTAATAAAGATGTAAAGGTTACAGTACTCAATTAATTTATCGTGCGTCTTGATTTCATGCCGGCCCCATCGCTCCAGGATTCCCTCGAAGGGGGAGGATCACGCCACTGTGAGCCGCTCTAATTGATACGATGGCCAGATGTCTTCAGCGGTGCGTGGGCACTGGTTGACCGCAGGTCATTTTAATTAATTAACAAAAAAATCTTAATATTTGTTTTACTTATGTATCTGCTTGATTCGAGACCCCCCTTGTGCCCTTACTGGACATCTGTGACAAAGAGCTTTATAGCTTATCGGATTCCTCCAACATATATGATTCGATGCGTCGCATAACGCTGCCACTCCCTCCACCCGCACGGTTGCGCCCTGCGGGCACCGTTCCTCGAACCGCGTGCGCCTCGTGGCTCTCCCTCGGCTTCTCATTCATCCTGTCGGCGCTGCCACATTCAACAACACCGATGACCGCGGCGGGTTGTGGTTCAACAACGTCAGGAAATCAACAAGCGGACATCGTGCCGCGGTCGTTGTTTCATTGCCAAAAGTGATTTTTATGTTTTAATCCGCTTGCCGATCAACCTTATCGGGTGTTTTTTGACAGGAGCAATTTTTCAAGTGAAATTAATAAGTTTACCTGGCCCGGTTTCCACTTCTCGGTGGGGGGGGGGGTCTCATCAGCAGGGTTGTGTGTCTCAGCCTCGTTGCGAGACAATTGCCGTCACTTTGGCTCGTGTCCCGGGCACCGCAGCCTCCCGTGCGGCAGCGTCGGTGGCGGTGCTCTGCCTGGCACTCACAGCAGCGCAGCAATGGGCTCGAGTGTCCAGTTCATAGTTCAGACCGGTGGTCAATCACCTTTCACTGCAGACGTACGCGCCTTTGGTTCTCAATCGCTAAAAAAGTAGAATGTTAATAACTACGTAGGGTTTGACGAAACAAAGCAGTTTCGCTTACGCGTCCTTGCTTAATTTGTGTTGGGATGATTTTACCTTCTAAACAACATTCTCGCCGTGTCTCGCACCCCCAGAAAGGTCGTCTCGCACCCCTACGGGTGTTGCGTGCACCCCAAGGCTCAGACCCACACTGCTTCAGACCGACTGGGCCCCATCACCAAGCTCGCCCATCCCGCCAGATCTCGCAGACGCTGAGCGGGACTAGGGCCGGCGACAGCGCTCGAGAATGACCATCACGGGCAGCGTAGAGGGCAGTTGCCGCACGGCCCAATGTTGTACCGCACTCCTCCATGTCCCCACGCCGCCGCCCACCCAACCTGCGCTTACCGGTGCGGCGAAGCATGCATTGTTATCAACAACAACAACAGGTTTTTACCCTTTTATCTGGCACCAAAACTGACACCTGTATACAAGGGATCATGTTTGCAATAACCACAACACAAGCAGTCAAAATGCAAACAAAAATAGACAACTCTGATAATGATAATGATATGCACTGTCCTTGAAATTGATTGGTCCACACCCGAGACGGCCTTTCTTAGAGCCTATTCTCCACTGGTGTTGGACCAGATGACGCCAAAAGGCATACATCTCAAAAACAGCGCACTATCAGAGTATTGAGACCTCCTTTGCCAGTAGCAAGATATAGTAATAGGTGTTACCCTTTTATCTGGCACCAAAACTGACACCTGTATACAAGGGATCATGTTTGCAATAACCACAACACAAGCAGTCAAGATGCAAACAAAAAGAGACAACTCGTGGACTGATCCACGGCTGCTGGGTGGACAGAGGCTGAAGGATTTAAGATACTTGCTGGGTGGACAGAGGCTGGAGGATTTTAGAGACTTGCCCCTGGTTGAACATGCCGCACCCCGGGGAGATCGATTCGAAGTGGCCGTAACCATCGCAGCCGCCCTTGGGGTGCCCGCGGTGCCTCGGAGATGTTGACTGCCTCGCCTGGTATGCAGAAGGTTGTAGGTTCGACCCTGACGCCTGTTGTATATTTGGAGTTTGCGTGTTTCTCTCTCTCCCCGTGGCCTCGTGGATTTTTCTCCGGGTACTCCGGGTTTTCCCTCCACATTTATAATCAACATCACGCGTTTAGAGTCCTGTATTTGGCTGGAGGACAGGAGGACTTCTCCACAAATCTGGCTGTCGCATGATGAAGCTCATTGTAATTACTGGCGAAACGTTGTACTGGCATGTTCTGTCTACTGACAAACCTTACTAATTGGCTGTGTCGGGTGGTGGCGGGTTTAACGACACATTTATATATTTACGCGATCTAACGCAAAACAACTATGATGGATGTATTTGGCTGCTATACATTGTCCACGTGATAAGTCACTTCTCTTGAACTACCATTTGTGATGGCGAGGTCGCTTGTGAAAAGAGCTACAGAGGCTGGCAAAATAAAATCAAAGTTTAGTCTTTTAATTTTGCAAGGTACGCCGAGAGGATGAGGAGTATGTTGGTGAGGAGCAGCGCCCTCTGGCTGCCCCAACCACGCCGTGAGCAGCTCGTGTCCCGAGCCACCAGGTGCCACCAGGTGCCACCGCGCAGTGCCACCCGGTGCCACCAGGTGGCGATGTCGCCCTCTGTGGCCTGGGGCGATGGCTATCGACCCGGGCACGGTGGCTGAGTCGCACAGGGCGGCTGGGGGAGTTGACTGAGGCTGGTCTCAGTTGCTCAGCCAGGGTCACCGATGGCTCTTTGGTTTCGGTCCAGAGGTTTGGGTGTCTCTTGAAGGGGTTCATAGTGGCAGTGTCGTCAGAAATATTAAGTCGGCACCGTTGAGATAATGGAATTTGAGCCCTGGGTCTGGGCATCGTATGTCCCTTGCGAGGTGGGGGGGGGTCCATAATGGCTGTGTCAGAAATATAAAAGCGCCTCATTGAGCCCCTGGGTTCAAGGCCTGGCTATGGGTGTCTCTCTCAAGGCTCCGAATGGCTGGGTCATAGACGCTGAGCCAGCACTGCTGGGAGCTTGCTGTTCCCAGTCTTGAGTTTGGGTGTCTCTGGCTCACAATG
>CM025646.2:3362257-3375418 GCA_014621495.2 Entosphenus tridentatus
TGAGATCCAGAGTGGAGTGAGATCCAGAGTGGAGTGAGATCCAGAGTAAAGATCTAGAGTGGAGTGAGATCCAGAGTGGAGCGCCGGAGTGGAGCGACATCTCGACTGTCTCTGGCCAGACCCAGGGGGGGCGCGTTGTGGCGCTGTGCAGGTGGGTGGTGGGGTCAGCACGTCGCGTGGCTGTGCGTGGGTGCCCACAGCTCGCCTTGGGCCGCGATTGCTCCGTTGGGGTGGGAGTGGGGGGGGTAATTTAATCTTCAGCTTCTGGTTTGGACGCCGATTTTACCCTCGCAGTATTTTCTATTCCTCGTGCGAGATTGCGTTTTTTATATTTGTATTTTTTCGCTCGTAGCTGCGCTCTTATTTTTAATATTTGTTTTGCGTCTGTCGCTTCTTTTTGGTGGCGACCCCTGGGTCCAAACGGCTCATCCCGGTCTCCTTGCGAGTCTGCCCCGCGCCGTGCCCGTGGGGAGCGTGGTTTCATTGGCCATGCTTCACGCCGGTCGGTGCTTGTTTGCCGAAAATGTCGGGCGATGTAGACGGACGTGCGAGCGTACGAGTGCGGTGCCACGGCGGATTTTTGGCTGCGCCGCGAGGCCAATAACAACAACAACAGCAGCAGCAGGAGCAGTCATATTGATCGCCACCTGTTTACCCGGAAGCCTGTCGGGAATTTGGTGGCAGGAGGAGAAGGGTGGGAAGGGTGGGCAACTTGGAGGTTTGGCACGCGGAATGCGTGGGGCAGGAAAGTGCTGCAGGTGAGGATGGGAAGAAGCGGCGACGGAGGTTGGGACGGGTGGAGGGGCGCGGACAGGTGACAACGCGGCGTGGGAGTGGCACCCAGAGGTTGGCGACCGAGCGGGGGGGGGGGAGAGCTTTAGCCAGGTGGTGGTGCTGGTGGTGGTGGTGGTGGCACCGCGAGGTCGTCGCTGGTGACTGAGTAATCCGCCGCCAACTTGGCAAGTGAATCATTCACGGGCTCGGCTCCCCGAGGCGCTGCGCCGCTACGCATCGCCGAGCGTGCGCCGCCGCCACGCCGCTCCCAGCCCCGCGGCCGCCCTGGTCAATAACCGCGGTTGTACAACGGCCACGGCTCACGGCGGACGCTGGGAGAAACGGCAAATAACTTTAAATTGGGAAACGCGGCGGCGGCGGCAAGTACCAGCAGCCTGCGTAGCCGCGACGCATCCGTGAGGCACGGCAGCGCCTTCACGGTAGCGCTGGCGCCCTGGGATCAGCCGCTCGAGTACTCGCGGTGATCGGATGTGAATGGGGTGTGGGTGTGTAAATTGTGAACCATAGACTTTACATTGAGATCGTCGATTTAAGACAGGGCCCGTGTGTACGTTGAACAACTTTAGCACCGTACGTAGCCAACCGTGCCAATCGGAGGATGGCTGAGTGAGTGGGCGAGTGACTGAGTGAGTGGGCGAGTGACTGTGTGAGTAGGTGAGTGACTGCGTGAGTGGGTGAGTGGCTATGTTAGTGGGTGAGTGACTCCGTGAGTCTATGTGTGTCTGTTGTACTTCTTTCGTACCGTACGTAGCCAACCGTGCTAATCGGAGGTGCGGGGAAGGACAACAAACTAAACGTGCATGGGCTTACGTCGAGATCGCGCGCTTGCACATCAGCAGCATTGTTGTGATCATCGGCTTACATAAGGCCAATAGGGTTACATCGGGATCATAGATTTTCACATAACGCACAGTCTTACAGAACGCAACAGCTGTGCGAAATGGTTAATGGACTAATTCAAATTGCATTGGATCGTTTGATTGTAGCGGTCCACTTCCTCGTGTTGTTGTATGAGGGTCCCGAGCGTCAGCCGGTGTGTCGTGGACTCGTCGCGTTGCGAATCCAGGAACCCTCCAGCCTCCGCGGGGCACCAAGCCTTTGGCTCGTGCCGCTCACGGCCAGCTGCGCCACCGGTGGAAATTCCACATTCCCATGGCGGTGACCGTGGGAGAATGCGAACCGTGGGGTATGGCGGGCGACGTGACGTCGACTAAACTGATTGTTATTTATTCCAGGTAAAGCCCACTGAGCTCCGTCAGCTCAACGAAGCGGCTTGTCATCGCGTGGACATTTTATAGCAGCCAAATATCCCACTCGTCAGGGTTGTCACGTAAACAGAGCGTGCCAATTCGTCACTAGTACAGCACGCCGGTGTGTTGGAGAGCCAAGCCACGACATTTACAATCTGAGTACGACGTTTCGCCAGTAATTACAACTAGCTTCATCAGGCGACAGCCAGATTTGTGGAGAAGTCCACCTGATTATACAGCAGGCGTCAGGGTCTGGATCGAACCCACGACCTCCTGTATACCAGGCGAGGTAGTTAACATCTCTTAGCCACCGTGGCGCCCCCTAATGTGGGTTATGGGGTGGGGGGTGGGAGGTGGGGGGTGGGGGTAAAAAGGGAATTGTGGGGTCCCTCCGAACGGGCGATTGGGGTTTGGGTGCGAGCGGCGATAGTGGCGAGATCAGTTAAACGTTGGGGCCTTGCAGTGTCGCGATAAAATGAACACGCGCGCACACGCACATCTGCAGCTTGGGGGAGGGGGCTGAGGGTGGGGGTCACGCAGCTCCGCAGACCCCGGCAGAAGTCGCGGAGAGATCCCCGCCCCCGCGGTGTCGCGCTCGTTGGCCGCCACGCCGCCGGGGTCGGGGTCCTCGCCGCCGCCCGCGCCCGCTACGCCCTCGTCCGTGAGCGCCAGCGACCCGGCCGCTGCGGGCTCCGGCTGCGTTCGGTCGGATGGCCGTCGGGGGGGGGGGGGGGTATTGGACGCCGGCGTTTGAACGCGTCACCTCGTTAGTAACGTCGTCGTCATCGTGGTTTGTTGTTCGTGCCGCGTGCCTCCCTGGAGGGCATCTGGAGGCGCGGGAACGAACGGCGCGTTTGAGATGATCGCTCCGTGAGGAAGCGAGAGGACAGGCCCCAAAAACACACTCCCTTGCCAAAACACTCGCCCAACCACTCGCTAGCCAAACCACTCGCTAGCCAAACCACTCGCCAGCCAAACCACTCGCTAGCCAAAACACTCCCTCGCCAAACCACTCGCTAGCCAAACCACTCGCTAGCCAAACCACTCACTAGCCAAAACACTCCCTCGCCAAACCACTCGCTAGTCCAACCATTCGCTTGCCCAACCACTCGCTAGCCAAACCACTCGCTAGCCCAACCACTCGCTAGCCAAACCACTCACTCGCCCAATCACTCGCTAGCCAAACCACTCGCTCGCCCAACCACTCGCTCGCCCAACCACTCGCTAGCCCAACCACTCGCTAGTCCAACCACTCACTTGCCCAACCACTCGCTAGCCAAACCACTCGCTCGCCCAACCACTCGCTAGCCAAACCACTCGCCAGCCAAACCACTCGCTAGCCAAATCACTCGCTAGCCAAACCACCCACTCAGCCAAATATCTCTCACCTACCCATTCATTCAATCCCCCCACTGCCACCAACTGACCCACCAAACACTCACTTACTCATTCACCCACTCGGTCATCCACTCCAACCACCCCACCGCTCGCTCGCTCGCAATCATCGTAATCATTGATTGCCGTCGCGATGCCGCGCCCTCTGCGCGCAGTCCGTCAGCGCGTCGGCGAGCCCGAGACAATAACCCGGCAGGGGAAGTTGACTGCGGAGCAAATGGAAGCGTTGGCGAGCGACTCGGGTGGGAGACCAGGCCCATAGCAACAAAACAAGAGGACGGCGCTGAGCAGCCCCTTGTGTGCCCTGTCCGCTTCGCTCGAGCTCGGGCAGCACAAAAGGCGCGCAAACGAACATTGGCAACCGAATTTGTCATTGGGAATCCTCAAATGGTCCACGTTTGTTGTCACGGTAAACGCTTGGATTGGCGTTGGAGTGGACGCGTCACGGCGACTAGGGCCGCTCGTCGAGAACGACCACGGAGCGGCGGCCGAGGCTCGGATCGTGTCCTGGAGGAGAAGGGGCTGTGACAGTCGGCTCCCAGTCAGCTCCCAGTCAGCTCCAGCTCCCAGTCAGCTCCCAGTCAGCTCCCAGTCAGCTCCAGCTCCCCAGTCAGCTCCCAGTCAGCTCCCAGTCGGCTCCCCAGTCGGCTCCCAGTCAGCTCCCAGTCAGCTCCCAGTCAGCTCCCCAGTCGGCTCCCCGTGCGTAGGGGAAAGTGCCGGGGCAGCGGCGGTGGTGGCTTGGGGCGGAGGCCTTCGTCCAGCAGAGGATTGATCGTGACTTGCTGCTGCTGCTGGTGGTGGTGAGGTGGAGAGCGGCAGCGTAGCGGTCGATCGCTATAACGTAGACCTGCCTGCGCGGGGCTCGCCTGGGTGGCAATGTGTAATTGTGTTACTTTACCGCAATCGGTCAAACATTTACATCTTACACTTTTTTAAAAAGAAGTCTGGCACGCGTTCCCCCGGAGTCAGCGCCCGCGAGTGAGGGGGCCGTAACCTCGCTGCGTTCCAAGTTCCCGCTGGCACCAGCGCAGGCGGAGACGTTGGCGCTGCGTCCGGGATGTCGCGAGCACTGAATGCAGCAGTCTCTCGGTTAACGGGTCTTTTTTAATCCGCTCCACGAAAACTACTGTCAACCGAAATCACTGCTCATCGAATATAGGATTATCCGTTAAAAGCATTAATCCGTGACATAAAGAAACCCTCATAAATGGGCGTTGCTGATTGGCTGAGGGCATGGCTCAGCCCCACCTATGAGCGCTCGGATTGGCCGAAATTGACGCCCCGCGTGCATAACGTCAACACGGCACCGGTAATCTGATGATGTCGCTGTTGGCCGATGATGTCGCTGTTGACCGATGATGTCGCTGTTGGCCGAGGGCCTGCTGTAATCTGTCGGTGCTGAGGAGGCGCACCTGGACCCAGGGTCTCCGGGACCTGCGGCCTCCGCTGCCATCGTCGGGCCGGGCCTGGGGTCGGCAGCCTGCGGCCTCCAGAATAAAAACCAATTTACTTCAATCGGTCCGTTACAGTCTGCAGCACAGGCCCCCCCCCCCCAGCGCGTTCCTAGAAACCCCGACGACGACATCGTCGTCGTCCCCGCCCCCCCACAGGCGCGACTTTACCGCCTCTCGGTGTTCAACTAAATGTACGGCGGTCCAAACCCCATTGTGTGAGAATGTATGGGACCATTTTTCCAGTATAAAAAATAAGCATTAGCATTGTTAAAGAATTACTAAGGGGGGGGGGGGATTTTTTTCTTGTGTCGCACCAAACTGAGTGACGAGAACCACCATTGATGGAGGCGGAAGCGCCCACGGTTTACCCCACCGCGCACGTGACCTGCCGGTCGACCGTTGTCCACCCGTTTGCGCCGCCGGGTGGACAGAGGCGGCGGTGGGTCGTGGAGGGATTCCAGAACCTCGCCCCCCACCGCGTCGATGGAGTCGAGCCGGCGACCTCCGGATCGCGAGTCCGGTGCGGTGGAAAGCCGCCCCCCTGGCTTGACATTCACCCACAATGACGTTGCCGTCTCTTTTAGCCGAACCCTCCTGGCTGACCAGGACACCCGGGGACAACGGGGCTTGACCCTCTGGGGAACCCGCGTGTGTAACCATCGCGGCAGGTGAAACCCGGATTCAAACCCAGCCTCTCGGCGGCGGTGGCGGCGGCGGTGCCGCCTCGGGGCCTCTGACCCCCGGGTCACCCTCGGCCGGCGTCTTCGTTTGGGAGGCCGCTTCTTTTCAGACCACGCACCTGGCCTGGAACGCGGAAGGTCGGGAGAGAGGGATTCTCGGCGTGAGTTGGCAGTTTTTTGCGCGCGCGCGTGTGTGCGCGTGTGCGTGTGCGCGTGTGTGCGTGTGTGCTCGCACGTACGCACACGCACACACGCACGTGGCCACAAAAAACACACGGTCATCCCAACTCGGATGTCCCAAGGTGGGGTCACAGCTGACTGATTAACTTGCCTTTATAATCGAACTCGGGAGACAAAGTCACCGGGGCTGTCTGCCCAAACAAACTATCAGAAGAATGTTTTGTTTTACCAGGTGAGGGCCCACTGAGCTGTACCGCCATCACAAATCATAGCTGAACACAGTGGCTCGTCAGCACGTGGGAATGTATAGCAGCAGCCAAATCACTCCAAAATGCGTGACGTCGATTCTAAATGTGGAGGGAAAAAACGAAGGACCCGGAGGAAAAATCCACGCGGCCACATGGAGACCGCGCAAAATACAAAAATACAGCAGCAGCAGGCGTCAGGGTTGGGATCGAGCCCACGACCTCCTGCGTACCAGGCGAGGTAGTTAACATCTCACCACTCGTGGCGCCCCACATCGTGAGGAGGATAAGAAGGAGATAAAGATATCTCACAATATCACCAGAGGGGTGTCATCACGATTAAACGTCTCGATTAGGCAACAGACAGAACACTCTAGCGACGTCCCAGGAAGAGTTCTCTAGAAAGTTCTCGGGGCGACGGGAGCTGCTGCCCCCTCCTCACCCAGCGGAGGCCCCCAGGGGCCGCCAGGACGGGTGGCCACCCCTGCCCCCCCCCCGGCCTGCCACCCGTGCCACTTTAGGCGGTCGGGGCGGTTTCTACTGCACCCACAGGAATCTATCAGGCGAGAGGAAAACCCGACGTGAAACCCGATCCCTTTCAGGTTTTGGTTTCACACGGGCGATAGCGATCCCTGTGTCACCCACTCATCCTCAACACCACCGCCACCACCCCCACCACTGCCACCGCCATCGCCACCCCCACCACCGCAACCACCATCGCCACCCCCACCACCGCCACCACCACCCCCACCGCCGCCACCGCCAACAAGGGACAGCAAACAACGCTTCTGACGAGTCATGCTGAGAATGCCCGCAGCACGTCTGGGGGGCTCACGGTGGGCAGGCCGAGCCGGGCGTGACTGGGCACAATGCGGGGAATGTCTCCCCCCCCGCCCCGCCAACCCCTTGGCTGGGCAGCGCTCACGATGCACGCCCTACTGTACTGCACGGTCACCGACTAACTTTCACTACCCCCCCCCTCTGTTAGGTTAGGTTGTTGTTGTTGCAGGGTAGTCTGCTGTTTCCTAATAGCGTGCACTGTTGGCCAATAGGATGCACTGTTTGCAAAGAGTGTACACTGTGTGCATATAGGGTTGTGCTGTTTGCTAATAGGGTGTGTTATTTGCTAAGAGGGTGTGCTATTTGCTAATAGGGTGTGCTGTTTGCATATAGTGGTGTGCTGTTTGCATATAGGATTGTGCTGTTTACTAATAGGATTGTGCTGTTTGCTAAGAGGGTGTGCTATTTGCTAATAGGGTGTGCTGTTTGCATATAGTGGTGTGCTGTTTGCATATAGTGGTGTGCTGTTTGCATATAGGGGTGTGCTGTTTGCATATAGGGGTGTGCTCTTTGCTAATAGGATTGTGCTGTTTGCTAACAGGGTGTGCTCTTTGCTAATAGGATTGTGCTGTTATTCGCACTAATCGCTGAACAAGTTTTGTTATTCCGCTTACCTCGGGATGGCCTCACACCGAGTCTCACGACTCGTTTTCAGGAGGGCCCTGCCAAGATTTCCCAGTAAGGGGGGCAATGCTGCTGCTTCTGCTGCTTTTGCTGCTGCTCTGTGTGATACCAACCGAGTAACCTGCAGGGAATTTTAACACGTAGGCTTTCGCGACCAATATTATTCATAATAAACGTTTTTGGGTTAGATCGCGTTATTTATGAATGTGTCGTAACCCTCCATCACCCGACACGGCCAATCAGTAAAAAAGTGTCACGTTGACAAAAGACAAATAGCTCACTACTTTAGCCCACCGGTGTGTTGAAGAGTGAATCCACAACTCTTTGTCTTTTGTCAACGTGACACTTTTTTACTGATTGGCCGTGTCGGGTGGTGGAGGGTTACGACACATTTATAGATAACGCGATCTAACCCAAAAACGTTGATTATGAGCTGCAGGGAATTGTTCAGCGTTGGCGATGTTGTTGGGGGTCAGCACCGGCCACGTCTCAGAACCGGGAGAGAATCCCGCCGCAGACAGTCGCCCGCGACGAGAGTCCGACCGGCGCTTCTTGTCGCGCGGCGCGAGAGCGGCCGTTGCAGCGCCGCCCCCGCGGGGGTCGCCCCCTCGAGGCGTTGCGGACAGAGCGGTGGCGCGGCGGTGAGGGAGCGGTGAGGGAGCGGTGAGGGAGCGGTGAGGGAGCGGTGAGGGAGCGGTGAGGGAGCGGTGAGGGAGCGGTGAGGGAGCGGTGAGGGAGCGGTGAGGGAGCGGTGAGGGAGTGGTGGCGCGGCGGTGAGGGAGCGGTGAGGGAGCGGTGGTGCGGCGGTGAGCGCGCGCCGCGATCCAGCGGCCACGCGAGTTCGGTTTCCGACCGCGGCCGGCGTCGCTTCCACGATACCCACGCACTGACCGGTGTGGTGAAGTATGGTCGACAAACACCCCTCGTGGTGAGGGGGGAGGCCTTGCTCCCTTGGCGCATTGAGAATGGCCGGCGTTTATCTGAACCGTTGCGCTGCCGCGTTGACGTGATTGAATATATCCGCGGCTCCATTGTGGACGGGCTCCAGCGCTGCGCTGTTGCAGTGCGATCAACCTGCGCCCGGAGCGCACCCAGACGGTGCCCCATCTCCATCTCGCCACATCTCGGAAGCCAGCGGCGCTTGGATGGGCGACCACCACGCCTGACGGGGCGCTAGCGGCTTGCGGCGCTGGTGGGGCTACGCGGCGGGCAGCAGAGTGTGTTGGCCTGTACTTCTACGCTTCCCACGTCTGTGCTCCCCTTGCCGTCGCCAAACCTGCGCTGGCCGGCGCGGTTAAGTTGTGCTCGACTAACCCCTCAACCGGGCCCTCATCTAGCAGTGGATTTGACAGACGGGGGGGGGGGGGGCCACACGCGATGGAAAATGTACGCTGGGTAACCACGGCACCGGGAAACCGCCCAGAGTTCCCCTGTCGAATGCGGCAACGTCGCGTATCCGACTCGCTGGGGGGGGGGGGGGGGGGGGAGGTTGGTTGTACAACTTTTTTGCCGCGCGCGGCCACCAGCCGGGCTGATTGGAGGTGCGGGGGAAGAACACCAAACTTAACAGGAAAAGCAGTTGTAAAGAAATGAGTTTCCAATCTCGATTAAAAAGTGCGTAGCTCCAGTGGCTTGCTAATATCGGAAGGAAGAGCATTCCAGACGGCCACACAAACGCATCTGAAAGCGCCGCGCGATGCGTTCGATTGCTGAGCCAAAAGCCGCCGCTGCGAGGATGGCCGGAGTCACGTGATGGTTTATGCTCGTTGACGAGATCCGCGAGGTGTTGTGGTTCATTTGTGGCGAGCGCTTTGTGTGCAATGAGCGCCACCTGATAACGTATTCGCTCGGCAACCGGAAGCCGACGCGGCTCAGCGTGCACTGGACAGTCGGATACGCGAACGCCTGTCACGAAGTGACCGTTGACATCCCCAGCGCGTGTTGCGGATACCACGGCGTCCGGGGCATCCGGGGCGGTTATGCTGATCGGTTGGGGGCTGGGGGGGAGCACACGATGGTTCAGATGGGCGACGGTGTTCCGTAAAGGGGATGCCACAGTGGCCTGTTCTCGAGGTTAAAGTCGAGAGCATTTTCTCAGTTGTTGGGTCCTCAAGAGGGAGATGGAGCCGCATGGATGGAGAGGGCGTGCCGGTCTCTCGCGCCGCTCTCTCCCTCGCTCCCTCTCTCTCCGCGCCAATCGCCGGCGCTTTTGGAACTTCCGAGTGGTTCTGCGGCCGAGAGAATGATTCAGCGTGAGTCATACACATCTTTTAAATGCCTCGTGGTTTGTATAGGAACCCGAAAACATCCCACGCGAAAAGAAAAAAAACAACACACAACGACCGGCGGCCGCTTCCCGGGCCGTTATAGAAACGTGTGGGGCACAGCGCAGAAGACGCACGCACGCACACACACGCACTCACGTGCACACGCACACACACGCGCACACGTGCACACGCGCACACGCGCACACGCACACACACGCGCACACACGCACACACACGTGCACACGCGCCAGCGCCATTGGGGGTGGCGTGGGGCGCACCGCTTCACCGTCGCCTCCGTTGTCATTGCGCCTGCGAAGGAACTCGCTGAGCATGCGCGATCCCAACCGTGTCGGGTGTGCAAAGCCAAGCCGGGCCGAGCCCTGTGGATGATGGTGCTTTGGATGGATCCAGTGTGGGGGTGTTGGCCCCGAGTGCGATAACAGAAGAGACGTGGACGAGAGATGGAGGTGTAAACAACTGAAAACGAAAACTGTTTTTCTTTTTTACCGGGTAAGGCCTCACTGAGCTATGCAGCTTCTTTTTCAGCAGCGACACGGCCACCACAAACGATAGCCCGACGAAGTGGCTCATCGTCACGTGGACATTTCCAACAGTCAAGTATCCTAGATGCGTGATGTTGAGTCTACATGTGGAGGGGAAAACCAGAGGACCCGGAGAAAAATCCACGTGACCACGGGGATAGAGAGAGAGACACGCAAACTCCAAATATACCGCAGCAGCAGGCGTCGTCAGGGTCGGGATCGAACCCACAACCTCCTGTTTACCAGGCGAGGTAGTTAACATCTCCCAACCACCACAGCGCCCTTGACCTTTAGGATCACAATCTTAAAAGAGCCGCGTGCTATTTGGGCCCTCGTTTCTTTAGCCACTTGGCCATCCGAGACAATGTGCGGTGTGTTTCAGGGAAGCTTAGCAATGCAAGGGTGAGCACAGACTCCCAATATATACAGCAGCAGGAGTCAGGTTCGGGATTGAACCCACGCGCTCCTGTATGCCAGGCGAGGTAGTTAACATCTCCTCGCGAGATGATGAGAGAGATGTTGAACAAAGATAGCGATGTAGAGAAATAGCAGAGGAGAGATGGAGACAAGACAGGGGTGAGAGAGACGCATCGGGGGTTTGTGGTTGGGTGTTTTGTTGGTTAGGATTTCAATTTGAGCTGATATCTGCTTTTTTCAATGATTTTTCCATGAATCCGGGAGGGCCCTGAGCTACTTGGGACCCTGAGCTTTAGCTTAATCTGCGTGCGGGGGCGTGCGGTCACCATGCACGCCAGGCTGCTGCTGTCGGCTGCTGCTCAGTGCCGGATCAAGCTAGTGCGGGCCCGTAGCGTATGTAGCTACTTTTGCTACTAGGATAATCCGGTACTGCTGCTGCTGCTGCTGCTCCGGCTTTAGCTACGTGGAGTGCAGCAGACCAATAATGCAGCAAAGCCCATTGCTGTGCCGTACTTCTATGCCCCCACTGTCCACGCTCCCTGCTTCCACGAACCCTCACAAGGTGAAGTACGGCCAAACGACCTTGACGTGCTGCACAGCGTTAGGGAGGCCCTCGTCCAGCAGTGGATTGGCAGAATCGCTCTGCCTGTACCATCGGTGCAGGAAATACCAGAGCGGGCAGGAAATACCACGGTTGACTACGTATGGTGCGAAAGAAGTTCAACATGCATAAACTACACGCGACATACTACTCTGAACTACCCACTACACTTTGCACGACACTACTATACACTACACCACTATACCGATTTGAAAACAAATTTCTTTAAAACTGCTTTTTGGTGTTTAGTTTGTTGTCCTTCCCCCACGCGTCCGATTTACACGGTTGGCTCCGTACAGTACGAAAGAAGTTCCACATACACACCTCCATACTGTGCGGTGGAGTCTACTTCAGAGAGCCTGTGATGTCCAGTGTAAGTGTTCGCCCATTGATGTGCTTGTGTCAGAGTGAGAATCGGGATTTTTGTCAGCCAGTTTAAGATGCATGTTGAACTTTTTTCGCACCGTACGTAGCCAACCGTGCTCCACTCGTGCCGGCGATTAGCACGGTTGGATACGTATGGTGCAAAAGAAGTCCAACGTACGTCAGAGGTAGGAGGCCAAACAGCTTCCACGAGAGGCGGCTGTCCTAGGGAGCATCTTCTTGTCCGTGGAGGCCCCTTGGCGGCAGCAGCGCGAGCGGAGCGGCCGCAGCGCCGACTGCACCAAGTCGCGCCCCTCGGGTCGCTGCCGCCCCCCCGCCTGACCACGTTCTCCCCGCGTGGCGCCGGCAGGGCACGGGAGCCACGTCATGTCGTCGCCGGCGCCGCCGCCGCCCGCCTTCGTGTACGAGCGCCCCGGCCACGCGGCCGACGTGCTGCGGCGGCTGGACGAGCAGCGGCGCGCCGCGGCCAGCGCCGGCCCCTCCGCCGGCGGCCTCTGCGACGCCAGCGTCGCCGCGGGAGGCGGCCGCTTCCCCGCGCACTGCGCCGTGCTGGCGGCGTGCAGCGACTTCTTCCGCGCGGCGCTAGCGCTCCCGCCCGCCGCCGCCGCCTCCTCTCCCGCTGGCTCCGGCGCGGCGACGACGGCGACGACGGAGCGGCCGCCCGACGTGCGCACCTTCAACCTCCCCGCCGAGGTACGTGGGGGGTGGAGGGGGAGTCGAGGTGACTGTAATCGTGGCATCCAGGTCTCTTCTGCAAATCAAAAAGTTATCAAATCGTTTGTACGTTTGGCTATCAGGAAGGCGCTGTGCTGCATGCGCAGCCTGGAGTAGTTTCACGACAGGGGGCCATGTTGCTAATTGCCGTAACCCAATTAGGAATTTAAGAGTTGTTTATTTTCAATCGGCAGATTTGGACGCCGGCTTGCAAACGTGGGGCCTCCTCTTCAAACAACGCCACGGGGGGGGGGGGCTTTGTGACGTCCGCTGGCGTCTTAACACCGTGCACCCGCCGGCGTGAAGCCAGGGCCGGCCTGCCGGGCTGTGACTGGCGAATCTTCGCCCTTAAGTGGCAAAAAAATCCTCAAGTTTAATTGAATTATTAAACAGGGCAGGTAATTAACGGAAGTTTTAATTTTAGTGAACAAGAACCTCCTCCCCCGGGGGGGGGGGGGTGTGAGCGGCAAACGACCCAAGAAAAGTAAACAAAACCGATTTGGAGTCATTAAAACGCGTGAGATGGGAATCGAAGGTCGCTTCAAACAATGCGACTTTAGGCGTTGCAATGAGATCTGAACTTAAATAAAAAACAAATACATCTGGGAGGGAAAACCGGCATGAGAAACGGCGAATGTGGGGGGCGGGTGGGTGGAGTGGGGGGGCCATGGCGGTAGGGGATTCGCGAGTGTGGCGAGTGTGGGAGTTGGGTGGAGGGGGGGCGGTGGCGGTGGCGGCCTGTGAGTGTGGGAGTTGGGTGGAGGGGGGGCGGT
>CM025646.2:3406370-3421015 GCA_014621495.2 Entosphenus tridentatus
TCCACATCTCTAACCATAACCTTATCCACATCTCTAACCATAACCCTATCCACATCTATAACCATAACCACATATCTAACCATAACTCTATCAACATCTCTAACCATAATCCTGTCCACATCTCTAACCATAACCTAATCCACATATGTAACCATAACCCTGTCCACATCTCTAACCATAACCCTTTTCACATCTCAAACTAAAACCCTATCCACACATCACTAACCATAACCCTTTCCACATCTCTAACCATAACCCTATCCACATCTCTAACCATAACCCTGTCTACATCTCTAACCATAACCTAATCCACATCTCTAACCATAACCCTGTCCACATCTATAACCATTACCCTGTCCACATCTATAACCATTACCCTGTCCACATCTATAACCATAACGCTGTCCACACTCTCTCACCCAACCCGTGCCCGCCGGTCGTCGGCCGCGCAGGGTTCCAGTGCGGGGAGAACATCTTCCTGGCCACGGGGCCGCTCTCGTGGCAGGACGCCGTGCTCGACTGGTATAACGAAGCCGATGCGCCGGGCTTCATCTTCGGCAAGGGTGCGGCCGCCCCCGGAGACATCGGCCACTACACGCAGGTGCGCGCGCCTGTGGGGAGCGGCGGTGCAGCGGTTAGCGCACTGCGCGACGAACCGGGCGGCCCGATTTCGATGATGACAACGACGGTGATGTAAAGTGTCGGGTGTTTTTTGTTGTTGTTGTCAGCTGCGTAATCAAATCCGCAACTCAAGATGATGAATTCACGCGCGCGCCGCTTTCATACCCCCCCCGCCCCCCGCTTCTGGCACTGCGAGTCATATTCTTCCTCCTCCCGTGTTAGGCCCCGGTTTTTTCTTTTTTGAACCACAGAGGTGGCAACCCTGGTCGGCGCGGTGACATCAACCGCGGCACCCATCGGCCGAGACGTTGACCCCCCCCCACCCCCTCATTGACATCGAGGCTGTTGCCCTGCTGTTCTCCGTCCCTTCAGGTGGTGTGGTACAGCTCCTTCCAGCTGGGCTGTGGGATCAGCTACTGCCCAGAGGCCATCTACAAGTATGTCTACGTGTGCCATTACTGCCCCGCGTGAGTAATCCATCAAGATGTGCACACGCGAAACTCGAGGGAACAGCGCCACTCACGAGTGGGGGTGGAGGGGGGCGGGACACCCCACCGTCTGCACTAGACATTAACCAAACAAGAAAATGTCGCATAACAAGACCATTTATAAAACTCACCCGCAGGGGACACTATTTCTGCTATGCACACGTCACTTTCATCATCAGCAACACGAATTTTACTTAGTTTTTAATAAACATTTTAGATATCTAAAAATATCGCTGCTGTTTGCATTGTCGTTGTGAATTTGCACAAACCGAGAGAGAGCGACACGGGAATAAAAAATCTTACCGCCATGTGCCTCATATATGTGTAGTGAGCGACTTCCAAGACGCGACTTGTAGAGGGCTCCTTGTTTATTTCTGACACTTTACAGGTAAAGTCACTGAGCGACAAATACACTGAGCTACGTAGAGCTGACCCACTCATACAGCCACATCGCCGGCGTCTAGCTATATAGCCGGCTGACTATACAGCGACGACAACGATGGGGACCGTACAGCGGATCGGCTATACGGCCAGACGACGATGAAGAGATGATGGCGAAAACAGCGACGGCAGCCAGGATCCGAACCCCCACGACAGCCCCGAACCTCCGGTTATCTCCCTCTTTTATACTCCTCAGCGTGGCCAAGCCCCGCGTCTGGCCACGCCCCCCTTCTAGAACTCTCATGCAGGCTCCAGGAGCCTCTGACCCTTGGCCCAGTGACACCCCTCTTATGGTTGGCTGTTATATAGCGCACCCTTACCCGTAGTTATCCTTCATGGTCAACAGATGGCACCCTGTCACTACATATGCATGGGCACGTGATCAATAAAGCTGACTTGACTTGACGTAAGGCTGCCGGCGCTGGATTTGGCTACGCACGTGCCCAGCGATCCGGCGCCGTGGCAGGCGGCCGCGGAGGGTTGGCGGATCACGAGCACAGATGTCGTTCAAACTGCCATGTTACAGTGTATTATCCGTTCCTTTTCCATTCAAAACGATAGTCTCGTATAAGTGTTCAAACATCTTTGAAGCACCCTGTATAATCGGATAGCCCGGCTCTAGTATTGAGGTTGCTGAGAATGACTTGCGTGTTGTCTCTCCCAGCGGTAACCTCAACACTCGCTTGAGCCGCCCCTACGACGAGGGGAGCCCATGCGGAAGCTGCCCCAACGACTGCGAGGACGACCTCTGCAGTGAGTGTTCCTCGCCTGGTGTACAGGAGGTCGTGGGCTCGACCCCGACCCTCACCCCTGCCGCGCGTCTCTCTCTCTCCACGCGGCCGTGTGGATTCTGTTTGTCTCCGGTTCCTCCGGTTCGTCCCTCCACAGCGAGTAATCGACGTGCGCTTCGGGTATTTGGCTGCTATACATGTCCACGTGACAACCCACTTCGTTGAGCTCTATTATTTGTGATAGCCAGGTCGCTTCTGCAATAAGAGCTACATTCGCTGAGTGGATCTTACCTGGTAGAATAAAAGTGTAGTTTGTTGTTTAAATCAATGCAATATTAAGTCATTACAAACATTCCCAACCTAATTGCACGTGTGTAGACATTGTTCAGGAAGGTCACTGACCAGTTTCTAAACAGGCGCATGAACAGTTGCCCGACTGAGTGTCCGCGTTGCGATCGCCCTGCACGCGAGGAGAGAATAACAGCACGACGGTTTTGCTCACGTGTGTGTGACGTGTGTGTGACGCGTGTGTGTGTGTGTGACGCGTGCGTGCGTGCGTGCGTGTGTGGCGCGTGCGTGTGTCTGCACGTGTGCGTGCGTGTGTCTTCGTGTTCACGCTGTGCACACGGACGTGCACAGCCAACGCGTGTCCGTACAGAAATCTGTACGCGAACTGCGACCCGATGAAGAAGATCTACGGCTGCGCTCCAACGGGAAACGGGAAAATAATCCGCTCCTACTGCCCGGCCTCGTGCTTCTGCTCGGACAAAATCTACTGACAACCCTCGTCATCGTCGTCGTCATTGCATTTCCATCATCATAGCTTCAATCTAATCATCGTCATCATCATCACCATCGCATTACCGTCATCATAGCTTCAATCTCATCATCGTAATCATCATCATCACCATCGCATTACCGCCATCATAGCTTCAATCTTATCTATGTCATAATCACCATCGCATTACCATCATCATAGCTTCAATCTCATCATAGCTTCTTTCTGACAACTTCAATCTCAGGTCACTCTCATCATAGCCACAACATCAGAGCTTCGACATCATCGCAACTATAGCCTGAATCATAGTAACTACAGCCTGAATCATAGCAACTACAGCCTGAATCATAGCAACTACAGCCTGAATCATCGCAACTACAGCCTGAATCATAGCAACTACAGCCTGAATCATAGCAATTACAGCCTGAATCATCGCAACTACAGCCTGAATCATAGCAACTACAGCCTGAATCATAGCAACTACAGCCTGAATCATCGCAACTACAGCCTGAATCATACCAACTACAGCCTGAATCATAGCTTCACCCCAATTGTCGCCTAAAGTTTAAGTCGAGCCAGAACAACCCGAAACACTTTTCCAGGAATAATTTGGCAACCCCCAATCCATCTCACGTTATATTGTCCTCGCGATACTGTGGCGGCGTGTGGGGCTGTAGGGTACAATAATATCCGATTGTCATGGGTAGGCGCGCTGTGTACTCGAATGCAAGCGCTTCACACCGATATTCTCTTCTCCGAGCCAGCCGAGCAGCGTTCCGGAGAATCTCGAATGATAAATGAAGCTCTGGGTTTAAACTGATCAGAGCTTCGACCTGCTCATAGCTTTCAGACAATAGTGTAGTAGCAGTAATAATAATGTACAAAGATATGATTGTGGCACCAAACCTCCATGAACACGACCTGCCTATTGCAGCACTCACGTTGACAACACTGGATGTGCTCAGCAGTTGGCGGCACTTGGAAGCAATTTGGGGGGGGGGGACATCCCTCAATAGCGCCGTGGTGCTTTGCAGGAATAACCTACAACCCACAGTGACAAAGCCTTTAACTTCAACTCACTCTGCTCGGCTGGCTCCAGCCTCCAGCCCCACTCAGGCATCCATCTCGACAGGTGACAAGGGCGTGGATTGGCTGTCCTGGAGGAACGCGAATACCCACGAGACTGGTGGTGTTGTGGCTTCGCGAAGAGGGCATGATCGATAGCTGTCCAAACGTCAGAGACAAACACGATGTGCCCCATCTCACACCTTGTTCAAATACGGCAACACCCCAATGTACGTTTCCCCTCTCCTTGCGTCGTTTCGCAAACCACGTTGCCACTTTGTCAACACCACCACCGCCACCACGAGATTTGTGTCGCCTCAACCCACACGCTCACGTCGCTGACAGCATCGGCCTCTCAGCCTTCGCCTCCACCACCAACAACAACAACCACCGCCATTCGCCACTAAGTGGCGGCGACGTCACCACGGCCCTCGTGCCAGGCTAAGTGCACGCTGAAGCCCAGTGCCGGACTAAGCTAAGTGCGGGGCCTGTAGCATATGTTATTCAGGGGCCCTAAAAAACACATAAATATTAAAACACAATTTATTTTACTTGTATAGTAAAGTAATTGTATTTTTTCATTTTCTGTACAGCCAGATAATACGACAAATCGCTAACCTTAAACAACCAGTCGTTCATAAAAGTTGAAGGCAGTATAGTACTATGGTAATAGAACAAGTGCAGAATCACTGAACCGGAATTGATAGCTTGAAAGCATTTATCGCGGAGCCCTTGAAAGTGCGGGGCCCGTAGATAATGTAGATACAGTACTTTTGCTACTAGGATAATCCGGCACTGTTGAGGCCACGTGAAGTGTCGAACGCCCGCTGGCAGGAGGTCACGGGGCAGACCCAGCAGGTGCCACGGGTCGGCTGACTGAGATGACTGGCCGATGCACCACCTATGCCTCCTACTGTGCGTCCATCACCACCACCACCTACTACTGCCCTGTAACATCGCTTTTTATTTTGCGTCGTTTCGATATTCGTCGTCGCACCTTTCAGGAAAGCATTCCCCCCCCAAAACCGGGGTATGACTCTACCCGTAAATCAGAAGTGCAATAATAAAACACACGAACTAAAGGCTTAAACTTCCAGCAACCCCCTTTGATACACTGGTTTTGGAGCCATAAAACTCCGTACAAAAATATCAGAATCGTAAAAAACATTGCACTATCCTACTCTCTAATAACAGACCAGTCAGACCCAGAACGACGGAATTATGGGATGGATAATTATCTGCTAACCCCATCACAGATTCTCAGTGGAGTAAGCTCTGGAAGTCGCTAAATAATAATAATAGCAGTCCCAGGCCCTCCCCATTAAAGACAATCTACAACTTAAATGGGGCGCCACGGTGGCTAGGAGATGTTAACTCCTTCGCCTGGTATACAGGAGGTCGTGGGTTCGATCTCAACCCTGACACCTGCAGTATATTTGGATTTCGCGTGTCTCTCATCATCATCACGGTGGCTAGGAGATGTTAACTCCCTCGCCTGGTATACATGGACTCGTGGGTACGATCCCGACCCTGACACCTGCTGTATATTTGGAGTTTGAATGTTCTCCTCCTGGTCGCGTGGATTTTTCTCCGAGCCCTCCGGTTTTCCCCTCCACATTTAGAATCAACGTCACGCGTTCGAAATACTTGGCCTGCGATTAATGTCCCCACGTGATGTATAAGCCACTTCGTTGAGCTGTCATTTTTGATGACCAGTTCGCTTCTGAAAAAACTAGCTATATAGCAGCTAAGTGGGCCCTTACCTGGTCAAATAAAAGCATAGTTTTATAGTTTATAGAATATGGAACCCATTCTTTGCCCTTTGAAACCCTCCCCACCCCCAACTCGGGTACGACTCCTGGGGGGGCCCCAGTGACCTGGGACGCCCCCACTGAGAGCCCCCCTCTCTCTGTGCCTCCTCACTCTCCCATGCGCTCGCCACGGGCACGAAGTTAAACACACATTTTTATAACATTTGGGAAATGTATTGCGCGGTTGCATGCTGGTATTGGGTTTTTTTTATCTCGGGATGGTGTTAAGAACTGGGAGGGACAGTCCCAGGTTACAAAAATCAAATAAAAGTTCCTTCACGGCGTTTGTCCCGTCCGCAATCTGAGCGCCGCCGCTGACCGCGCGGTGGCCGGCTGAGAGAGAAACAGCCTCCACGTGAAATTCCGATTTAAAGCTTTCATGACTGCAGGGATTCATCTTCTTGGTTCTTTCGGTAAAGTCACGTAGAATGGAAATAATAAAATAATAAAAATACAACATAATAAAATAATTCTCACGACGTTTCGGCCACAACGCAAGTTGTTTCGGCCACAACGCGTTCGAAATACTTGGCTTGCGTGGGACAGGAGGGACGCGTGGGTCTGCAGGTCTCCCCCATTCGGGTGTCATCCCCCTGTCTGGAACGGAAGAACGATTGGGGCGTCATTGCACGGCTGTGATTTTTAATGTCGGTGGTGTTTAGCGTTTAGTGGGGGAGCCCGCGAATTTTCTTTCAGCATTTAGTCCCTCGTATAAGAATATGTTTTACCCTTTCTGGCAATAAAACAGTTGTGTTAAGATGTTAAAACACTAAACAGAAACCTTTTGCAAGGAGTCACGTCTGCATTAACCACATATACTTGTGGTGAACATGCAAACAAAAAAAGCATGCTCTCGTAGTATATGTTGATTCATTGTCTTTGAAACTGATTGGTCCACACCAGAGACAGCTTTCTTTAGAGCCGAGTCTCACTAACAGTGTTAGACCAGAGGACGCCAAAAGGCGAACAGCACAGAGACAATGCCACCAGCAGGACATTGGGAGCTCGGGGTGAGCAGCTTCATCATGGGAGCTCCCTTGCCAGTATCAACATCTAAGAATGGGTCTTGAAATCAAATGACGAAGAGAGGCAGGGACCACACGGATGAGAGAACACACGCAACAGGCTCACGACATCGACCTCGCTGGTCTCGTCCAGGAGTGTAATCCATTCCGTGTGAGTTCTCAGACCCATACGGCGTTTGAGTTTCTCCCTTGTGATGGGACTTTGTAGGATGAACGTTGAGATGTATAAGGGGCACGGGGTGACCAGTAAGGTCTGAATTGGTCTGTAATGAGGTAGGGCACTGATAAGGGGTTGTCAGCTGTGGTTAAACCATCACGGGAGCTCCGGTCATCCTCGCAGCAGCAGCAGCGGCAGCGGCTTCTGGCTGCTGCCCATCGAACGAAGGCGGCGGTCACCGCATCGCGCGGCGTTTTCGGATGCGCTTGTGCGGCCGTCTGGAACGCGCTCTTCCTTCCGATGCTAGGAAGGCACTGGGAGCTAGGCACTTTTAAATCGTCATCGAGGTTTACAAACTCGTTTCTTTAGAACTGCTTGTTGTTGTTGTGTTTAGTTTGTTGTCCTTCCTCCCCGCACCTCCGCTTAGCACGGTTGGCTACGTAGGGCGCGAAAGAAGTCCAACATCCACGAGCAGAGGGACATTGATCACAGTTCTGTCAACTGCGATACTGTGAGCCGAACGTCAGAACCTCGTATTGTTGAAACGTCGTGTGGATTTCTCTTCAACAACTACCGCACATCTTTGAAAAAGAGCTTCATAGCTCATCGGATTCCTCCAGGGTCGATGCAGACTGTGATTGTGAACGCTATCTGTACTGCTGCTGAGGCACGGTGGCCAGGAGATGTTGACTTCCTCGCCCGGTTTGCAGGAGGTCGTGGGTTCGATCCCGACCCTGACGACGCCTGCTGCAGTTGCTGTATATTTGGAGTTTGGCTCCTCTGGTTCCCCACTAAACATTCAGAAACGCACGTTTAGGGCAATTGGCTTCTGCTATAAATGTCCACACGACGATTAGCCCACTTTGTTGAGCAAATCCCGCAAGACGTCTTCTCAATCTCCGGCAAGACGTCTTCTCAATCTCCGGCAATACGTCTTCTCAATCTCCAGCAAGACGTCTTTTCAATCTCCGTCTTCTGCATCTTCCACAAGACGTCTTCTGCATCTTCCAGAGGCGGTGGCGGCGTTCGCCATGGATCTTCCAGAATCCGCGCGTTGCTGCTCCGCCAGTCGAGGCCGAGCGTGACAATAGAGGAGGGCGGGGGGTGCTGTGTGAGACGGGACAGAAGCACACAAATGAGTTTTAGTTGAAAGTCTCGCTCTGCATAAAATATGCGCGATGCAGTCAAAGCTCTGCAGTGAAACGGCCGCCAAGACGATGCCGGAGAACGGAGAGACCGAAGAATCGAGCGCGAAATCTGACGGGCGACACACGCCACGGCCCGGCGAATCTGCGGAAAATGCCGAAGCCTTTCCCTCGCCTGAATCGGCCGCCGCCCCGGAGGCTCCTTGCCCGGCGGACGAAGGGACCCTGGACGGGGTCACCGCCTCGGGACTGGTTCTGAATGGGTTCCCGTTCCTGAAGGCGGGCGAGCGGCCCTTCTCCCAGCGCGGGAGGCTCCTCGTGAACAACGTCCCGCAGGGAGCGAGCGAGGACGACCTGAGGAGGTTCTTCATTAAGTTTGGGCGCCTCTCTGAGGCGTGCGTCGACTCCGACACGCGGGAAGGAGTCGTGAGGCTGGTGAGGGCACGTCCATGAGTGAGGAGGTGAATGAGTGGGGTGGGTGAGTGGCAGGGCGTGTGAACGAGTAGGTAGGTGGGTGAGGTTAGGTGAGTGGCAGGGTGTGTGAACGAGTAGGTGGGTGGGTGAGGTGAGTGGCAGGGTGTGTGAATGAGTAGGTAGGTGGGTGAGTGGGGTAGGTGAGGTGAGTGGCAGGGTGTGTGAATGAGTAGGTAGGTGGGTGAGGTGAGGTGATTGGCAGGATGTGTGAACGAGTAGGTGGGTGGGTGAGTGGGGTGGGTGAGGTTAGGTGAGTGAGGTTAGATGAGTGGCAGGGTGTATGAATGAGTAGGTAGGTGGGTGAGGTTAGGTGGGTGAGGTGAGTAGCTATAGTAAGTTTAACACGAAGGCTTTCGCAACCAATCTCATCCATAATACAGGTTTTTGGGTTAGATCGCGTAAATACATAAATGTGTCACGTAAACACAACGTGCCAATTCGTTACCAGTTCAGCACACCGGTGTGTTGGAGAGCAAATCCACAACATTTACAATCTGAGTACAGAGTAAAATCTGAGTAACGATTGTAAATGTGGATTTTGTTCTAATAACGAATTGGCACGTTCTGTTTACGTGACAAACCTTGCTACTGTAATTGGCTGTGTCTGGTGGTGGCGGTTTTAACGACACATTCATATTCACGCGATTTAACCACAAAAACCCCATGTTATAGGTACAGTATGATAACTAGAGGGTGTGTGAGTGAACTAGTGAGTCGGTGGATGAGCGAGAGCGTGGGTGGGTGGCTGAGCCGGGTGCGCTCTTGGTTGAGTGAGTGGATTCGTGGATGGGCGCATAGTCGGATATTTGAGTGACAAATATCCTAAGCTGGGGCTGGCATTGCATCGGTATGATACTGCACTAACACTATCCCTGATTGCAATCTTATATTCTGAACAGTGGTTCTAGTACCAGCCCTGGTGGCTATACGAAGCACTGTCAAAAAAAACAAAGACACGACTCTGAAAACGATGTCCCTGACAATACGCATACTCGTTCCCTAGCCATAGCTACAACAAGATTACTGGCCTCTAATCCCATGCTTATGTCAAAACACTCATTATCCACAAGCGAAGTCTGTTACCGTCTGTCAGACCAATTGCATAAAATATTCATGGCATTAATTTCTCGGCACTCGCCCCAACAGCCTGGTAAGGCTATACGGAGGATCTTTGTTGTTTTATGTGTTTAATTGCACGAGCACAGGAGACCAGCGCTCTGGCTGAAATCGCTCGCACCGAGTTGGACGGAACTTGCTGGGCTCTGCCCGCCCTGCCCAACCCATCGACCCCGCCGCCACCGCCAGACCCATCGGCTGACCCCACCACCGCCAGCGCGGACGCCGCCAGCAACGGAGAATGCAGCCCCGCCGAACTCGGCGACGGCGGCGACGGCGGCGACGGCGACGACGGCGACGACGCTACCGCGGCGGGTGCGGCGGCAGCAGCCGCGGCAGTCGAACTGGAAGCGGCCGATGCAGGGCAAGCAGAAGCGGCACCAGAAACGCCGGAGGCGGACGCGGCAGAAGCAGCGGGAAGCGACGGCCCGGCCGATGGAGAAGCAGGTGATGCGCCAGGGGAAGAGGGTGAGACGGGCGTAGCGGAGAGCACGAACGAGGAGGAGCAGGAGGAAGACGCCACGGTGGAGGGAGCGGATTCGAATTCGGAGACTCAAGATGCGGCGCCACTTAACGAAGGCAAGGGGGAGGCCAACGGAGGAGAGGAGGAGGAGGAGGTAAAGGAGGTGCGTATATGTTAGCATTGAGCTCATGTGTGAGTTACTCTGTCCTGCACAAACATCCACAAAGATCCCCCCCTCCCCTCCGTGTAGCCTTAACTGCACTCTCAGGGCAAGTTCTGTTAGCGAACGCCTATGAAGGTCGACACGGGGCCAAAGGAGTGGTGTGGCCAGCACCGCCACCTTTGTCTCCCCAGTGCTGATGGTTACACACCGCACCAGGTACTCATTTGAAGCTGAGTCGACCTAAGGGAGGCCCAGGACCGGTTTAGATATTCGTCACAGATGTCGGCCATGAGCGGGAATCAAACTCGGCTCGCCGGGTTTGTAGCGCAGAGCGCTGACCGCTACACCACGTGCAAACACACATTCGTGCGCACACACTGACGGCATTAGACGTTGGGCAGACAGAACGTAGACTAAGTTGGTGGGTGGGTGACTGACTGGTTTAACCGAGCGATTGGGTCGGCGGCTAATGGATCGCGCGTTTCGCCACTGCAGGCGGCCGAGCCGCAGGGCCCGAGGGTCCGCGTGCGCCGCGCCCGCCACTCGGCGGCGCTCTCCGTCGGGAACCTCTCGCCCTGCGTCTCCAACGAGCTGCTGGCCGAGGCGTTCGGCCGCTTCGGGGAGGTGGAGAGGTCCATCGTGGCGGTGGAAGCCTCGGGCAGCGCCAGCGGAGGGAGCCGGGCGTCGGGGCGCGGGCGGCTGGAGTTTGCGAGCACCGAGGAGGCGAGCCGGGCGGCGCAGGCGTGCCGCGACGGCGTCTTCCTGCTCACAGCGTGAGGGCCTCGTGGCGGAGGGGGACGATCGCGCTGCACTGGGCGACCCGCTTTATTTCGCTCGTTAGACTTATTTTTCTCTCTCTGCCGACGTGATACTCCGCCCCCCCTCCCGCGTGTCGCGACGCCAGACAAAGGATCCATTGGGAAATCTTGCAGAGTGGCGCTCGCTTTCTCGGAGAACAGCTGCGGAGGGAGAGATCCTTCACAGTAGTGGGCGCTGCCCACTCAGATGAGCACGGTTGGCTCCGTAAATGTTGCAGGTTTACCCCCAAACACAACCGGTGTGCTGAACTCGCAACTGATTGGCGTGTTTAGTTTATGTGATCAACCTTACTAATTGGCTGTGTCAGGTGGTGGCGGGTTTTTAAAGACACATTTATATTTACGCAATATAACCCAAAAAAACCTCGTGGATGTGAAAAAAGTTCAACATGCATACGTTCCTAACCTGACATTGCATGACAGTCAAGCATCTTGGGTGTGTTATCGTGAAATCAAGTTGCTTCTGTTTGGCCGGGTAGAGTTTGTTGTTGTGGCACAAGAGGAATTGGAGTTGAGTGGACCTGCTGACAACAGGCACCGTTATTGACGATATCGGCCTCTGGGATGAGGCTCGTGAAGGACGCTCCTGGGCAGGCGGTGGCAGTTACCCTCCAGCAACAACAGAGGGCGGTAGAGCAATGCTCACAATATTGATCATAACTCCAGGCGATTTAAAGCATAGCAAGGGCACAGATGGGAAGAGCATTTGACAGTTAGCCTCGTCAGTTAACCCATTACAACCTGCTTGACCTGCCAATGGTCCTTCATCGCTGAAGTGTACCAAGTGTGGCACAAGCACCATTGTGTTTTTACCGGCGCATAGAGGCGAATGGCAGTTGTTGCTGCTACTATACTGTGTACGTGCGAGTGCTGTATTGGCACTTTGCTTATTGCTTCTTTTGCCACCGTACAACCGAGCTGCACCAGGGCCGTGCCGAGCCAGCCCGACGTGACTCTGGCGGCGCCGGTGTTGTTTGTCCACTGCCGCAGCCGTGCCAAGCCGTGCCAACGACCTGTCACACGTGATGAACGAGTCAAGGCGCACGCAGATGACACGGTGTCCTCCGTGTACTCGCTTGATAGAGTCGTTCATCCTACCAATGGCCCCGCTAGGCCCTGCTTGGCCCCAAGCCAGATTTCAGATGTCTTTTTCCAGATAGGCACGTCAGACAAACAAAGCGGGAAAAAACCACCCCGTACCGCGGCACGGGGGTCCCGTGCCGGCTCAGCTCGAGTGTGCCAGTGGGAAAAAGGGGGTTATGTACGAAGGCCCTGGCTCAGGGCTGTTTCTTTACGGCTGTGTGCAGATGCCTCCGTCCTGTGATGGTGGAGCCCTTCAAGCAGCTGGACGAGGAGGAGGGGGTCCCGGAGTCGAGCCTGCCCAGAACCCTGCACTACTACAAGTGAGGGCACGCGCTGGGCCGTCCCCCCCCCCCCCCCCGTGATCCCAATCATCGCGTGGCGCTTTCAGATGCGCTTCTGCGGCCGTCTGGAACGCTCTTCCGTTCTGATCTTAGGAAGCCACTGGAGCTATAAACTTTTTAAATCATCGAGATTGATAGCTCATTTCTTTAGGACTGCTTTTTGCGTTTTAGTTTGTTGTCTTTCCCCCGCACCTCCGATTAGCGCGGTTGGCTACGTTACGGTGCGGGGAAAGAACCCCACACTGTGCATGCATAACACAATCCCAACTTGGCGCTGAGATTTTGATCCATCATGAAAACTTCATTCGCAATTGCATCTGACTCGGATACCCGTGTCTGCCCACCGACTTCCATTGCCCACAGACGAACATTGCCCATTTGACTAGTTTATCCGTGTCTCTGTACATACAAGTACAATAGTTGCCCTATACCTGTTTAATGTTTCCCTAACTTAGTTTGTATTCGTGCGATGATCAGTCTGAACGTAATCTGCTCGAGCCCACTCGCCCTCCGGGTTAATTTATTATTTGACGTCGATTTATTTTTCGTGCAATATTTTCGACTTTTACCCCATGATGTTGTTTTTTTTTGCTCTTAATTTATACTTGCCTCATCGCTGTATTTTATTTCGATTTCTTTTCTCATTTCTGGTGACAACCCAGGTCGCTCTCGCAAGCGACTCTTTGTCTCGAGTTCTCACCTGGCTCAACAGGATCTCGTCTTAACGTCATTTATATAACGCCTTAACCGAGGCGCTTTACAGAGAATTGAGAATGATATAACAACAACAACGACGCGTGTGTGCGTGTGACTGTAATGGGTCGAGATTAGGTGAATGAAATAGATGGGGGGAAGCAATGGGGGCGGGCGAATCTGCGATGGTGCGTCAATTAGGTGACAGCGAAATTGATGACGGCAAGTGATGATGACAAATCGATTGAGTCTCCACGCATTTGCCCCACTCATGTGCGGGTGTCCCCCAGTCCTTGGCAACCTTCTCCACGCTGCCCTGTCCTGCGCCTTCTCTCTTTCCGCTCCTCGGCCCACCGTGTCCGCTCGCACCACATCGCTCCCCCCCCCCCCCCACGTCTTCTTCTTCTGCCCTTCCTTCCACCTGCATCACTCGCCACCTTCTGACCCACGGCATTTCCCTGTCGTCTCTGCATGACTGAACCTCACCTGAGCCTCTCTCTCTCTCTCATCTTCTCTGTGATTTCTAACCACCAAAAAGTCTTCCTCTCACGTCTTCATTTCTCACCCTGTACTTCCTTGTTGAAGAGTGATTGCCGTGCAAAGAGAATATGAAGTGGGAACATTCACGGTGGTGGTGGTTGTTATGAGGGGGACATTAAGGCGGTGTCGTGGGGGTGAGCTAGAGGTTACAATAAGTGTGAGTTATGAGTGAGGAGCGGAAACTTAGTGAGTGAAGGTGACCGCTTCATGCGGAGGGGGAAGTTTGTTCCAGTGAAGTTGGGGGGGAGAGAAGAGAGAAAGAGCGAAAGCGTGGATTGAACGCAAGGAGGAGAAGGAGGAACAGAGAGAGAGCAAAGATTGAGAACGTAGAGGGTGAGAAGATAAAACACAATCGCCGAGTGAACTCACCTTCCGCTCCTCCCACTCTCCGTGTCCCGCTCTCCATCGCCGCTCTCCGCAGGGAGCGCTCGAAGGCGCCGCGCTTCGCGACGCCGGGCACCCTCGAGTTTGAGTTTGCGGCGCGGTGCCGCGCCCTCGACGAGATGGAGCGGCTGCACGTGCAGCAGGTGGAGCGCGGCGTGCAGCGTGCCCGGGAGAGACTGGAGGCCGAGATGGAGGCGGCCTATCACGGTGGGTGGGTTGGTAGGTGTGTGGGTTGGTGAGTGGGTGTTGGTGTGTGGATGGGTGTTGGTGGGTGGATGGGTGAGTGGTGTGTGTGGGTTGGTGAGTGG
>CM025646.2:3421025-3459414 GCA_014621495.2 Entosphenus tridentatus
GATGAGTGTTGGTGGGTGGATGGGTGAGTGGTGTGTGTGGGTTGGTGGGTGGGTGTTGGTGGGTAGGTGGGTTGGTGGGTAGGTGGGTTGGTAGGTGTGGGTGTTGGTGGATGGGTGTTGGTGGGTGGGTGTTGGTGAGTTGATGGGTGAGTGGTGTGTGGGTGTTGGTGGATGGGTGTTGGTGGGTGGATGGGTGTTGGTGGGAGGATGGGTGAGTGGTGACACGTATGCTGGATGATCGCAATTACACACTAAAAAAATCAAAGATCCCCAGTATAGCCTTTAATGGACTGTTAGGGCAAGTGCTGTTAGCGAGTAGCAGCACCTCTAAAGGCCGGCACGGTACACAAGTGGGTGGGTGGCCAGCACCACGCCCGACCGCAGTTGTCTCCCCAGTGACGATGTTTACACACCACACCAGGTATTCATTTGAGGCTGAGTCGACCTAAGGAAGGAGGCCCAGGAACAGTTCTGATAATCGTCACTGGTGGTGGCCATGAACCGGAATTCAACTCTGGTCACCGGGTTCGTAGCGCAGCGTGCTTGCCGTTACGCTGCCGCACAGACCCACAGACCCAAACAGATCCCCCATTTGGCCTTTAACTTTTCAAATCACCGTGGTGAGCACTTATGCGCACGCACTCGCTCACTCACATGCAATCGCTGTGAACTCACGCCCATACAAGCACGTGCGTGCGCTCGCACACTCACTCGTTCGCCTGTTGACTGGCGTACGCGTCGCTCTGTGTGTGTGCGTAGATCGCGTGCGGCGCCGCGAGGAGATGCGGCGTCTCGACGAGGAGAGGAGGCGTCACATGGACGCCCAGCGAGCAGCCTACTCCTCTGACGTACGCTCACCACCGCCAGCCCAGCGTCTAGCCCAGCCTCTAGCACAGCGTCTAGCCCAGCAACTAGCCCAGCGACTAGCCCAGCGTCTAGCCCAGCGTCTAGCCCGGCGTCCCACCCAGTATCTAGCCAGGCCTGCCGCCTGGCGCTTAGCCAAGCATCCAGCCATGCGTCAAGCTCGGGGTCTCGCCAGGCGTCTAATCCAGTATCTAGCCAAGCGTACAGCCTGGGGAATGTGTGCGTATTGAACTTCTTTGCACCGTACGTAGACACCCGTGCTAATTAGAGCCTCGTGGTCTAGTCAGGTGACTAGTCAGGTGACTAGCCACGTGGTTTAGTCAGGTGTCTACTACGTGGTCTAGTCAGGTGACTACCACGTGGTCTAGTCAGGTGTCTACCACGTGGTCTAGTCAGGTGTCTACCACGTGGTCTAGTCAGGTGACTATCATGTGGTCTAGTCACCTGACTAGTCAGGTGACTAGCCACGTGGTCTAGTCAGGTGTCTACCACGTGGTCTAGTCAGGTGACTAGTCAGGTGACTAGCCACGTGGTCTAGTCAGGTGACTAACCACGTGGTCTAGCCCGGCGTCTAGCCCAGGTGCTGGCTAAGAGCGCATGCCCTGGCGCTCTGTACACCCGGCTCATGGGCGTCTTTGTGTTTTGATTTCCAGGCGCAGCATCCCGTCGCGGATGAACGCCCTGGAACGGAACTGGAAACGGAGGGAGCGAGTAAGGGCGGCGACGCTCACCGATGATCCCTGTGAATGCTCCTCATGACGATGACGATGCCTTGACCACCGCTGAGTAGGAAGACGATGAAGCTGCTGCCGTTTTGGGTGATGATGTCGCTTTTGATAATGTCTCCACGACTGCTGATTGTGGCGGCGATGATGATGATGACGACGACAACACTGCAGCTTTTAATGTTGCGACCGATGACGATGATGGCATACATCATCATCAGTCGCTGTTCATGACAGTCCTGCTTCCGCTCTTGCGGCTTTTTCTGCTCCAGCTGATGCCGATTTTATCTTTCCCCTCTCTCTTCCCCTTGCACCACAGACCCTTACTCCTCTCCTCTGCCGTACAAATCGGAGTCGGCTCACTCGGCACGCACCACGCCCATCGCCGCACAGACGCAGCAAGCAGCGCTGCAGCACGCGCAGCACGCAGCACAGCAGCAGGCGCAGCAGCAGGCGCAGCATTCGCAGCAGTACACACAGCAAGCACAGCTTGCGCAGCAGCAGCACACGCAGCAGCAGCAGCAGCACACGCAGCACACAATGCAGCACAGGGAATACTCAGAGCTTCCTTCACAGCAGCAGCAAGCGCAGCACCCACAGCAGCAGCAGCACCTGCAGCAGCACCCACAGCAGCAGCAGCAGCACCAGCAGCAGCACCAGCAGCACCAGCAGCAGCACCAGCAGCACCAGCAGCACCAGCAGCAGCAACACCCACAGCAGCAGCACACGCAGCACCCGCAGCACCCGCAGCACCCGCAGTACTCGCAGTACTCGCAGCACGCAGATCGCGTCGTGCACGGCTCGCAGGCGGAGCGCATCTCCCGCAGCGTGCACGGCGCTCGCGCGGCCCATGCGGAGCAGCACGGGGAGCAGCACGGGGAGCAGCACGGAGAGCAGCACGGAGCGCAGCACGGGGAGCAGCACGTGGAACACGAGCAGCACGGGGCGCATCAGCAGCAGCATGTGCAGCATGCGCAGCACGCGGAGCCGCACAGGAGCGACATGGAGCTGCCCTCTTCCTCCGCGCACCAACAGCGCTCGGACCTGGGGCAGCTGCTGCTGATGGCTCCGGAGCAGAGGAGACTCCACGGGGGCCACGGGGGTCACGGGGGCCACGGGGGCCACGGGGGTGCCGTCGGTGTTGTAGACGACAGGCTCTGGGCCGGCATCCCGGAATCGATGGCGCTGGTGAGTTTGAGAGAGACGCGGGGAGGCGAGCGCGTGTGGGGTTTTTGCGAGGCGAGGCGAGGGGGTGAGGTGTGCGAGCGTTGAGTGTGTGCACGAGCATATATTGGAAGAAAATTAGTCACCCCCTGTGAGTGGCTGGCTGAAGCGCCATCTACTGAGGAAGTACTGAAGGCGATCCAGAGTCTGAGACCAGGAAAAGGGCCAGGCAGAGATGATCTCCCTAGCGAAATGCTGAGGGAGGGTGGCGTTTGTGCGCAGACTGCCCTATATGACATAATAACAATTTGGACCACTGGCCGGGTTCCGCAGGATTGGAAGGATGCCCCGGTGGTCCCCCTCTTTCAGAAGGGGGACCGCACAGACTGTAACAACTACAGGAGCATCTCACTCCTCAGTGTGTCGGGAAAGGTCCTGGCAAGGATTCTTCAATATTGCCTTGCCAGGCACGCTGAGGAGAGGCTTGCAGAGCCCCAGTGTGGTTTCAGGTCAGGGTGGTTCTGCACAGATGCCATATTTTCTGTCTTTTTGCTACAGCAGAGGTGTAGGGGATTCCAACATGATCTACATCTCTGCTTTATTGACCTGGTCAAGGCCTATGATATCATCAGTAGGCCTAGGCTCTGGGTTGTTCTTCGTGCTTTCGGAGTCCCTGACCCTCTGCTCACTATCATTAAAGACCTTCATGATAATGGGCAGGCCCGGGTAAAACTACGTGGCCGGGAGTCGGAGCCATTCTCTGTTCACCTTGGAGTTTGTGAAGTCTTCTATGGCTGTACCGGAGGAATTTATATCCGGTACAGATACAGAGGGAGGCTGATCGATGCCCAGGTGTGGTCAAGGGATTGCTCCATATTGGTCAACCACGTTATGTATGCTGATGATCTGGTAATTGCCGCTCACTCAGAGGAGGAGTTGGAGGCGCTCTTGCCACTAAGAGCACCTGCTGGGGATTTTGTGCCATCAAATCCTCTACCCCCTGAACTCCCCATTGGTGATGGGGCAGATGTGGAGAGAGTGTCGAGTTTTCCATACCTGGGTAGTGTGCTCATGACCAGCTCGGGTTTGACAGCAGAGGTCTCCGAACCATTAGAACGGCATTATCTTTTCATCGGCTGCGTAATGCTGTGTGGAAGCTACCTGGTCTGTTGCTCCACACGAGGTTTTGAGTCTTCGTGGCCATGCTCATGCCCTCCCTTCTCTATCCTTGCGAAACATTGACCTTCCTAATGGAACATCTTTGCCAGTTATAAACATTTCGGCTGGCCTTTCTACGATCCATCCTGAGTTTAACCAGGCTGGATTGTGTGAGGAGCTTACAAATCTTTGAAAGATCTGGACAAAGTCCTATCGGTGAGCTCCTCCAGCAGGCAAGGCTGCGTTGGCTGGGTCATGTAGTCCGGATGCCCAGCCACCGCATGCCTAAACAGCTTTTGTTCAGTAATAGGTTTTTACCCTTTCAACTGGTACAAAAACTGACACCTTTATACAAGGCATCATGTTTGCAATAACCACAACACAAGCAGCCGGATAGAAAAGGCTAATTGGGCGCGGCATGGCTAGAGAAGAGATGGAGTGATGTACTGAGTGGACTTGCCGATGACTGGTACCAGCGGTGTCAAGATCGGCCTTTATGGAGGAGACTCGTGAAGGACGCTACTGGCCAGTTGCAGGCAATCACCCTTCAGCAACAATGGAGGGCGGAGGAGCAACGCTCACAACAACCAGCAGAGCGCCGGGTGGATAAAACACAGCAAGTTGGCACAGTAGGGGGCACAGCTGGTGTATCCGCCAGCCATCTCAGTCAACCCATGGAAACTGGGTCTGTCCCATGACCTCCTGCCAGAGGACGTTTGACACTTCACGTGGCCTTAATGTGCACATGGCCTGGCACAAGCGCCGTGCTGACGTCACCGCCACTTAGTGGCGATTGGCGTCCCGTGACGACCTCCTGCCGCCCGAGCCACCCGATACTTCGCGAGTGGCCTCGAAGTGCACCTGGCCTGGCACGGGCGGCGGTTTGGCACTTACGTCGAACTTCGTACGTAGCCCAACCGTGCTCATCAGAGGTGCGGGGCGACGTCGCCGTCTGTTGTTGTGGTTGTTGTTGTCAGTGTCGTCGTTGTTGTCGTCGTTTTTGTCGTCGTTGTTGGAGTTGTTGTCGTTGTTGTCGGTTTTGTTGTTGTTGTCGGTGTTGTCGTCGTCGGAGTGTAAGATGGCAAGTGGCTTTCTCGCTGCCCGTGCCGCGACCTGGAGCGGTGAGCCGCCGATGCAAAACCGCCGTGCGGTCACTCAAGCGGCACCCCCCCCACCCCTGCGTCTGTGCGGTCTCCCGCAGGCCGGCTTCGCGCAGACCAGCGCCGTGGCCCTCGGCGTCGCCGGACTCATGAGCCTCTCCCAGTATGATCCGTACCGGGACGCGGGCCCCGCAGCCGGCACGGACGGCCGGGGCCACGCTTCCGAGTCGGACGCGAGCCGCTACGCGAGGCCGGACCGGGGTCGGGGCCCCGCGATGGGCGCGGCGCCGCCCGGCGAGTACGTGCCGGCCGGCGACGAGTACGAGGCGGAGATCAAACGGCGACGGTTTTAGGCGAGGAAGGAACGGAAGAAAAAAGAAATGGTCTTGTTTCTGGATCTGCTCGTACGGCCGTGGGTACTCGCGGTCGTGTTGCCGTGCGTACGTTCCTTTCTGTCGCACCGTACGTAGCCAGCCGTGCTAAGTGGGGGAGGCATCCCGCCCACGCGCGTGCGTGTGTGCGCATGTGTCTTTTTCGGGTCGTGCCCGCGCGTCGTTCTGCGGCGCGATTCTGTCTGACGTTTCACGCCGGAAGCCGAGTTGAGTTCCTGAAGGAGCCCCCCAGCACGTGCAGCGAAACGTCGGACATCGTGCCGAAGAGCACAACCCCCAAAAACACGTTGGAGAATTGTGGATCTCTCTCTCCCATGAGTAGTGAAAGAACTGTGGTGGCGGTGGTGACGATGAGTTAAAAAATGTGTGTACGTAATTACGTGTTTGAGAGAGAGTGTGTGTGTGAATAATAGGGGGAGCGGTGGTGTAGCGGTTAGCGCTACTCTGCGCAGTGAACCCAGCGGCCCGAGTTCGATTCCCGCTCACGGCCAACACCAGCGACGATTATCTGAACCGGTCCTGGGCCTTCCCTAGGTCGACTCAGCCTCAAATGAGTACCTGGTGCGGTGTGTCGTAAACATCGCCACTAGGGAGACAAAGGCGGCCGGCCGGGCGTAGTGCTGGCCACCCACCCCCACGTGTACCGTTCTGGCCTTCATAATTGCTCGCTAAAAGCACTTGCCCCAACAGTCTGTTAAGGCTATACGGGGGATCTTTGTGAATAATTTAGAGATCTGTCATGCAACGGTGAGCGCTCCGGGCTACGAACGCGGCAACCCAAGTTAAATTCCCAGCCGCTGGTTAAAATCACTGCTGGTTATTTGAACCGCTCCTGGGCCTCGTCCCGAGGTAGACTCAGCCTAAACTGAGTCCTGGGTGTGGTGGGTAAACATGAGAAATGGGAAGACAAAGGTGGCTGGATGTGGCGCTGGCCACACCCACCCCTCCCCGCGTGGCTGTGGGGGCGTGGCTCTTTGTCTTGGTCTGCGTGTGGCTTCTGGTGGCATTCACGGGCTGCTGAGGCTCTTTCCACCACCAACTCGGCAACCCGCGACCGCCACTCGTCCTGGCGGCGCCACGCGGCCCATCGAACCTCCCGAGTGCAGGCTGCGGGCGAGGCCCCGACGTGGGATGTTGGAGACGGTGGGAGCGGCGCGCATGTCGCTTTCAACTCGGCTAGCCAGGAACGCCTCCTGCGTCAGCCCAGGGTCTCCGGGGAGGCCCGGACCGCGTAACCCAATGCAGCCGCTGCGACCCTGTGAGCCACGGTCCTAAACTTCGCCCGTCAGGAGGAGGGGGGGGCAGGACGGTGCCGAGCCGAGGCCAAGGCCGCTGTGGGTTCGAGTCAGGGTGGTTAAAAATTGTGCTTTCCGTTGCTGTTGACCAACCGCGTGAAACGAACTCGCGAACAATCGGTTACCGCTTGGTCGCGACGCCAGCCAATGTCCAGAGCTGTAAAAGTCACGTTTGTGACCTCTTAACTGTGTAATGGTCAACGCACTGGAATCCACCCCCACCCCCTCCCTCCCGTCACCGCTTCTTTCGGCTCTGCAGCGTCAACGGGTTCATCGCGGTCGATCCCTGGGCCGTGTGTCCTGTGGGGATAAACGTGTGGGTGTGCCGCCCCCCGCCCCCACCCTTCCCAAGGTTCGTGGAGGAAGTCGGCCGGCCACCCTCCTAGGCAGAGCTCCCTCGAGCGGAGGCTCTCCCCGCCAGCGTCACCGCGCGGACGAGCCACGCGGTGACCTCGGCCGCTGTGCGGTCCGCGCGTGTGCGCCAAGCGGGCCAGGTTCCGCTATACGTACGTGCGTACAGTGGAACTTCTTTCGCACCGTACATAGCCAGCCGTGCTAAACGGAGGATGGGTGAGTGGGTGAGTGACTTTTTGAGTGGGTGTGTGACTATGTGAGTGGGTGAGTGAGTCTACGTATGTACGTACGTTCAACTTCTTTCCCACCGTACGTAGCCCAAACGCGCTAATCGGATCGTGCTGGTAGCGGTTACCGGGTTAGCGGTTGTCGCTGAGCAACCCTGCAGGTTGGAGTGTCTTCCGTGGTTGACGCCCTCCTCCGCAGAGTTGCAGTGGCAGGCACCGCGGTACGGACCCAGCACACCTGGGTTCGACTCCCAGATGTGATGCTCGACATCGGCGCCAAGTGGTATCTGTACCTTCCCGTGGGCCTCCCCCTAGGTTAACTCGGCCTTAAATTACCAGTTGGTGTACTGTGCACTGGAGAGAAGCAAAGGTGGCCGGGCCAGAGCTACAGTATCACCCCCCCCTCCCTGCCTTCTTTTTGCCAGCCTTAATAGGTGCTCGCAAACGGCACCAGAACCCATGCTGTACGAGGCTTTCTCTCGAGAGAGAGTGTGTGTGATCGTGTCTATGTGCGCCTACGTGTACGCGCGCAGGGCTGTGGTGCGCGACGCTCGTTGTCTTTGTCAGACGGTGCGGCGAGTCGGTCTTCGCCGGGGATCGGTGCCAGGGAAGGCTGCTGCTTCCCCTCGCACACTCGGCTTGGCTCGGTCCACTCCAACTCCCCCTCCTCAAACGAGCGCGTACGCGCGCAAGGTGGCCGGAGGCTAGCACAGCTGGGGATTATTGAATCCATCTGTGCGGAGGTCCGAGTGCTACCCCCACCGCCCCACGCGTGCGTTGATGGGTTGTCTGCGGGGTTGGGGGGGGGCGAAACTCTCACGCGATGGCATTCGTGGACCAACGCCCCCAATGCAGCAGCAGCAGCAGCAGGACCCCGCCTGAGAAGCAAGGACTCGTGCGAAGCTTTCCCCAACGTAGAGACTGCGAGTGTGCGGCAGCTCGCGAACAAGGGGATTGACGGGACGGGTGCAGAGGATTCGTTGCGGACGTTTGTTGTGAGCCGCTGTCAGGTAGAGACGACGTCGTTTGGTGATGCCGCACGGGCGGCGATGCACGTGCCCGAACAGTAACACTCGCCACGCTCGTCAGTAGCACCCGTTTTGGGAAATGGCCAAACCTCGCCTGGCATACACGAGGTCGTGAGTTCGATCCCGACCCTGGCGCCTGCTGTATATGTGGAGTTTCCGTGTGTGTCTCTCTCTCCCCGCGGTCGTGTGGATTTTTCTCCGGGTATTCCGGTTTTCCCCTCCACATTTAGAATCGACGCACATTTTAGAGTATTTAACTGCTGCTATAAATGTCCACGTGACAAGCCACTTTGTTGAGCTGTCGTTTGTGGCCAGGTCGCTTCTGAAAAAAGCTATATAGCTCAGTGGGCCTTACCTGCTAAAATACAAGTTTAGTTTTAGTTTAAATGAAAGCAATATTAAGTAATTTTAAGTAATTAGAAGCATGCCCCTCTAAACGCACGTGTGTAGACATTGTTCAGGAAGGTCACTGGAAGGTTGATAAACAGGCGCAAGAATAGTTACTGGATAGCAGCTGTTGAGGACCAGAAAAACCCTTCGATGACCGCAAAGTCATACAAAAGCCAACTCGTTGTCTTGAGCCAGCGTTGTCAAACGGCACCGGGTAAGCACCTGAGAGTGTGCGGCATCGTCGGGGCTACAGCTGGTGCATCTGCCAGCCATCAGCCAACCCACGGTACCTGCCTGGGTCTGTCACCGTGACCTGTCAGCAGCGAGGCCTTCGACAACTTCACGTGGCGGCCTCAAAGTGCACCCAGCCTGGCACAGCCTGGCACAGGCGCCGTGGCGAGTGGCGCGTGTCGGTGTTGGGGGCGCTAAACCGGCACCGCCGAGTGCATGTACACGGACTGTGTAACGGATGTGTGAGGAAGCCGTGCTAGTCCAGCGCGGTGACGACCGTGTTGATCGCTGACTTCACACAGCACCTGGGCAGGGGAGCAGTTGGCGTGAAATCACTTGCTGCTGCTGCTTCTGCTGCGCCACCATACACCACCTCGCCCGCCTGGGGCCGCACTCATGAGCTGGGCTGGCTACTCCGCGTGGAGGTCTCTCGCCACGGTGGACGGGAGATGTTACCTACCTCGCCTGGTATGCAGGAAGTCGTGGGTTCAATGCCGACCCTGACGCTTGCCGCTGTATATTTGCAGTTTGTGTGTCTCTCTCTTCTCCCCGTGGCCGCGTGGATTTTTCTCTGGGTTTTCCGTTTCCACGTTTAGAATCATCGTCGCGTGTTTCGATTATGTGGCTGCTAGAAATGTCCACATGATAAGCCACTTGGTTGAGATGTAATTTGCGGCCAGGTCGTTTCTAGAAACGAGCTGTACAGCTCAGTGGGTCTTGCCTGGTAAAATTAAAGATAGTTTTGTTTCACGGTGAAATGACACCGGCAGTAGTGAGTGACATTAGTGTCGTAAATTACCAGTGAAATGTTCTACAAATGCATCCGTGAACGGTGCAGGGCTGCACCTTTACCTCAACGTTCGATGAGTGCACGCACGTGACATGCAGGGAAGGGGCTCAGAATTCAAAGGAAACGGCACGTCGTGAATTGTTTCCGATCACAGATGAACTCTAAACTGCGTGCCGCTGTCAATTAAAGCTAATGGTGATCAGCTGCTCCATCGGCATGTGTCCCGTTCCTGCAGAGCAGTGGCTCTTCACCTGGAGTCCGAGATGCCCTTTCTGGGGGTGTGCGAGACATGGGCAGATTTTTTTTAAAGAAGTTAAATAATAAAAGACACAAATTAAGCACGGGCACGAAAGTTACAACTTTGTTTCATCAACCCCTACGTAGTCATTGGCATTGTTCGTCGTTTTAACGGTTGAGAACCACGAGGCTGCGGTGAAGGCGAAGAGAAGCACTGGAGTCGAGCAAGGCCCTTCTCGCCATGGGGTTGGTTTCCAAGTCGGCTGCAGAGTCGCCACGTGGTTTTGCCCAGTTAAACACAAAGTGCGAGTTAGTATTCACGTGTGCCAATCTTGAAGCGTGACGGCCTGCACATGCAGCTTAATCTCTTTGTTTTATATGAAGCCTATATACAGGGTGCTTTTAAAATGTTTTAACACTTTTTGGGACTTGTTTTTAATGGAAAAAGACGTGATAACATGTGTCCGTGAATCGCTTCAAAGAGTCTCCACCACTTCTCCGAAGTGTCAACATTTTTTTGAAGCACCCTTTATATAACGTCACGGTATTTTCAACGTCCACTGTGAAGCAGTAATGTACATGATATGTACACACGCGTGTGTTGGTTAACTGTGAAGGACCCAACCAGTGATAGCTACCCATTGTAACTTACATGACGACATTGACCCGCATGATTGGCTCACAAGTGATGGGATCGCATGTAACTCCTCTTCAGACCGAAAGAGGCAGGATCTCTCCACCACTCTGGCTGTCGCCTCATGAGGCCGGCTGCAAGTACCGGCGAGACGTCACGGGACGCGAATTGTAAATGTGGGTTCTAATCTCCGACACGCAACCGGTTAGTGCTGAACTAGTAACGAATTGGCACGTGTTTACGTGACGAGCCTAACTTGGTTGGCTGTGTCGGTGAACGCACACCGCGGTGTTAACCAGGGCGGCCGCCGGGCTCGGCACCGCGAGCCTCTGCGGACGGCGCCGTAGCCGCCCCGCCGTGCAACGGGGACGCCAGCGGCAAAGTCGCCACGTGAAGCGAGCGCACGAACACAACGATCCCCCGTATAGCCTTAGCAGACGTGGGCCAAGTGCTGTTAGCGAGCACCGATGAATGCCGGTAGGGCACACACGAGGTGGTGGGTGGCCAGCACCACGCCCGCCCGCCGTTGCCCCCCAAGTGGCGGTGTGCACGCCCCGGCATCTCGTGCGAGGCCGAGTCGGCCTCTAGCGAGGACGCGCCGCGCGCCGCAGGCCGCCAGTGAGCGTTGCACATGTGCGGAGCCTCTGGTGCAATCAGCGCCGCGTCCTCGGTTGGAGTTTCCTCCCGGAGAGCCGCGGCGGTGCCGGGTCACGGGGTGGCGAGTCACGGCACCACGGGTCACGGGGTGGCGGGTCACGGGATGGCGGGTCACGGCACTACGGGTCACGGGGTGCCGGGTCGCGGGGTGGCGGGTCACGGGGTGCCGGGTCGCGGCTGCGATGCGGTGGGGACTCGCGTGACTTGTGGCAAAATACAACTGGGGGGCATCTGATAAGGGGGCTGGTCGGTGTTGGACAAACTCGCCACGTGACCCACCCACGCGTGTGGATGAGCTACTACTACTGTTATTATGTTGTTTAAAGTACCCGCCCGCCGCGTTCGCATTTCCCCGTCTTGATTGCGGGCCGCACAGGGGCTGGGTTCACGTCTACGCCGAATGTCGGTGCCCCCGGGGGAGCGAGAATCCGCCCAGCGCCCTCCGGTATCGTGAACAAACCCTGCGCGTGCCGAGCGGTGCCGAATCGTGCACCTGGGGGGGGGGGGGCTTTTTTACAACGGGATACAAAAATAAACTTGTTTCTCTTTATTTTACCAAACTGACGGGAGCCTTGGATTTGTTTTCGCAGCGCGAGCGCCGAGCACAGACGCCTCGCGGCCTGCGAGAGTTGGTGGCGGTGGCTCTTGAGTGTTGGAGCGACGTCCTCGTCAGAACTTTGTGTTGGAAAGAGGCGATGGCGGAGATGGGTAGGAAGCGAATTCCGAAGTGGATCCGCCCGGTGTGAGGGAATGTGGCGGGAAGAGAAGGGGGGGGTGACCTGACTTGTGGTGAGTGTGTTGGTGTGGCCTCGATTGTGGTGAATGAAGTGGTTGTGCGAGTGTTGTTGAGGCCTCAATTGTGGTGAGTGAACGGGTGGGTGAGTGAGTGTGTTGTAGCGTGAATTGTGAGTGGAGGGGTTGAGCGAGTGTGTTGTGGCCTCAATTGTGGTGAGTGAACGGGTGAGTGTGTTGTGGCGTGAATTGTGGTGAGTGGAGGGGTTTAGCGAGTGTGTTGTGGTGGCCTGCAGTGTGATGGTTGAACACACCACGGTATAGACGGGGCTAAACAGTGTCTAGTCGACCGAGTGAGCGAAGTTTAACAGCAACAGTCGCCACGGCAGGAGCGCTGGAAGAGTGACAGGGGAGCGACTGGCTGCCGCTGCTGCCGGTGCTGGGTCATCATCACCACGACTGCTGCCGCTGCCGCTTCACTCTGAACCCGAACTGCGGTGCAGCAGTGTAGGAGGGAGCAAGGGGCACCGCCCCACGTGACAGCAGTGGCAGCAGTGGCAGATTGTTCAGCGTGATCACGCAACACAAAGCCCATCTTGCTCACTTGCTCACTCGATGCCTCCTCTGTCAGATCGTTGATTGTGCATCGTCTGTTGTGATCTCGAACTTTGCAAGGGGATGGAGTGGGGGGGGTGATCACGAGGCTACCGGTCTACTGTGCTGCGAGGTGTGTGTGTGTACCGTATGTTGAACTTCTTTCGTACCGTACGTAGCCAATCGCGCTAGTGGGAGCTGCGGGGGAAGGACAACACAAACTGAACACTAAAACGCAGTTTTAATATAAATTAGTTATCAACCTAGAAGTGGGAGTACAGCAAGCAGGTTTGAGAATCCGTACGATGCAAACAGACCCTGGCTGAAGAAAATAATCAATGGCCCAGCATCCTGAAGCAGGAACTCTCCTTGTGGGTTCTCAAAAGCTTTCTAGACTTTTGTGCACAACTTGTGGCGAGACACGTGATCGATGTACCTGTCGAGTGATCCATCGCTGCGCCTCGTCATGCCGATGATTTACCCAGAGTAATCTCTTTGCAATGACTAACCGAAGTCGTAGAATTCTCAATATAGTGGAGCTTAACCAATTTAAGTGCAGATACCAACATTTTTAATTACGGGCTTGCGTGCGCGTGTGTGCACTCATTGGCGACTGCGTAGCGGTCAGCGCACTGCGCTATGAACCAGGCCCCGAGGGCGATTCCGGCTCACGGCCAACACCGGTGACGATTATTTGAACCGGTCCTGGGCCTCCCCTAGGTCGACTCGGCCTCAAATGAGTACCTGGTGCGGTGTATAGTAAACATCGCCACTGGGGAGACAAAGGCGGTCGAGCGTGGTGTTGGCCACCCCCCCCCCCCCTGTGCCGTGCCGGCCTTCATAGGTGCTGCTCCACAAAACAGGTGTTTTGGGTTAGATTGCGTAAATATAAAAATGTGTTGTTAAACCCGCCACCACCCGACACAGCCAATGAGTCAGGTTTGTCACGTAAACAGAACGTGCCAATTCGTCACCAGTACAGCAACACCGGTGTGTTGGAGAGCAAAGCCACAACATTCACTATCTGAGTACGACGTTTCGCCAGTAATTACGACTCGCTTCATCAGGCAACAGCCAGAATTGTGGAGAAATCCTCCCGATTCGTTCCTTAAATAGCGGGAGAGATGAGATGACGTCACTTGCGCGAAGTGCTGCTCGCTAATGGCACTTGCCCCAACAGTCTATGAAGGCTACACGGGGGATCTTTGTTTGTGTTGTTTTGTAGTCATTGGTGACCAGGCTGGCACCAACCCACCACGCTGGAGGAGCCCTCTTTATTGAAGCCCTCTTTATTGAACCCCTTTTTATTGAACCCCTCTTTATTGAAGCCCTCTTTATTGAACCCCTCTTTATTGAACCCCTCTTTATTGAAGCCCTCTTTATTGAAGCCCTCTTTATTGAACCCCTCTTTATTGAACCCCTCTCTATTGAAGCCCTCTCTATTGAACCAGGGATTCAAACTGATCCACGAGGCCTGAGCCACATCTTGGCCACCGGCAAATGGAACGTGGCCGACTTACATCAGCTCTCGTGAGCGCCAGTTAGCCCCGGTGAATAATTGTCGCCGTCTTAGCTTCATTAAAAAAAAAACCTCAACGCCATTCATGGGACCTGCAGTAAAAAACGTAAAAAAGAGAGAGAGATCTGCAAGTCATGGACCGCTCGCGTTTGCCCCTCGGGGCGCTGCTGCTGCCGGCGATCTTGGGCCCCGTGACCCCGAGGTGGAAGTGGTTCCTTGACGGGGAGGCTGCGGCTCGAGTTGGAGACCAAAAGCGCATTTCCAAACCGACGCGGGCACGCAAACATCTCCCGCATGTGAGACCAACTGAGAGATGTTAACCCATAATATCGGGATTTTTGTGGGTTAGGTCACGTACATATTTACACGATCTCACCCAAAAAAAACTATATTATGGATGATATTGGTTGCGAAAGCCAATGTGTGAAACTCAGAGATGCTGTTGTCCGTGCGGTGCTCTGAAGCCCTTTGTTGGGTCTGCTGCACCTTATAAAATAACGTAAACAATAGCAACAATAACACCGACACCACATCTTCTTTGTTCTTTCGGTAAAGTCACGTAGAAGGGAAATAATAAAACAATACAAATTAAACATAATAAAATACAATTATCACGACGTTTCGGCCACAACGCAAGCAGCCGTCCTCAGGTGAAGAACAGGTCTGTCGGAAAGACAGCGTCTGAATGAACACCACCAAACTTGGCAGCGTATATTTAAGCTGGGTTAGAGGAGGAGGGCGCCTTGACAAATGAATTTGCATATCAACAGAGGGATTTAGCATATTTATGGAAAATACAGATATGGAATAGTCACTACTTATGGAATGTGTAGGTGATGGGGGGGGGGTATCAAAGTCATATTATGCTCGTATATTATGTAGGATTATCAGTAACGAAGGGATGGATTTTTTTATATAGTAAGGAGCTGGTATACAGTAGGGTGGGTAGAATAATACATAGTGTAATATTACAATGTATAGTCTAAGGCATAGGGTGGTGTATAGTAATGCAGTGTATAATTTAATGTTGGGTTTGTATATGGCAGTATATAGTACGGGGTAGATCTGTGTGATGTAAAAAAAAATAGCTGGAGGCATATTATATATTTTTTGCGACATAGAATTGTAATGTATGACTTACTGTTAGTAGCTCAGCTTATTGGAGAGCATATTGAGTATATTGATGATATTGATGTAGTTTATATTTTAGTTTTTTACTTGATAGTTGGCTGCCTGTGCACACACACACGCCTGTGCACAAATGTGCTGACACTTGTGCAACCACCTCTCCCACCTCCATAGCCGTAAACAAGCGTTTGGGGCAAGCGGCGTTTGCGCGCACCCATGAACGCAGACACACACACGTGGTCACACACACACACACACGTGGTCTCACACACGCGTTGCATCTATAAACGCACATCTGTACACTAATATGCTGACAGTCACACACACACACACACACCTATAAACACAACCTATAAACACACACGTGCTGACACGCGCCCAGGTGCAGTCTTGTGACTGCAGGTGACCCGCCAGCTCTGTGTGTGTGTGTATATAAGGCGCCAGTCCCCACTCAGTCCCAGGTACGACAGGGTGCAGGACTCATCAGGAACTCACCTGTTCTTCAGAAGCCTTCTCTACTCCACGGCAGGTAAGGATGGGTCCTCACTTGATTTGCTTCTCAGTCAGCTGAGGAGCCTCTTTACGATTTCCAACCGCGTCCACCGATCCGAGCATTCGATCCGCCGTGAACCCAGCGGGGTTCACGGCGCAACCGTCGAGGAGATGATCCGACGCCGGCGACATCTCTGAGCGTCTCGTCTCGTCGTGATGGGTCGCGGCAAATGAGCGGGCGGCGAGTTTGAATGTGGGCGGTGGAGGGGGGCCGTGAGGACGATGCACGGGAGGGGATGTTTGGCGAATCTGTGATGCGTGAATTCGTAGTCAAGGCAGAGTTGTGATGAATACGAATGCGGTTTCACCCTGTCTGGCAATAACACAGGAGGTGTTAAGAGGTACAAACAGCAAATAAGATGTGGCTATTGCAAGGAATCAAGTCCGCATTAGCCACACGTCCTTGTGCTAAAACGTGCAAACAAAGTTGCTCTGATAATTAATAAATGCATTGTCTTTGAAGTTCATAAAAGCATAATTGACGAGAGCAAATTATGATGATGAATGGATAGATGGGGAATGAGTGATAGCCATGGAAAGAGGTGATGAAGAGGACGAGGGAACGGTGGTGGAGGAGGTGGTGGTGGTGGTTGTAAGGGGGGAGATTACGGGAACGGTGGTGGTGGTGGTTGTAAGGGGGGAGATTAAGGGGTCGTGGGGTGAGCGAGATGGTGCGGAGCGGGAACTCGTGAGCGAAGATGACTACTTAACGTAAAATGGTGCTACTATTAAAACTATTACAACAACTATAAACTATTTGTTTTATTTGACTAGGTAAAGGCCCACTGAGCTATGTAGATATATTTCAGAAGCTCTCACACATGATAGCTCAATGCGGTATCACCACGTGGACATTCAAAGCAGCTGCCACATACTCTGGACGGGACTCGCCATGCAGAAACTGAAAATCGGAGCAATTTGACCAGAGGGGGTTAAAATACTGAGTCGAGCTAGGGGAGACAAAGGAGGCCGGGCGTGGTGCTGCCCACCTCTGCCCCGGTGTGCCACAGTGCCGGCCTTCACAGGTGCTACTACTCGCTAACAGCGCTTGCCCCAACAGTCTGTTAAGGCTGCTGTGTGGAGCGGTGGTGCAGCGGTTAGCGCGCTGCGCTTAGGAACCCGGCAGCTCATCCCGGCTTCCGACCCGAATAATAAAACAGCAACAGCAGCAGCCCCCCCCCCCACAACTTAAAAGGGAGGAGGTCAAACGAACTGCGTGGACAGCAGCAGCAGCAAGTTGGTTCTGCTGTGCAGGGTGTCCGATAAGTCGGGGATCATCATAGGGCAAGAACCACAGCTCTGTGCTGTTGGCTCGCGGTCTGGATGCAGTCAGCTAAAGTCAACAGCGACCTCACTCCGATCTGGACTCGTTCTTCCTTACTACTCGGAGACATCTTGGGCCTGCATAAACAAACAGGAAAGACGAATTTGTTATGTCCCCCCTAAGATCCCAGACTTGTGGGCCACCCTGTCGAGTGGCACTGATTTCATCCCTCGGTACGCGTGGGTTTGGCTTCACTCACGCGAGGAACCTCAGGGCCACTGAGATAAAACTTGTTGACTGATGCTACTGGCGGTGATGATGCTCGCGATGACATCGCTGTCTGTGATGATGCTTCTCGTGATACTGCTGGCTGCTGATGATTATTGATTACTGATGGCGATGTGTTGTTTATAATGATGGATTGATGATTGTAACGGGTCAGTTATAAATTATTTATGGTGGTGGAGTGGTGATGGTGGAGTGGTGATGGTGGAGTGGTGATGGTGGAGTGGTAGTGGTGGAGTGATGGTGGAGTGGTGATGGTGGTGGAGTGGTGATGGTGGAGTGGTGATGCTGACGCTGATGCCACTGGCGGTGATGGCGCGGTAGATTCAACTCCAGGATGCTGCTTCGTGTCTCGGCACTCGCCGCGCTGTTGGCGCTCACCCAGTCGCTCAGCGTGGAGCAGCTCGAGTGGGAGTCGTGGAAGACTCACCACGGTGCCCCTCACCACCTCGCTCACCACTCACCACCTCGCTCACCACCTCGCCACCTCGCTCACCACTCACCACCTCGCTCACCACTCACCACCTCGCTCACCACCTCGCCACCTCGCTCACCGCTCACCACCTCGCTCACCGCTCACCATCTCGCCACCTCGCTCACCACTCGCCACCTCGCTCACCACTCCGCCACCTCGCTCACCACCTCGCCACCTCGCTCACCACTCGCCACCTCGCTCACCACTCACCACCTCGCTCACCACTCACCACCTCGCTCACCACCTCGCTCACCACCTCGCTCACCACTCACCACCTCGCTCACCACCTCGCTCACCACCTCGCTCACCACTCACCACCTCGCTCACCACTCACCACCTCGCTCACACCACCCAGTTCACACTCACCACCCAGCACTCGTTTGACCCCTGTCTGCCTATGCAACTAGGAGTTGTGTTTAGATGTTCAAACGCCAAATAGATGGTACCTTTTGCAAGGCATCAAGTCTGCATTAGCCACACACGTTACTTGTGGCAAAACATGCAAATTAACACGCTCTGATCATGTTATACGAATTGTCTTTGAAACTGATTAGTCTACACCAGGGACAGCTTTCTTTATGGCCCAGTATCACCGCCAGTGTTAGACAGCACAAGGCGAACAGGACAAAGACGGCTCGTAACATTAACACTGACCCTAACACTGACCCTAACACTGACCCTAACACTGACCCTAACACTGACCCTAACACTGACCCTAACACTGACCCTAACACTGACCCTAATACTGACCCTAACACCGACCCCAACAACACTCGGACCCGCTCACAGTGACCCCAGCACCCGACCCCCCTAGTACCCGCGCTGACCCTCTGACCCTAACCCCCGGGCCCCCCCCCCCCGGCGGGGCGCGGGGCCCCCCCCCCCCCCGCTGCTCGCAGGCAAGAGCTATGAGAGCGAGCAGGTGGAGTCTCTCCGCCAGCAGATCTTCCAGTCCAACCTGCGCCTCGTCCTGCAGAACAACCTCCTGGCCGACCAGGGCAAGGTGTCATACCGCCTGGAGGCCAACAAGTTCGCCGATCTGGTGGGCTACTGCTGCTGCTACTGCTGCTGCTACTGCTGCTGTATCTGGTGGTGATTGTTGTTGTTGTTGTGATCCTCCAACTACAGGGTAAAGGCATCCTCCAATTCCCCCCACTCCTCCTATGGGTCTCTGTGTGGTGAGTCTATGGGTCTCTGTGTGAGTCTATGGGTCTCTGTGTGAGTCTATGGGTCTCTGTGTGAGTCTGTGGGTCTCTGTGTGAGTCTATGGGTCTCTGTGTGAGTCTGTGGGTCTCCGTGTGAGTCTATGGGTCTCTGTGTGATGAGCCTATGAAACCTATGACTAAGTTGGCTTCGTAGGTGCGGGTGGGGGGGTACAGATAACAAACGAAAATACCAAAAAGCTGCCTGAAAAAAATGAGCGTGTCAATGGAGATGATTGACGAGTTCAACGGCTCCCAGTGGCTTCAGGATGTGTGTCGAGGCACGGCGTTGGTCGTGTTCGAGGTGGCGTGGCCCACGGCGACGTCGTCTGGGCCACAATTTCCAGACATTTACCCGAAAGTTCCCGGATTGATCCGGGCAGAAAAAGAAACGATGATGGGGAACTCCGCGCTGGTTGGGATGCGGTGTTGACTCGGGATCTGCGATGGGTCGCTCCCTCCCTCCCCCCTGCCTCCTTCACCTTCCCTCCCCCCTACCTCCCCCTACCTCCTCCCTCCCTGCCCCCCCTCCTCCCTCCCTCCCCACCTCACTCACCTACCCCATCCCCACCCTCCTCCCTCCCTCCCCACCTCACTCACCTACCCCATCCCTCCCTCCCTCCTCCCTCCCACCTCCCTTCCTCACCCCCTTCACCCTCCCTTCCTCCCTCACCCCCTCCCTCACCTCTCTCTCCCCTCCATTCCCCCCTCCCTCCATTCCCCCCTCCCCCCGCGCCACCTCTGTGCGCCCACCCAGACGGGCCGTGAGTTCCGTGACCTCGTGGTGGGCCACTGCCTCCTGAACCGCACGCGCCGCGAGCCGCGCGCCCCCTCCACCTTCCTGGCCGCGCGGGACGCCGTGGCGCCGGCCAGCGTGGACTGGAGGGACAGCGGCTACGTGACCGGGGTCAAGGACCAGGGCCAGTGCGGCTCCTGCTGGGCCTTCAGCGCCGTGAGTGGACAGCGCCCGTCGCCCTGAGTCCGCACCGCGTGTCTCTCTCCACCTTGTCTCTTCACCTTGTCTCCACCTGTGTCTCCCCGTGTGTCTCCACCTTGTCTCTCCACGTGTCTCTCCCCGTGTGTCTCCACTTTGTCTCTCTCGGTGTGTCTCCCCGTGTCTCTCCACGTGTGTCTCCACCTTGTCTCTCCACGTGTGTCTCTCCACGTGTGTCTCCACTTTGTCTCTCCATCTTGTCTCTCCTCGTGTGTCTCCACCTTGTCTCTCCCCGTGTGTCTCCACTTTGTCTCTCCACATGTCTCTCCACGTGTGTCTCCCCACGCGCCTCCACCTACAGCGGCTCGTCTGAGATGAGCGGCACAGCCGCGTGGAGTGGCGGTGGCCCCAGGCTGCGCGACCGCCGTGAGAACCTCGTGTCCCTGTGCTGCCCCCCCCCCCCCCCCGGGACAGACGGGCTCGCTGGAGGGACAGCACTTCGCCGCGACGGGGAAGCTGGTGTCGCTGAGCGAGCAGCAGCTGGTGGACTGCTCAGGCAGCTTCGGCAACAACGGCTGCGAAGGAGGCCTCATGGACAACGCCTTCCAGTACATCATCGCCAACAAGGGCATCGACACGGAGGAGTGCTACCCCTACACCGCCATGGTGCGCGTGCGCGTTGGCACGGGAGGGGGCACGGGTGGTGCATCGGGCAGCGGTCGTCTCGGTCGGTCGACCCGTGGCACCTGCTGGCTCTGCCCCGTGACCTCCTGCCGGCGGGCGTTCCGACAACTTCACGTGGCCTCACCGTGCACCTAGCCTGGCACGAGCGCCGTGGTGTCGTCACCGCCACTTAGTGGCGAATGGCGGTGGTTGTACGCGTGCGAGTGTCCGTCGGTGTGTGCGTGTCGAGGACTCCCCAGATCTTCATCCTGACGTCCAGAGAGCCTCGTCCTGACGACATTTGACGTGGTTTTGAATCCAATGCTATTCCCCTCGATGATTGATGTCGCCGCTGCTGCCGCCGCCGCCGTGACGATTGGTGCCGTGCGGTCCGGCGTGCCTCCGACGCAGGACGGAGTCTGCAAGTTCAAGCCGAGCTGCGTCGGGGCGACGTCCACGGGCTTCGTGGACATCCCCTCGGGCGACGAGGCCCAGCTGAAGCAGGCCGTGGCATCCGTGGGTCCCGTCTCCGTGGGCATCGACGCCAGCAATCCCTCCTTCCAGCTGTACGCCTCCGGTGAGCAGCGCGCCGGGCCCGTGCCGTGGTTTTGATGAGCCGAGTGGACGTTGCCGATGCCCGGGTACCGGCGGCGTCAAGATCGGCCTCTGTGGAGGAGGAGGAGGAGGAGGAGGCTCGTGAAGGACGCTGCTGCTGCTGCTGCTGATGGGCAGTTGGCGGTGCGAGTCGCCCTCCCAACAATCACAACGGAGGGCGGCGGTGCGATGCTCACAACAACGAGCGGAGCGACGGGTGGATAAAGCACAGCGAGTTGGCACAATAGTGGGGGAGACACGATGACAGGCTGGCGCGGTTCTGGCCCCACACCACTTGCGTGACGTTGTGGCCTTAATAGATGGCAAATAACAGCACTTACCCCACGCTACGCAGGTTACACGGAGGATATCTAGATTATTCTTGAATGTGTGTGTACACCGTGTGTGTGTACACCGTGTGTGTGTGTGTGTACCCCTCACCACCCACCTGCCCAGGCGTCTACGACGAGCCGATGTGCAGCAGCCAGCAGCTGGACCACGGAGTACTCGCCGTGGGCTACGGCACCCAGGACAGCGCCGACTTCTGGCTCGTCAAGAACAGGCGAGGGCCCCGCGTCTCATCCGTCTCCACGTCCCCCCACCCACGTACCCTCTCCCCACGCTGTCCCGCATTTCCCCCGTGGCTCTCTTATACCCAATCGTCTCGCCCTCCCCTCTATACACAGGGTGCTTAAAAAATGCGAACTCTTGGGACTATCGTTTTTTATGGAAAAATAAGGGATAATACGCTGTAACACGATAACAAGTGTATGTTGATAGCTTCAAAAAGTCAAAGTCTCCACTTGTTCGCCATCGTTGTCAAGGCGTGCCTGGAATCAGTGGTGTTCAAGCACAATTGACAATAAACAACCTCCCAAGACATCCGCTCATTAAAACGAAACGCTCAAACAGTTTCCATTCGAAGGCGGAGTGTTATTGACGAATGTGTTCAATCATTATTTATCCCGCTGTTAACCCGCCTTCGACCCGTCTCCCCGTGTCTCTCGGTCCCCGCGAGCAGCTGGGGCGCGGACTGGGGCAGCAAGGGCTACATCCTGATGAGCCGCAACAAGAACAACCAGTGCGGCATCGCCACCGCCGCCAGCTACCCCTTGGTGTAAGCGACGAGGTGAGGCGGAGAGGCACGCTCCGTAGCCACGGGGAGTGGGGCGTCCTGTTGGTCGTTGCGCCTCTGGGTCTGCCCCTTGGCCTCCTCCTGCCAGCAGCGAGCCGTGCGCACTTCACGTCACGGCCTCAAAGTGCACCTAGCCTGGCACGAGCGCCGTGGCGACGTCACCGCCACTTAGTGGCGGTGTGGGGTCTGTGTGTGCGAGTCTGTGTGGTGCAGCTGCCAAAAAAGTGGGGAGCGGTAGTGTAGCGGTCAGCGCGCTGCGCTATGAACCCGGCGAACCGAGTTCGATTCCCGCTCATGACCAACATCGGTGACGAATATATGACCCGGTCCTGGGCCTCCCCGAGGTCGACTCAGCCTTAAATGAGTACCTGGTGCGGTGTGCAAAAATCGCCACCGGGGAGATAAAGGCGGTCGGGCGTGGCACTGGCCACCCACCCCTTCATGTGCCGTTCCGGCCTTCATAGGTGCTCGCTAACAGAACTTGCCCCAACAGTCGGTCAAGGCTATATGGGGAGTCTTTGTCTTTGGTGCATCTATCAGTCATCTTGGTCAGGCAATCCATGGCACCGGAGTCAGTTCCGACACATCACGTGGCGTCGGAGTGCACCTGACCTGGCACGGGCGGCATGGTGACGTCACTGGCGCTTAGTGGCGAATGGTGGCAAGTGTATTGGAATGGTATTGTTTTGACACTGGGAAGACAAAGGCGGCCAGGCGTGATGCCAACCACACCACCTACTTTTGTGCCATGCTGGCCTTCATAGGTGCTCGCTAACAGTACTTGCTCCAACAGCATGTAAGGCTAAATGGGGATCTTGGTGTGTGTGTGTGTTCATCAATATAGACACAAATGTATGTTGAGTATAAAAAAGCGCATGTCATTAATTTGTTTCAGATGAACCCAGCCAACAAATGCCTCCTGACCAGACACATATAGAAGATTACACCAACACCTACACACATGTAACCCTCAATGAACATTCCATCACCATCAAGTCACTCCTATCCCCAACTTTTGAAAAGACCTATATACCCTTACGTGCTACCGAAGTAAATTGCTTTCCCCTGTAATGTGAAATAAAAAAAATTCAAACAGATGAACTGTGCAGCCATGTGCGTTACTCCGAGCTCGTCAAGGCACACACACATTCACGCTGAAGGCCTCGATGTATTCTTCTACACCGAGCAAACACCCAGCACTTGCGGTTCATCTTGAGTGAGGAATGGACTGTGCCCAACCTCATCGCACGTCAGGCTAAGCAGGCTTTGAGCCTGGTTGGTGCTTGGGACGGGTGACCACCAGGGCTTGCCAGGTGTTGGAGGCGTGGGGCTGCGATTTGGCCAGGAGTTGGTGGTGTTCTTCAGGGTGGGGACTAAAGCCTTGGGACATCGATGATGATGGACCAAGAGTATTTCACTTCAACGGGAACGTGTATGAATATAACGTAGTCTAACCATATCATCATCAGCTGTGGACGAAGGCCTCTCCATGCCACCACCACCACCTCTCACGAAACTTGCATTTCAATAATCAGTCGAGCACTTTCGCACAAACTGGTGTCATCGCTGCATCTCCTTCAGTGTACGGGCCCTCTCAGACGTGTTCTGTTTCTTGGCTGCCACGCTAACCAGGTCACCCATCGCTTGCTTTGTTCAGAAACAGACTTTTCAACAACCCTCCAACATTCAAGTAAATTCACATCAACGCAATGATATCCACTGCGGGTATATTTACCAACAAGAAATGTATTTGATTCATATTCAGGAATGAAGCAAAAATCCAGTTTGACAATTATATTTATTGTTATGCTCACTCATTGGCAATATAGCACAACATCATTACACTCTGTAAAACATCACCTTCTTTTTGCAATACCACACGAATGGGAAGCTCTGGATTCGAAGCCAGGAACTCGGTGGCTTTGACGCGGCCATTACGATTCCTCTGAAACCACCGAGAGTGGGGAAGATGTTTTGGGTTGGCGTCACTTCAGATGACATCTCAGGTGTCCTTAGCTCTCAGAAGGCTCTCCTCCTCCGTAGCTCCTCTCTCTACGAGCTGCCACGTCGCGGATGATCGCTGCGAAGAACGAGAACAACCCAGGCCTGTGAGCGCTTCCGAAAATGTGTGGAAGTCTCTCCTGACTCTCAGCTCAAGAGGGCGTGCTGCCATAGCGGGCTTCAACATCCCCTACCCTCTATGCACTGAGATCCACAGACTGAATAAGTACCAACTTGGTCCTGACAAACGCAGCAAACTGAGAGAATGTACATGTGTATGTAGGGTGTACAGGTGTATATGTTTAATGCATGTAACTTGTGGATATATCGTGTGTATAAGTACCGAATATGTATGTATATATACGTGTGTACGCCTGCGTGTATGTAGGTTCACGTGGTGCATCGGCCAGTCATCTCAAGTCAGTCAACCCAGGCACCTGGGTCGGTCCTGTGACCTCCTGCCAGCAGGCGTTTGACACTTCAAGTCACTGCCGCTTAGTGGCAAATGGCGATTATTGTGTTGTTGTGTGCACTTTGTTTGTATATTTGTATTGATGTATTGTAGGTGTTTGGCTGCTCACAGTCCAGGAGAGCTCGGGCCTCCAGTGCCTTCTGGAGCTCTGCCTCCACCGCGTTCATCAGCCAGGGCATGAACGCATTCTCCACATCTAGGGACACACGGGGAAACGTGGGGTCATCACACAGGGCGGTACAAAGAGCCCCGTATAACTTGTAGCAGTCCGTTGGGGCAAGCGCTGTTCGCTAGCAGCATCTATGAGGGCACTCGAGGGGTTTGGTGGCCAGCACCACGCCCGGCCGCCTTGATCTCCCGAGTGGCGATGCCTACACACCGCACCAGGTACTCATTTGAGGCCGAATCGACCTATGGGAGGTCCAGGACCGGTTTCAGATAATCGTCACCGGTGTCGACCGTGAGCAGGAATCGAACCCGGGTCGCCACGCCACAGGGCGGTACAACGACAGACGGATGGATGTACGGGGAGGCACAAGGGAACGCACACGAGGGAGACGTGTGGACGGAGGCACCGCAACAGAATGAATTGCGACTGCCAAACCCGCTGCTAAAGTGGCGGCGCCACCTCTCCTCACGGCGCACGGGAGGAGGGGGAGGGTGGCTAATTGATCGGGCGCGGCGTCGCGCTCCGCCTCGGTCATCTGCGCACCCCTCTCGACGGGGTCGTAGAAGTATCCCGTGTCGCGCAGCGTGCTGAACACGGCCGGGATGAGGTCGCCCAGGTAGCGCTTGGCGAACGCCCGCGCCGCCACCTTGTCCGCCACCTCCTTCTCCTGCGCCACCACCTCCTGCTGCTGCCGCCGCCGGCGATCCTGCAAGGGGCGGCCGGGGGGGGGGTTTGGCGGCGGCATCGGCAAAACCGGCGGGGAATCTCGGTTTAGTTCCCGTCGTTTACATTGGGTGAAAAGCTGACGCTCGTGGGATTGTCACCAAAATGTACACAAAATTTATTTCAAAATAAAAAACTGCAATATAGCAGAGGACAATGAAACGGCACCTGAGGCTGATGTTTGTCACCGCGTTTTAAATACCGAGGATATATTCCGCGGGCAACGGAAATGATTGTCCGTGCGGGAATAGGAAACCCATTCAGCACAGTAGGACAGAAACAGGAAGAATAGGGCCGCAAATAAAAGTTTTCTACAAGCTAAACTAAAAACTAAACTTTTTTATTTTTACCAGCTAAGGCCCACTGAGCTAGAGAGCTCTTTTTCAGCAGTGACATGGCCACAAATGACAGCTCAACAAAGTGGCATATCATCGTGTGCAAATGTACAGCAGCCAAATACTCCAGACGTGTGTTGATTTTAAACTCGGAGAAAAATCCATGCGACCACGGCAAGAACGCGCAAATACCAAATACACAGCAGCAGGCGTCGCGGTCGGGATCGAACCCACAACCTCCTGTATACCAGGCGAGGTAGTTAACATCTCGCCACCACGGCGCCCCACGGAGCCCACAGCATTCGCGGGTGACAGAGCTGCGGGTTAGAGTTCTCCCGTATGGGTGCCAGCGGCAAGGGGCGCGAGGCCGTGCCGCGGGGCTGCGGCTCACCGCCCCGCGGCGCCCTCTGCGCAAGGCGGGAGGCCGCGTCACCTTCTCGGCGCGCAGCCTCCGGTCCTGCTCGTGGAGCCGCTGGGCCTCGGCGCGCTCGGCGTTGCGCAGCTCCAGGAAGGCGCGCTGCTGGGCGCGCAGCGACGCCAGCTCCTCCTCCTCCATCACCTCCAGCAGAGACTGCTCCACCGTCTTGCCCACGAGCACCTCCACCAGGGGCCGTACCTCCACCTCAAAGTCAAACAGCTAAGGTGCGCGGAAATCAGGCATACGTACGAACATCTATATAAACAAATATAATACAAGGTGCTTCAAAAAAATGTTAACACTTCTGAGAATTTGCAAACAATACCACAAGAAATGTCCCTCCGGGCTCTGGAGATCACCTGGAGAAGATTCCAGGTGTGCGTTGACAACGATGGCGAACGAGTGGAGACGCTTTGCCTTTCTGAAGCTATTAACATCCATTTGTTATCACATTACAGACTATTATCCGTTCTATTTTTCCAACAAAACGATAGTCCCATATAAGTGTTAACATTTTTTTGAAGCGCCCTGTATAAACGTACACACAGGATGCTAAATTATTAAGCGGTGCACCTCATTCGCGTATCTGTCCTTCCACACAGGGGTGCAACTATGGCGGAGTGGGGAGGCTTTGTGGCAGCGGCGTTACGCGACACGCACAGGGGCCCAGTCGGCGGCAAGGGGGCCCCGAATCAAACAGGGAAACAAGTAAATAAATGTAAATAAATATTAAAGAAACTTTTTATGACAAGAATAATATATATAGTTGTAGCCTACAAATGATTGTCTATGAGTTAAAAACATCCGCAGCTATTTTAGTTAAAGTGAGTCGGGAGAAAGGGAGAGGGCCCACGGTAGTATCTTGCATAGCCCCACCCCCCCCCCGGGCCTGCCCCGTGACCTCCTCCTGCCAGCAGCGGCGAGCCGTCCGCACTTCGCGGGACGGCCTCCAAGTGCACCTAGCCTGGCACGACCGCCGTCGCGACGTCACGGCCACCTAGTGGCGAATGCTTGGTTGTTGTGGCGAATGCACGTATATCGAGGTGTTGGTGTGGTGTCATATGCGGAAGTTTTTTTTTACACATTTCAAGTCAGCAACACGGCCTTGCTGGGAGTGCATAATTTCAGCAGCACTGGACCGGTTTTGACATACGGTGTATCACCAGCAGAGGAGCCAATGCTTGCTTAAACGCAAATTGTGAACCACGAGATATCTGCAGACAAGGACGCTTGCTGCCAGACATATATATTGGGTGGAGTGGTGATACAGTGGTTGGTGCGGTGCGTTGTGAAGCTGTCTAACATAGGGCTTTCGCAACCAATATCCATAAGAGGTTTTTTTTGTTAGATCGCGTAAATATAAATGTGTCGTTAAACCCTTCACTGCCAGACACAGCCAATAAGTAAGGTTTGACACGTAACAAAACGTGCCAATTAAGCACTAGTTCAGCACACCGGTGTATTGGAAGGTAAACCCACAACATCTACAATTTGAGTACGATGTTTCGCCGGTAGTTACAACCAGTCTCATCAGGTGACAGCCTATACGTCGTTCTCACGGCCAACACCAGTGACGATAATCTGAACCGCTCGGTTCTGGGCATTCCCTAGGTCGACTCAGCCTCAAATTAGTACCTGGTGCGGTGTGTAAACATCGCCACTGGGGAGGGGAGACAAAGGCGGCCGAGCATGATGCTGACCAACCGCCCCCTCGTGTGCCGTGCAAGCCTTCATAGGTTGCTCGCTAACAGCACTTGCCCCAACAGTCTGTCAAAGGCTGTGTGTGCGTGTGAGTGGGCGTGAGTCGGCGTGCCTCGCCCGGCAGGATCTGCGTGGTGGCGTCGCGCCCGCTCTTGGCGGGGATGAAGAGAGGGCTAGCGGGGCGGTCGAGGAAGGCGTCCGTCTGACAGCCCCAGTCGCGCTCCTGCACACGGCCATTCAGCTCCTCCAGGTACAACTCTGCGTGCGAACGCAACACACATGCACGGTGCGTACACACGTCAATTTCCACCGAGTCAAATGCCTCGCTATATTCTACAGAGGCCGGGTGGGCAGTCCGGCGTGGCTCAGGCGCCAGGTTGTTTATCCGCTGCGTCCACGGTGCGGAGAATGAGGCCGCATGCGATGACCGCATCGTGAGCCCCCCCCCCATCGCCCGTGGCCCTGCTTGGTCCCCGAGCCACATTCAGATTGTCAGAACGCAGCGAGGTGCAGCGAAGCGTCGCAGTTTGGTTCCGGCTCGGCTCGGTAGGTAAATGGGCAGCGGAAAAACACACCCGTGCCACGAGGTGCCCCCCCTCGCTGGCTCTGCTCGTGCTGTGTCAGCGGAGGGAGAAGGGGGTCAAGAGGCTGCGAGAGTGAGAGAGAGACAACGCGCCCCCCACCCCCCACCGTGCCCACCGGTCTGTACGTCGACGTGCTTGCGGCCCTCCACGGGCTCGGGGGAGAAGGGGCGCAGCGCGGCCTTGGCTCTCTTGCGCGCGAGGGCGCGCCGCCGCGACTCCTGCTGCCTCTGCAGCTCCACGGGGTCTGGCCCTGCCGACTGGATTCACAGGCAAAGACAAAGATCAACTCCCACCTTGTGGCCTTAACAGGCTGTTGGGGCAAACGCCGCTGGCGAGTAGCGCCGATGAAGGCAGGCGCGGCGCACGAGGGGGTAGGTGGCCAGAACCACGGCCGGCCGCCTTTGTCTCCCCAGTAGATTGTTTTCAAACACCGCACCAGGCTGAGTCGACCTAGGGGAGGCCCAGGACCGGTTAAGATAATCTTCACTGGTGTTGGCCGTGAGCGGAACTCGATCTCGGGTCACCACGTTCGGAGCGCAGAGCGCTAATCACTGAGCCACCACCCGATCCACTAGTTTACCCAGGAGAGCCTCGCTGAGTCTATTAGACTATGCCAAGTTTGTCACAGTCGGGGTCGCGATGTTACTGTGAAAACTCCCAATTGAGTCATTTGCAATTCATTTTTCAGCATTGGGATGTTTTGACAAATGAACGTATTGGCGGTACACCGGTGGTGCACGACATGAAAATAAATCTAATTTATCGTAATAATTATTTATTTTCCCACGATTCGCAACCCCGGTCAGAAAATCTTGCGGGGTGGTGGTGGTGCATCAACATCGGTTCTCGTGATGTCGAAGCGGTCGTAAGACGGAACGTTTATACGAGCGGCTGCTCACAAAGAAGCTTCACAGTCTGTTGCCGTATAGCAACACCCAGCCTGGTGACGATTGGCTTATTCCGTGTTCCCAAGGCAGATTTGACTCACGCCATAGACTTGTTCGGAGGGTTCCTCGATTCACTTCCAGAATCATTTCTTGGCGGACGGTGATATCAAAAGATGATGCCTCAAGTCACACGTTCGAATGGGAAAGCAGCTGCTGAATCGAAGTGCAACTTCTGATGGAGAAGTCTGCGGCTCACTCAAGGGGCAACAGCGACATTGTCAGACTGTTTGATGAGGACCGGCGTGTTGTTATGCTTCACCGGTGTACCACCAATACGTCCAAATATAGTACCAGTTACATTGTGTTTTGTTTAGCTATGGGAGGCATGCGGTTGATGGCAGTAGTCTAGCGGTGGTTGCAATATTGATGATGATGCTGACGATGTTGCCGCTGATTTATGATGGAAACGATCAGGGGCCGGCAAACCAAAATAACAAGGAGAGACATTTTTTTCGGATTCGGAATATAAAAAAAACCCTCCATATTTCCAGAGCCACCAATGCGATGTGAATAACGTCACGGAGCAGCAGTCCTTAAAGAGCCTCCGCATGCGGCTCCAGAGCCGCAGGTTGCAGACCCCCTGGTGATGATGATCAGCACGGCACTGTTGTCGGCACTTCCGCTCTCGGTGATTGGCAATGATGGCGATGTTGAATGGGAGTGCGGGTATCGTCGATGGCCTCACCGTGGGCTGCAAGTGCTGCGCGTACGTGTTCCCACGCACAACGCGCCGGTCGTACATGATGTTGCCAAAGCGATCCAAGCCATCGTCCCTGCAACGTCACCACCACCACCGTCGTCATCATCATCCTCTCCCCAACACGGGGCAACACAATACAATACCTTACATCGCATTGTTTTGATCAAAAGCCAAACGTGTCTCCCAGTTCAAAGGAACGACGTATCATGTCCGGCACTGCCAATTGTCAACGTAGCGTCCGACGTTGACAACGGCCGACGTTCACCGCCAAGTAACTGTCACCACGGCGCTTGTGCCAGGCTAGGTGTACGTCTAGACCGTCGCCAGAGGCGTGGATCACGGAAGGCTCCCGCTGCTGCTGGAAGAATGTCACCGGACAGACCCAGGTGTTGTGGGTTGACCCCTGTGCTAGGCTAGGTGCACGGTTGCCTTCGCCCCGGTGGGAAACTTAGTTCGACATACACACACGCAAGAGGTCACGGGAGGGAGCCGTGCGTTATGGGTCACTTGATACGACTGGCAGATGCACCGCCTGGTGCTGTCCACTCTGCCACCTCGCTGAGAATTTCCTGTCCGGCGATGTTAGGACGGCGACCGCCTCCAACTTGCCCAGCAGCTCTCGAATAATCCACCAAGACGGTGGCACTTGACCAGCAGCGTTCATTCACGAGCCTCCTCGTCCAGGGAGGCCAAACTTAACATCGCTGGTGCCGGTCACGGAATACAGAGATGGGGACTCACGGCTGGCATCAGTCAAGGATTTAGTGAAGGAGTGATGATTGAGACTCACGTCTGCCTGTAGTGAAGCAGTGATGATAGAGACTCACGTCTGCCTGTAGTGAAACAGTGAAGCAGTGGGTAGAGACTCACGGCTGTCTGTAGGGGGCCCGTAGCGGCACGGGTCGCGGGCGGCTCGTGAAGGTGTAGTAGGCCTCGCTCTGGGGCTGCGCTAAGAACGCCGCCATCTCGCTGCTGGGCGAGCCACTCGCAGCTCCGCCAGAGACGACTCCCTCAGGGGGAAACAGCGACGTGGATGTGAAGCGGAGCGACAGAGGAGGAAAGATGAGGAGATGAGAGAGGTGAGAGAGGAGATGAGAGAGGTGAGAGAGGAGATGAGAGGAGAGAATTGAGGGAGATGAGGGAGAGAGAGAGGAGAGATGAGAAGAGAGCGAGATGAGAGATGAGAGTGAGATGAGGGAGAGAATTGAGAGAGATCAGAGAGGTGAGGGAGAGAATTGAACGAGACGAGAGAGAGGTGAGAGATGAGATGAGAGAGATGAGGGAGAGAATTGAGAGGGAGATGAGAGGAGAGAGATGAGAGACCGAGATGAGGGAGATGAGGGAGACAGATGGAGATGAGAGTTGAGGGAGATGTAGGAGAGAGAGATGTAGGAGAGAGCTCTGGGGGTTGGATTCTTCAAAGAAGTTAAATTCTCAGTTGGGCCGCGGCCTTCCCGTCTCCATGGAGACCGCCCGCGGTCTGACTGACGCACTGCTCCGCCTCCGGTAAATATAGCGCGCACGCAAACCGCCGGGTTTATATTAAAGTTTACTAGCTTGCACTACTAAATGCTGCCGCATGCATCTCTTCGTTCGTTTTGTTGTTGATTTTAAATTATTTATTTTTTTGTTTTCTCTCGGTTGTCCGGAACGGAGCCGCCTTCCCGCATATCGCTGCGCGCCGTCCCGCGGTCTCAATCGGCCGGCGCTACTTTTGTGTACACAAGCCCCGTTGTTACCAGGGGCGACGCGGGGACGTCAACAACAAAAACCGAAGCGGCGCGTTCGGTGGTTGCCCCGCGCTGATTCGCGCCCCCGCAGCAGCCCGATAACATTGGGGCGGTAGCCGCCGGTCTCCCGAATGCACATTCGGGAATTGTTGAGAAATTTAAATGCGTTGTTAAAACAATGAGGATTGTGACTTTGTTTTTTACCCTTTCTGGCAATTAAACAGGAGGTGTGTTTATATGTTCAAACACCAAATTGATGATACATTTTGCAGGTCTGCTTTAACCACACGTTACCTGTGGGAAAACATGCACACAAACATGCTCTGATAAAAATGGCGTGATGCATTGTTTATTAAACTGATCGTCCTCCACGAGAGACGGCCGACTTCTTGATGGCCAAGTCTCTGTCTCTGTGCCAGACCAGAGAACAGCAAACGGCGAACAGCACAAAGGCAATGCAATTATTGAGCAGTAATATCTATGGGACCTTTTTTCCAGTCTCAAAATTATGAAACTTTAGAAGCTAATCCCCTCTTCCTGATGATGAACGCTTGTGTTGCGATCGAAACGTAGTTTTTTTGTAATTTTCTTTGAACATATCTACGTGACTTTACCGAAAGACCCAAAGAATATGATGAAACAGTGATAGGTTTTACCTATAAATGCTCTGCCACGCTGCAGTGTCTTTGTCCTGTTCGCCTTGTGCTGTCCTCTGGTCTAACACTGGAGGTGAGACTGGGCCATAAAGAAAGCTGTCCCTGGTGTAGACAAATCAGTTTCAAAGACAATGCGTATAACATAATCAGAGCATGTTAATTTGCATGTTTTGCCACAAGTAACGTGCATGGTCGATGCAGACTTGATGCCTTGCAAGAGGTATCATCTCTTTGGTGCTTGAACATCTAAACACAACTCCTTTCTTACTGCCAGAAAGGGTCAACACCGATTCATGTTTCATCATTTTTGATACTAGCAAAACAAGGACCCATCGATATTGCGTCGTTGTTGTTGTTAAGTAAATCTTGATTTGTTGTTAAGTAACGTTTGTTATTTGACAGTGAAGTTGATCGTTTCATTGTTCAGTTAATTCGGTCCACCGAAGACTCGTGTCCCCTTCCGTCGTATCCCGTCTGTGGATATCAAAACAAACCTTGGGCGCTGCGTCTCATCATTCGGTAACACGTTATTTTTTGCACGTGCTATGAAGAAAAGGGCCATTGACCGAAACGTTGCCAATTATATATTTCTTTTTAAGGCTGACTGTGTTGATGTTTAAAAATATATATACAGGGACTCCCCTACTTACGGACGAGTTAGGTTCCAGAGGTCTGTTCCTAAGTCCATTCGTTCGTAAGTCCAACTTCACTCCTGTCGATTCCAAACGTGTTGTACGGTGTGTGCACTAAACACGGGGAGTGGCTTTAAAAGTTGTATAATCTCCTGTAGATGCCACTGGTTCTTCATGTTCTGCAGATGTAGATGCCACTGGTTCTTCATGTTCTGCAAATGTAGATGCCACTTGTTCTTCATGTTCTGCAGATGTAGATGCCACTTGTTCTTCATGTTCTGCAGATGTAGATGCCACTGGTACTTCATGTTCTGCAGATGCCACTGGATCTTCATGTTCTGCAGACGTAGATGCCACTGGTTCTTCATGTTCTGCAGATGTAGATGCCACTGAGTGTTCATGTTCTGCAGCTGTAGATGCCACCACCGCAATCTATTGCGCGGCGGTTGAACTTACGACTCTCGATCTGAACATGCAACTGGACATACGTACAGGTTTGTTCGTATCTCTGAAAGTTCGTAAGTCAAATATTCGTAAGTAGAGGAGTGCCTGTATTTTATAATCCGAAAGGTGAGTGTGTTGACCGTATTCGTGTGCGGTTGCTGTGTCTTACTCTCCGGCGCATCTTATATTTGGGACAATAAACACGGCGACAGGAAACACTGCGAAGTTACGCACGGAGTGATTGTTTAACAACAACAACAACACAACACGGTATTCATGGAGATGGTTACTGTGAGTACATTTTTTTTATTTTGGTACTGCTAACAAAGTGTGAAAAACAGCCAGAGCGAATGCGAGCAGACTATTAATCGAGCTGTGGGTTAAATGTTAAACGCACTCTGAGAGTGGGTGAACTATCAAAGCATGATGAATATTTAAGTAAAACAATAGTTTAGTATATGGTTTCACTTATTTGGCCGCTATAAATGTCCACATGATGATAAGCCACTTTGTTGAGCTTTCATTTGTGACAGCCACGTCGCTTCTGAAAAAGAGCTATATAGCCCTTACCTGGAAAAAAATAGTTTAGTTTTAGTTGTTTTTTTGTTTAAATGACAGCAATATTAAGTAATTAAAAACATGCCCCTCTTATCGCACATGTGTCGACATTGTTCAGGAAGATCACTGGGAGTAGAATGATGATAATAACGATAATGTAGAGACCAGGCCACCACATGGAACTCAACGCGCTGGGTTAAGTGGGAAAATGTACAAAATGCACATCTCACATTACACCCCTCGAAAACACCGGTCGTGTCAACATCGAACCGACCGCATCACGGCATCAACAGGCCGATGCGGACGTCTCCTTCATGAATGGTAAATTAGAGACAATCCAGCTGCACAGGAATAAAGCACCGATAGATGTTAGGATAGTTTAGATGATGCTGTTGGTTAAACCAGGATGTTGTGATGATAGCTGTTTGTTGTGACAGCCTGTTGTGATGACAGCTGTTGTTTGAGACACGCTGTTGGTATGACAGCTGTTGGTTGTGACAGGCTGTTGTGATGACAGCTGTTTGTTGTGACAGCCTGTTGTGATGACAGCTGTTGGTTGTGACAGCACGTTGTGATGACAGCTGTTGTGATTACAGCTGTTGGTTGTGACACGCTGTTGTGATGACAGCCGTTGGTTGTGACCCGCTGTTGTGATGCCAGCTGTTGGTTGAGTCGCGCTGTGTGGGGCTCTGTCAGTCCGCCTCTTGGTGGAACCTGAAGGCCGCCCGGTCCGGCCCCGCGCTGCAGTGGCGAGCGCAGCGTCGACGAACCCCCTCGCACAGGGCGCGGGGCCCGCACGCGAACACTCCGACCTCCACCCTGCACACACAAAGACAAAGACCCCCCCTGTAGTCTGTAACAGACTGCTGACGAAAGTGCTGTAAGCGAGCACCTATCAAAGCCGAAACGGCACGCAAGGGCACCACGCCCGGCCGCCTTTGTCTCCCCAGTAGCGATGTTTACACACCGCACTGGATTACTCAGTTGAGGCTGAGGGGTGGCCCCGAACCGGTTCAGGGAACCATCGCTGGCGAACCAGGGATCGAACCTAGATCGTCAGGTTCGTAGCGCAGCGTGCCGACTGCTCCGCCACTGCTCCGCGCTTCCACCCTGCACATAGGCAGAGGTCCCCAGGCATGGGGGGGGGGGGGGGGCTTCTTGCTGGTATCAACATGATGGACATCTTAACACCTGAACGTCTTGGGGCACTGCGGTGGCGAGATATGATCTCCCTCGTCTGCTATGCAAGAGGTCGTGGGTTCGATCCTGATCCAGACACCCAGTTGTATATTTGGACTTTCGCGAGAAATATCATCCATAATAGAGGTTTTTTGGGTAAGATCGCGTAAATACGGTATATAAATGTGTCGTTAAGTTCAAAGGGCTCGCATTATGTGCGTTGATTCAGTAATCCCCCCCCCCACTTTACGGAAGAGCGCAGAAGCGTGGTCACCACATCTACGTCTCTATATAAGGAACGAAACATGTGGACTTCTCCACAAATCTGGCTGTCGCTTGATGAAGCTGGTTGTAATAACAGGCGAAACGTCGTACTCAGATTGTAAATGTTGTGGCTTGGCTCTCCAACACACTGGTGTGCTGTACTAGTGACGAATTGGCACGTTCTGTTTACGTGACAACCCTTACTAGTTGGCTGCGTCGGGTGGTGGTGGGTTTAATGACACATTTATATATTTACGCGATCTAACAAAAAAACCCTCTATTATGGATGTATACGTGGAGTTTGCATGTCTCTGTTTTCCCGTGGTCGCATGAATTTTTATCCGGGTCCTCTGGTTTTTCCACACGATGAGCCACTTCGTTGAGCTATCATTAGTGGCCAGGTCGCTTCTGAAAAAGATTCTAATAGCTCAGTGGGCATTAACTGGTAAAATAAAATAAAAAATTGTTGAGTTGAGTTTATTATCGCACGGATAGCCTTTAACAGTCAGGCCCATTGCTGTTAGCGATCACAATGTGATCACTGGTACTGCACACGAGGGAGTGGTGTAGCCAGCAACACCGCCTTTGTCTCCACAACAGTGCTGATGTTTACACACCGCACCAGGCACTAATTTATGGCTGAGTCGATCTAGGAGAGGCCCAGCACAGATTCAGATATCGCAGGATGTTAGCCGTGGCCCAAAATCGAACCCAGGTGGCCGGGTTCGTAGGGCAGTGCGCGGCCCACCGTAACATCGCTCCCCGCACACAACACACCATGAGTTATAAATTAGATCTTTAAAAAAAACGGATTTAAACACGGCCAGCTAAATAAAGGTTTGAACACAGCATGGTGTCAGTATCCTAATCTCTGAGCCACGAGTCAATCTCTGCTACTATACTGCTACTATACACCCACTACTAGACACTACATATCTGTCAACCCCTTATCAGTGCCCTACCTTATTACAGACCTTATTGATCACCCCGTGCCCCTTATAAATCTCAACGTTCATCCTACAAAGTCCCATCACACGGGAGAAACTCAAATAGACAAAAGAAAATGGCCGTATTGAAACGGCTGTACGCCGTATGGATCTCAAAACTCAATTTCCCTGTACGAGAATACGGGGTAAGCCGTGTGAGTTGACGCGGAATGGGATTCATCTTGAGGAGCTTTGAGAGTGGACGGCAGTCCGACTGGAGAGTTTGGCGAGCTCCGATCCCGGTGGCAAGGCCCTCACCCCGGGTGCGCGCGGGCAATCTGGTCCAGCTCGACGCTCCAGTTCGGACGTCCGAACCACGTCTTCTGCCTCAGCCCTGTGATGGTGTCCTCTGCCTCGTCCCAGTGAAGGGCGATGTGGACGGCCTGTGCGCGGTGGGGGGTGAGAGGGGTGAGAGGGGGTTAAAGAATTCTCAACATGGCAGCGAGGTGTCAAGGGGCACTGGGCTGGACTTGCAGGCCACGAATTCACCCGTCTCCAAGTCCATCTCCGGACGCGACAATTCAAACAATGGGGGGGGGGGGTGGAGTTTCTTAAATCCAACCGCCTTTGTTCGCCCCGCAGTATCAATGTGTTTTTTACACCGCAGTTAAAATTGATCGGCAGGTCGAGAGAGATGGGGTAAAGCGTGGCCAGCGGGATAGACGAGTATAGTAGTGTATAATAGTGTATAATAGTTTAGTGTATAGTAGTGTATAGTAGTGTATGTATGTAGTAATGTAGTGTATAGTAGTGTATATAGTAGTGCAGTGTTTCTTAACCTGGGTTGCACGCAACCCCTTGGGGGTACGAGATGCCGTTTCTGGGGTTGCGAGATATGGACAGATTGTTTTGAAGGTAAAATAATCTAGAACGCAAATTAAGCAGGGGCACGTAGGTTACAACTTACTTTGTTTCACCAAACCCTGCGTAGTTATTCACATAACACGGGAGACAGGATGGTCATGATCGATGAGATCGCGTCGCAGGATCGGCGTTTTGAGATTGGGATTAAGGAGCGGTGTCTTCAGTTGGGGCTGATTAATTGTCAGGTTCGGCGTGGCAGAGATCGTGCCGTTGGGTGCACCTAGCCTGGCACGGCCTTGGCCACCTGTGTCTCGTCCCAGCGGGTGAGGTAGAGTTTGTAGCGGAGCTGGTGGCTGCACCCGGTCTCCATGAGATGTCTCTCCAGAGATCGCAGGGGCTCGCAGAGCCAGGCGAAGGAAGACGGCTCCCGGCATATCCAGTACAGGTACACCTGTATCAGAGACAGAGATCCCCCTTCACAGGCTGTTGGGGCAAGTGCTGTTAGCGAGCAGCATCAATGAAGGCGGGCACGGCACACAAGGGGGTGGGTGGCAGCACCACGCACGGCACAATTTTGTGGCGATGCTTACTATACACCGGGTACTAATTTGAGGCTGAGTCGACCTAGGGGAGGCCCAGGACCGGTTCAGATGATCGTCGCTGGTGTCGACCGTGAGCGGGAATCGAACTCGGGTCGCCGGGTTCGTAGCGCAGCGCGCTAACCACTACACTACCATATCCCACTCACACCACCACGACGTGC
>CM025646.2:3459424-3508497 GCA_014621495.2 Entosphenus tridentatus
ACACACACAGAGCCTGTACCACCAAGTATTAAGGCCTACACACACAGGTACGTAACTATTCTACATGTCTACCACCTACTTATCTGTGGCCAGGCGCGCTATTGTTTTTGATACTAATTGTCTCAATAAATCTTGACTTAAAGCTTTCGTGACTGCAGCCATGCATATTATTTGGATCTTTCGGTAAAGTCACGTAGATATGTTCAAAGGAAATAACAAAAATAATAAATGTGTTAGTTGGTGTAATGGTTACTTTACCGAAAGACCCAAAGAATATGTCTCAATAAATCCAACCGCATGGCATCACTGGTAGCGGCCAGTCTGTTTGTGCCGTAAGCCCCCTTCCACCCGACACAGCCAACGAACAAAGTTGTCACGTGATGAACAATCATCCCAAGTGCTGCTCCAGCAACGCTAACGCCGCCTTGTTGGCGCAGAATGATGCGCACGCATTTACCGATCGGGAAGTCCGACGTTTCGTCGGTAAGTTCCAGCCAGTATCGTCAGGCAATTGCCAGAAACGTGCAACAATGTCCTCCCGACTCGGGCCGTGGCAACTTCCCGAGGTCGCTGTATCGGGTCGAGGGTTTCTGACGCATTTCACAACTTTGCCCTCCGGTCGTGTTTTTTGGACTGTGATCGTTGTTGTTGTTGTTGTAACGTTCTTACCCCGTGCCCTTACTGGACTCTGTGAAAAAAAGAGCTTTATAGCTCATCGGATATTCTCCAGTATCAATAAATATTCTGAATCTGAAACAAAGAAACGTAACCATTACACCCAGTGGCGACAGCGCACATCTCAAATCCAACGCTTAAATGTTTAACCACCGTGGTGTGCCGGGTTGCCCCCGCGAGCCAGGAGCCCAGGTAGGCCGCGAAGGGGGTGATGCCGATCCCCGCGGCAATGAGCACGCTCACGGGGTAGCGATCCACGTCCCGGGAGGACCCCACGAAGGGGCCATCCACGCAGAGCCTGGGCCACACGGGGGGCGGGGGGGGCACGGTGTGAGCCGTCGGGCGTGGCAGGAGTCCCACCACGCAGACTGCCCCGCTTGGCTATGATCAGGGTGCGCCAACCTGCCCAGGGTTGGCACCCCAAGACGGGAATTGGCATCCGTGTTCGCGATGGTCGTGGGATTTGCTGTGCTGAGATGTGTTACCTGTCAAAGTAAAAACAACTAAAACGTGTTTTTAATAGTACCAGGTAAGGCCCACTCAGCTATGTGGCTCTTTTTAAGAAGTGTCCTGGCCACAATCGATATAGCCCCACGAGGTGGCCTATCGCGTGGAAATGTATCGCAGCCAAACGCTCTGAACGCGTGACGTTGATTCTAAATGTGGAAGGAAAAGCCAAAGGACCCGGAGACAAATCCACGCGACCACGGGGAGAGAGACACACAAACTCCAAATATACAGTAGCAGGCGTCAGGGTCGGGGTCGAGCTCACGACCTCCTGTACACCAGGCGAGGGAGTTAACATCTCCTGGCCACCGCGGTGCCCCATGTGACATCTGACAAGTCGCTTTCGTTTGGCTACTGGGAATCTCTCGCATTTGGACTGAACGGCGAGATCCCTGCACGTGGTCTGGTGTCTCTTTCGAAACTTGCAGCGACTCACAATTCTTAGACTCACAAATTGTGACCGGTATTTATCTTAGTTTGTACACTAGTTATCATTAAATGTATTAACGTGCAATGAACGCGTAACCGTTATGTAATGTGAACGGCATGTTGATGTTATAAAGGTAATGTTATATTGTCTATATCAGCGTTGAGATATGCTTATGTTAATGGTATTTTACATGTCAGTGTTGATTTTGATATCGTTGACGCTAACTGTTATTACCCATGTTGTTTATCCTTGATGCTGTTGACGCTCCTAAGTTACCCTGTTGTTGTTGTTGTCGTCGTCAGGGTTTATGTTAACGGTTGTTGTTATGCCCGTATCAACACTTGCGATCATTTGGGATGTTGTTAACCTCCAGTGATAACCCTCAATGTGGTTTCTCCTTGTTTATTGTGTTTGTTCTTTGTGACGTAATCAACCTGGGAGGCTCGCTGCCCCCAGCGCGCGCGCACCGCCTCAGCAACGCGCGCGTCCAGTCGCCATCCGCATGCACGTGCAGGCTCCCCGCCCCCTCCCCGCCCCCGCCCCGCCCCACCCACGTGAGCGTGAGCGCGTGCCACTGTGCGCGCGACACGGAGGCGCAGCGCACGAGCACATGGTCGCCGGGGCGCGCGCGCGCCGGGCAGCCCAGCACGCGCACCTCCAGCACGTGACCCGGGTGCTCGCGCACCTGGGGGGGTGGGGGGGGGTGAAGGAGGGGGGTGAAGTTGGTGAGGCTGCCACGTGGTGGTGGTGAAGTGGGTGAGGCTGTCACGTGGTGGTGGTGAAGGGGGTGAGGCTGTCACGTGGTGGTGAAGCTGCCACGTGGTGGTGCAGGGGGTGAGGCTGCCACGTGGTGGTGAAGTGGGTGAGGCTGCCACGTGGTGGTGGTGAAGGGGGTGAGGCTGTCACGTGATGGCTCAGTCCCGACCCGGGTTGTTGAGATCCTGCTGGTGCTACTGTTAACTGCTGTAGGGTGACCACTACGATCTGAATTGGTCTGTAACGAGGTAGGGCACCGATAAGGGGTTGACAGAGGCGGCCTCGTGGTGGCACATCCACACGGCTCGTCGCAGAGCCACGGCCACTCCGCTGGTGTTGTGCTTGTGTGTTACCCGCGGCAGCGATGCCCCTGACGTTGTTTGCAAGCGTAAACTCTGAATATTTGTGTTCATCTTACCAGGTAAGAAGCGACCTGGCTATCACGAATGATTGCCACACCATCGTGTGGAAATGTAGAGCAGGCACATACTCTAGACGCGTGTTGTTGATTCTAAATGTGGAGGGGAGAACCGGAGGATCCGAAGAAAAATCCACGCGACCACGGGGAGAGAGAGAGACACGGGGGGAGAGAGAAACACCGCAAACTCCAAATATACAGCAGCAGGCGTCAGGGTCGGGATCGAACCCACGACCTCCTGTATACCAGGCGAGGTAGTTAACAGGTACAGCACACCTGTACAACACAGGCACAGCACACCTGCACACCACAGGTACAATACACGTGGTGTCGTGGGAGGTATAGCAGCGATGCTTCTGAAGGGCAGGCGCACAGGGAACGAGAGGGCAACTTGTTACCTTGGTCACGACCGTCGGGTGACAGCAGCAATAGCAGCGCAACAGCTGCTCACCCGCGTACAACAGCAGCGGGAGCAGCAGCCAGCGCCACGTCTGTGGGGCACAACAACAACAACGCAGCAGCAGCAGCAGCCAGCGCCTCTGGCGTGCTGTGGGTGGGCACCGCACATGCTGACCGGGAGCCGAGGTGGTTTGGTGGTGGTCGTGGTGGTGATGGTGGTGGTGATGATGGTGGTGGTGGTGGTGATGATGGTGGTAGTTTGGTGGTGATGGTGGTAATGGTGGCGATGGTGGTGGGGAGCGGTGGTGTAGTGCTTATCACTACGCTGCGCTACGAACCCAGCGACCCGAGTTCGATTCCCGCTCAAGGTCAACTGCCAGTGACGATTGTCTGAAACGGTCCTGGGCCTCCCCTAGGTCGACTCGGCTTCAAGTGAGTAACCTGGTGCAGTGTGTAGTAAACATCGCCACTGGGGAGACAAAGGCGGCCGGACGTGGTGTTGGCCGCCCACCCCCCCTCGTGCGCCGTGCCGGCCTTCATAGGTGGCGCTACTCGCTAACAGGTCCTGCCCCAACAGTCTGTGAACGTTATACGGGGGATCTTTATCTTTGATGGTGATGTTGACTGAGGCAATGATGATGGTGTTCACTGATAGGAATACTGCAGTGGTTTGTTTCTGCTGCTGCAAGCGGATGCTGGTGATTATTGCACTGATCCTGCTTTTTCTGATGATTCTGATTATGATGGTGGTGCTGATGACACTGATGATGATGATACTGGTGACCAAGCTGATGATGACACTGATGGTGCTACTGCTGATGATGCTGATGATGATACTGACGATGATATTGATTGTGATGAGGATCAAACCGATGATGACACTGATCGTGCTGCTGTTGCTGCTGATGACACTGACGTTGACACTGACACTGCCGATGACACTGCCGATGACACTGATGGTGACACTGATGGTGCTGTTGCTGCCGATGACACTGCCGATGACACTGGCGATGATGGCGAAGCTGCTGATGCTGGCTGCGTCACCATGGGAGGGTTGCCGCTGAACTGCGGCGTGGGACACGCGGCCTCGCGCCCGCCCCACTGCTCGTGCCGGGCGTAACACCACGTGATGTTGTGTTCCCGCAGGCTGCCCTCCGTCTGGCCACGCACCACTCGCCTGCAACAGCAGCACCAGCAGGAACAACAGCAGCAGCAGCACCAGCAGTTAGCAGCACCAGCAGTTAGCAGCACCAGCAGCACCAGCAGTTAGCAGCACCAGCAGTTAGCAACACCAGAAGCAGGAGCAGCATCACCAGCAGGAACAACAGCAGCACCAGCAGCACCAGCAGTTAACAGCACCAGCAGGAGCAGCATCCGCACCAGCAGCAGCATGAGCAGCAGCACCAGCAGCACCAGCATCAGCAGGAGCAGCACCAGCAGGAGCACCAGCAGTTAGCAGCACCAGCAGCAGCACCAGCAGGAGCAGCAGCCGCACCAGCAGCAGCACCAGCAGCAGCACCAGCAGCAGCATGACCAGCAGCACCCGCAGCAGCAGCACCAGCAGCAGTATGACCAGCAGCACCCGCAGCAGCAGCACCAGCAGCAGCAGCATTCCCCCCAGGTCACTCTTGCAAATGAGACTCATCCTGGTCGCTCCTGAATTCTCACCTGGCTGAGAATTTTCAACAACACCACAAGCAATGAGCCCCCGGGCTCTGGAGACCACCTGGCCGGCCTGCTCTAGACCAATTCCTCGACCAATTCCTACCAATTCCTAGACCAATTCCTCGACCACATCCTACCAATTCCCAGACCAATTCCTCGATCACATCAATTCCATACACCCAGCCATCAGATGTACCATGGAAGTCGAAAAAGATGGCAAGCTACCTTTTTTGGTTGTCCTAATAAAAAAGAGACCTGAAGGTTCAATGAGCCACTCTGTCTACAGGAAAGCTACCCATACGGATGGCGTCTACAAACTAAGTTCCTCTGTGGTAGCAGTTACATTGGAGAAACCAAACGATGTCTCGGACCGCATCCGTGAACATAAAGCAGACCTGGAACACGGTAGGACAAACACCTCAGCCGTGGCAGATCACTGTTATAATTCAGTGGGCTCACATGACATTGACTTCTCCAAGACGGAGGTTCTCTGCAAGCCATCCGGCTACCATGAGAGATTCGTTCATGAGGCCATCCACATATACAAACACAGAGACAATTTCAACTGAGAAGATGGATTCTGGCTCAACATTCATTGGAAGGACGTGATCAACCATTTCGGGTCTTGATTGATTGTGTTCACGTTTACGGTGACTTTCAGACCGCATTCCATTAGCTGCCATTGACTATATAGCTTTTGTATTTTCCTCACAGATCGGAGTTTTTTGCTCCGCTGCAAGTTTCCTGCTACCACCCTCCCATTGACATTTCTTTGCTCCCTCTTAGTACCTTTAGTAAAAAATTCCTCCCTTTATTACTGCTAATCCTGCATAATACACGAGCATAATGACTTTGAGACCCCTCCACCGCCTACACATTCCACAAGGAGTGACTCACCCCATATCTGCATTTGTCATCAACATGCTAAACTCCTCTGTTGATATATAAACTCCTTTGTCAAGGCGCTCTCCTCCTCCCACCCAGCTTCAAATACGCTGCCAAGCTTAGCAGTGTTCATTAAGACGCTGTCTTTCCGACAGCTCTGTTTCTTCACCTGAGGACGGCTGCTTGCGTTGTGGCCGAAACGTCGTGAGAACTTTATTATGTTTTAGGTTTATTATTTTATTATTTCCCTTCTACGTGACTTTACCGAAAGAACCAAGAATATGAATCCCTGCAGTCACAAAAGCTTTAAATCGAAATTTAACATCCATTTGTTATCATGTCACAGCGTATTATACGTTATTTTCCATTAAAAACGATAGACCCATATAAGTGTTAACATTTATTGAAGCACCCTGTATGTGTATATAGAGAGCATAAGATAGCACAGCTGTCATCACATCCAGGGACAGGGGTGGGGATGTGTCGGGAGGAGGAGGCGAGGAGGGACGAGTTGGGAGGAGGGGCCAGGGGGAGAATGAGGAGGACAAACTGGCGGCCGAGACTGTGAATCAAGAGAGCCCCTCACCATTTGTTGAGCTTCTGTGCTCCTCCTCACAATAATACTGACGAAGCGTATTTATTCACTTTTCCTGCATAGCTGGCGCTCTAACTGCACGACAGTCACATGTCACAAAGCATTTGCTCAATACATTGTTCTTATGTAGTCGGGGTTAAAGACAGGGTCAAGGTTCGGGTCGCGGTGAGCGCCAGGGTTAACGGTCAGAGTCCGGACTCGCCGGCCGACGAGCGCTCACCCGAGCCCGTGGACGAGGAGGCCCGCGTACATCACGGGGGCGAGCAGGTGAGTGAACCAGAATATCTCGTAGTTGGCCCGGCGCACGCTCTCCCGCGACGAGGTGGCGACGAGCACGAGGCACGTCGTCATGAGCATCCCCGACGCGCCCGGAACGCCCGACAGGGACTCGCGCAGGGGACTCTTGGGGGGTGGAGCAAGGGGGGGGGGGGCGTTGGGATGAGGTATTCGTCAATTAACGTAATCGGCGATACACCAGTGGTGCCATAGTAAAAAAAAACGTATTCATTATTTTCCTGCGATTCGCAACTACAGTCAGAAAGTCTTGCGGGACGGTGGTGGTGCGTCCACATCGTGGTGTCGAACCGGTCGGATGACGGAACGTTCACACGAGCGGCTGAACACGAAGAAGCTTCTTCACAGGCTGCTGCCGTAGAGCAGCACCCAGCCTGGTGACGATTGGCTGGCTCCGTGTTCCAAACGCAGCTTTGACTCCTCGTGCCCTAGACTTGGTTAGACGGTTCCTCGATGCAAAGAGACCCCAAATCAACGGCCAATATTGACCCTTTTTTAGCAAGTCTCAGTTGACTGAATAAGCCTTTGAATCGCGTCAAACTTGGCGACACGGTCGATTAAATACTGATAAAAACTGATTTGCCGATTCAAATTTTGATTTTAGAACTGTGTTATGAGGACCGGTTGTGTTATGCTGAACCGGGGTACCGCCAATACGCCAAAATATGGGAATTGGCAACGGAGTTGAGGGCATTCTTAGACGTGTAAGTGGGGATTGTATGTGGATGAGAAATAGGGATTAGGTTCGGAATAGGAGGTTATGATCATAATGGGCTGGAAAATGAAATAGCATTGAGACTTTATTTTTAATTGAGATTGGTGAAATTTGTAATTTACTTTACAGCTGCTGCCGATTCATTGAATCAGAATATTTGTGAGGAATCCGGGTTCCGCCAGTGGCGAGAACAAGCGGCGTGCGACGCCCTCTCTTCCATCAGAGCCGCACGCTCAGTCTTGAACGTTAGTCGGGGGTCAATCTTATGAAATCTCCGATCGAATGCACTGGTGAGTACGTAACATCATTGTAATGTCGTCGTTGCTTGAAGACATTTATCATGTGGACAGTATCAATGACGGAATGTGCAGTGGACACCTACAGGGTATCTGCCCATGGGTCATGATGATGATTATGACAGTATCATTATTAAGGCTACCAACAATGAAGCTCTCATATATCCCTCATAGGTAAAACAATATATAGCGCTCCCGGTAACGCATCTCCATTGGAACCACGTTATAGTGACCTATAGCGCTGATTCGTACAGTGCTGTTGGTAACGCATCTCCATTGGAACCACGTTATAGTGACCTCTTATAGCGCTGATTCGTACAGCGCTCTCAGTAATGCATCTCCATGGGAACTACGTTATAAGGACCTATAGCGCTGATTCATACAGTGCTGTTGGTAACGCATCCCCATTGGAACCACGTTATCGTGACCTCTTATAGCACTGTTTAGTATAGCGATGTAGGTAACGCATCTTCATTGGAAGCATGTTATAGTGACCTCCTATAGCGCTGTTTCCTATAGCGCACCGTTTACCAAGAACGCATCCTGAGCACGATAAGCGTTATGCCTGTATGTTATTCTTGCATGTGTCAATATGTTCAGGCGCTAGATGCCACTGACGTTGAGGTCTGCTGGATACGACGAAAGGACTTCAGCAGAGAGTTTGTAGTTTTGATAATTCCTCCTCCACTGAAGGGGCATGGATTATAATGGCTTGCTATGTGGTCCAGAGTTTGAAATGCATGGCCACAATTGCATATCCTGTGGCTTATCTTTACTGTATCTCTATGGGTCTCTATGGTTCTGTATGCGACTCTATATATCTCTGTGTCTCTATGGGTTATTTGTTCGGTTAATAGTTTGGGTTGCATGGCCGCAAACACACTACGATTGGCTTGCCTTTATTTTTTAGTGTATAAAGGAGATGTCCACATTTGCCTGTTGATGATGTTTTTTTTTCACAATTGCAAGTCCAGAATGCTGACGGTTACACCATGCCACGACGTCTCATGTTAAAATGTAACGCGGTACGGTTATTGTGATATCGCAAAAGAATAATCGTGAGCTGAGTGCCGAGTGTGTGGTCTTGGTGAGGGGGCCCCGCGGTGGCTAGGAGATGTTAACTATCTCGCCCGGTATACAGGAGGTCTGGAGTTCGATCCCGACTCTGACGCCTGTCGCATATTTGGAGTTTGCGAGTTGGCTTGTTCTCCCCGTGGTTGCGTGAATTTTTTTCCCTCCAGGTTCCACCAGGTTCCCGCCACACTTTTTTAATCGGCATCCTGCGTTATAGTTGTTTGGCTGCGGTACATTTCCACACGATGACGACGATGACGACGAGCCACTTCGTTGAGCTGTCATTTGTGGCCAGGTCGCTTCTGAAAAAGAGCTCCACGTTATGGCTCAGTGGGGCCTTACCTGGTAAAATAAAATAAAAATAGCTTGGTTTAGCTGCCGTGCGGGTGTGTTGGGTGCGTAGCGGTTGGGGTTCACCACCGTGTTTGCGCGCCAGACTGGGTTCAGCCGCGTCTCGTTGGGATTCGTCCCCAGCGCAGAGAGCCGGGCGAGGAGGGAGTTGTCGTGAGCTCGGCTCGCCGCGCAGAATCGCTCAGATCCGAGGATGTGGGCCACGACGTGCACCGCTACAAAGACAAAGACCCCCCGTATAGCCTGAACAGACTGTTGGGGCAAGTGGTGTCAGCGAGCTACCTATGAAGGCCAGCACGGCACCCGAGGGGGTGGGGGGCCAGCACCACGCCCGGCCGCCCTTGTCTCCCCCGGTAGCGATGTTTACACACCACACCAGGTACTCATTTGAGGCTGAGTCGACCTAGGGGAGGCCCAGGACCGGTTCAAATGATCGTCACTGGTGTTGCCCGTGAGCGGGAATCGAACTTGGCCGCCGGGTTCGTAGCGCAGCGCGCTAACCACTACACCACCGCTCCCCCCACACAGACACACAGACAGCGCGTTCACCGCTACACTACCGCTCCCCCCACACAGACACACAGACAGCGCGCTAACCACTACACCACCGCTCCCCCCACACAGACAGACAGACACACAGACAGCGCGCTAACCACTACACCACCGCTCCCCCCACACAGACACACAGACAGTGCGCGAGACGTTACGCTACCACACAGACACACAAACACAAACCGATTCCCCCATTTAGCCTTTTGTCTTTCAAATCACTGTGGCATTCTATGCCATACCGTGATGTTTTGTTGAGTTTAAGGCAGGGGTGGGGAACGTCCGGCCCGCGGGCCGTATAAGGCCCGCGAACTCATTTGGTGTGGCCCTGCCAAGGCAACTGCAGGCGGGACTCGAAATTCAATAATCTAGGAGCAAACCTGGAAAAGCAGTTGCGAGTAGCAGCAACATCATCAACACCAGCTCACATCACACGCCTCGCCAAAGAGAAGCAGTTCCAGCCATCGCATTAGGGGTGAGTTAATTAAATGTTTGACCAAATATAACGGGCTAATTTTTAAGTTGATAATTTTGTATGGCCCGCGAATGATGTTATAAATATCAAAATGGCCCTTGGCGGAAAAAAGATTCCCCACCCCTGCTTTAAGGCTACACCGGCATTTTACGGCGGCTTCTGAGGGCAATACTGGGTTGTAGATGTACCTACCTGTGAGTAGTACTATGGTACAGGCGATAGTCCGATGAAAATAACCACAGTGATCCATCTGCCTGCGAATTGCTGGTCTGCAGTGCTGAAACACACGCGCACACGGTAGCCCATTTATGATCGGTTATCATCAGCCATGGTTGATCTCCTGCTGAATGCACCGAACGAAAGCCTCCCCAAGCCGTCACCACATATCTCCCGATCTTGCAATGTAATAAGCGGCATAGCACGTGAACTGATTTCATCGCTCCATCTCCCCGGTTGATGTACTCTCGTTGCTTCGGTCTAATACACACACACACATGCACCCAATTATATACACTTAAGACAACAAAGACAATGATCCCCCGTATAGCCTGAACAGGCTGTTGGGGCAAGTCAGCACCTATGAAGGCCGAAACGGCACACGAGGGGGTGGGTGGCCAACACTACGCCCGGCCGCCTTTGTCTCCCGAGTGATGTTTATACATCGCACCAGGTACTCATTTGCGGCTGAGTCGACCTAGGGGAAGCCCAGGACCGGATCAGATAATCGTCACCGGTTTTAGCCATGAGCGGGAATCGAACCCGGGTCGTCAGGTTCGTAGCACAGCGTAGCGCTAACCGCAACACCACCGCTCCCCAGATGTATATGAACGCGCGCACACGCACGCAGATGCACCCACGTGCGAGAGTCACGTGACAGTTACCCAGCATGCAGCGCGGACACGTGACATGAGGTGGCGGCACGTGGGCAGCAGGACCATGGTGCAGTTGAGGTTGAGGCACGCGGCTGAGGCGCGGGCCCACGACAGGGCGTCCTGCATCACTCACAGAGTGGCGGCAGCGCGAAGGCAGAGGGGGGGGGGGCTTTTTTTCCCCCCCCCCCCCCCCCCAAGGTAGCAGCTCAAAGGGATGAAAAATAAGAATCGCTTTTTACCCTTTCTGGCGATAAAACAGGAGGTGTGTTAAGATGTTCGTTCAAACGCCAAATAGATGATACATTGTTCAGGTCTGCATTAACCACATACGTTACTTGTGGCAAAACATGCAAACGAACATGCTCCGACAATAATAATGTCATGCATTGTCTGTCAAACTGATTGGCCTACACCAGGGACAGCAGCTTTCTTTATGGCCTTGTCTCACCACCAGTGTCAGACCAGAGAACAGCGATAGGCGAACAGCACAAAGACACTGCAAGCCTCAGAGTATTATTATGTCAGGTTGACCAGTTGTATCTATGGGATGTTTTTTGCCGGTATCGCAAATGATGAATCGATAAGAATATGTTTTTTCCCCGTTCTGGAAATATGCAAACAAACAGAACATATTTGTTGACATGTTTTGCCACAAGTGCCGTGTGGCTAATGCAGACTTGATGCTTTGCAAATTGTAAAATCTATTTGGTGTTTGAACATCTTAAGCACCTCCTGTTACATTGCCAGAAAGGATAAACGCCCATTCTTCATTCTCATCATTTTGGATACCGGCAGGCAAAAAGGTCACGTGGATTAAAGCTCAAGGGGAGTGGATCCTCCTCGTCCACACCTCGTAGCTGGAAGTCAGGCAGGACGTTTATCTACCCAGCAAATGGACACTTCAGGGCCAGTCGCCACCGGACTGGAGGACAATTCTTGATTTGGGTGACGAAAAAGAAAACGAAAAAAAATCTGAGCCAGTGGTGATATCACGCAAGACCGGCAACGCCACAGTTCCTCGCGGTATATTCCATTCCGGTCCTTCCTAAAAACCATCTCGTCTTGCCGAGACCAAGTCTGTTACTCCCTGCCTCCACGCTCCAAGCTACGACCTGGCCTACCCCTATCACTACCCCAACCTCAATCACTACCCCTATCACTACCCCTATCACTACCCCAACCCCCTATTACTACCCCTATCACTACCCCATCACTACCCCTATCACTAACCCAACCCCCTATCGCTACCCCAACCTCAATCACTATCACTACCCCTGTCACTACCCCAACCTTAATCACTATCACTACCCCTATAATTTCCCCAACCCCTATCACGACCCCTGACCAAACCCCTCCTTAACCACTCCGCCTGCCCTCCCGTCACCAGCATCTACACCACCCCCTGTTAATAACAACCCCACTGTCATCTAAATGTACAATTTTATCATTGTTGTAAAGCTCCTTACATTAAGGCGCTTTATGAATCAATATATAAGACAATACAACAGTGGCATTCTCAGCCATGGTGAAAAAACGCACACACAGATACACAAGACAAAGGCGACTCGCACACACACACGTGCACATGGACACACAACACGGAGACAAATATGTACAGCAGCAAGCACGTGCATATGCCAAATAGACACGCACAGACACAGACGGACACGTATACAACCAAGACATTTGGGCTTGATTTCTCACACCACGTTCACCAGAACGCTGCTCAGGCTAGCGCTGAGTAGTGATTGTTGGCGTAAGGCACTACCACGAGAGTAACCGGGCGCTACAATAATGATCGTACACATCATGTGAGGGCAGAGTAATGCGAGGTGGCCGAAGGCAGGGTACTGGCGGCGATGGAGTAGGAGGAAGATTTGACTCACCCCCACGAGAGCACGGGTGTAGAAGTAGCGGTCGGAGCGAGAGAACTTGGCGTAAGAAAATCCGAGCATCAGCAAGTTCACGAGCAGCCATGCGGCCTGCAAGCAGCGTCAGCAGCAAGGGCAGCAGCAGCAGCGGCATCATCATCATCGGCGGCAGTATCGTCATCAGCAGCGGCAGTATCGTCAGCAGCGGCGACAGTAACATCATCGGCGGCAGTGGCAGTATCAGCAGCAACGGCAGTGTCAACAGCAGTATCATCAGCAGCGGCAGGATCATCATCGTCAGCAGTGGCACGATCATCAGTAGCAGCAGTAGCGGCAGTATCATCATCATTAGAAGCGGCAGTATCATCAGCAGCGGTAGTATCATTATCAATATCTTCAGCAGCAGTAATAACAGCATAATCAGTATCACCAGTGACACGAATAGCATCGGCAGCAGTGGAATAATCATCTACACGTAGTCGTCAGTAGCACCAGCAGCGGTACATTCAGAGGCAGCAGCAGTGGCATCATGTTGAGCATTTTTCGTAAATCACGAAACAATCAGGACGCACCAATTATCGGCTCGGATTCAGAGCCTAACAAACTTTAAAAAGTTGTCAGTTTTGTTGCCAGATAAAAGGGTAAAAAAACAATTATCATATTTTTTCTTCTGGCAAATGAGGTTCCAATGGTGTAAACTTAAAATCAATTGACGTAGCGAATGTAACCCCTCTCATCTTGTCTATGCGGGTATCCCTCGATATACGGAAGGGATGCGCTCTTCAAAAAATCCCGCACTAAGCGACATTTCGCAAATTGGAACGGCTTCTCGTTCCCCACTCATTTAACACCAAAACTTACGGGCTGCCCTTCGGACAGTCATTTCGACTGGAACTCCCAACCCCCAAAAAATTACAATACACCCACAATCGCATTTCACAAAATAATAATTAGCAATCGCGAAGGACACACAAACTATTGAAACAGTTGAATAAAAATGACTCTAAAACAAAACAAAACTCACCGACAAGAGGAAAACTGCTGCGCTTTGGAATGTCATGGCAAAGGTGACGCGGAGACGCCATTGCACTGCCGGGGGGGGGCATTATGACGTCAATCGCGGATGCACGAGGCAGCCCCCCGCCCCCCCCTTTGGTGGCTTCTCGTGCGGTGAATTTTTTTCTCTCGTTGCGCGCGCCCGTTTCGCTCGTGGTGTGGTGGGGAAAAATATATAATTGTCCGCTCGTCCGAAAAGTCGCCGCAATTTGAGCGATTCTTTTTTGTGTTCGCGCGAAAAAAAAAAATTATTCCGTAAAGCCGCACGTTCGTGTGAAGTCTGAGGGACAGCCATCTGCCTGTTTCATCAGCTCACTGACATTGGCCGTCCCTTGCCCACGTCGCTCATTGACTGCTTGGCACCTCGATATCTTCCGTCTCGAAGAGCCCGCGGCGTCTCCCGTCTCTTGTCGCACCTGTGCCGTTGACCCGCGTTGCCCGCACCACCGTGACCACATCTCTGTGTCTCTCTGTGTGCATCTCTCCCGTCATCTCGCGAGGAGTTGCACATCGGAAGCTGCGGAGGGCAAAGGAATCCGTGCCGAGGAACCTCCAGTACGTCGCGCTGCGAACCCGAGATCGACTCGGCCTCAAATGAGTACCTGGTTCGGTGCGTAAACATCGCCACTAGGGAGACAAAGGCGGCCGGGCATGGTCCTGGCCACTCACCCCTCGGGTGCCGTGCCGGCCTTCATAGGTGCTCGCTAACAGCACTTGCCCCTACAGTCTGTCAAGGCTACACAGGCAAGATCTTTGTCTTTGTTTGCGCCCTGACGATTATTTCAACCGGTCCTGGGCCTCCTCTAGATCGACTCAGCCTCAAACAAGTACCTGTTGCGGTGTACAGTATGAACATCGTCACGAGGGAGACAAAGGCAGCTCGGCGTGGTGCTGGACACCCACCCGCTCGTGGTGCTACTCGCTAACAGCGCTCGCCCCAACACAGTGTGTTACAGGCGACACGGGGCCGGGTGTGTTGTGGGTTTCCTGGTGGTGGACACTCACCGGTAGCAGCGTCCTGGTGTCCCGCAAGAAGATCCGAAGCCTCATTGTTGGGGATCGAACGCCGGGGCAGAGCCAGTCTTGAGACCAATGGTCAAAGCCGCCGGCGAAATGTGTTGAGCAGCACCTGCGCTTTGCGTGTGGATATGGCGACGTGCGCGCGTGCGTGCTTGTGGAGCTACGTGTGAGATACGAGCGCCGACTCAACATAATGAGGCTTTGTGACGTCACGAGTCCGATGAGATTAGGGCCACGTTGGACCTGAGGCGGTGAAGAGAGATGCCGAATAATCTTGGTGGGTGTGCCAGCAGGTGTCTGTGTGTGTGTGGGTCCGTATGCGTGTCTCTGTGCATGTGTCTTTGTGCGCGTGTGTATATATAAAAGAACCCCCGTATAGCCTTAACAGAATGTAGGGGCAAGTGCTGTTAGCGAGCACCTATGAAGGCCGGAACGGTACACCAGGGGGTGGGTGGCCAGCACCACGCTCGACGGCCTTTGTCTCCCCAGTGGCGATGTTTACTACACACCGCACCAGGTACTCATTTTAGGCTGAGTCGACCTAGGGGAGGCCCAGGTCCGGTTCAGATACTCGTGACTACTGTTGGCCGTGAGCGGGAATCGAACCCGGGTCGCCAGGTGCAGCGCGCTAACCGCTACACCACCGCTTCTCACACACGCGCGAGTTCATGTCTGTGTAGTGGCATTCACTACATCTGTGTGTATTTGTTTTGTGTTTTCGTGTGCCCTCGTGTGTGTAACGGTCAGCGTGCTGCGCGACGAACCCGGCGACTCCTAGGTCGACTCAGCCTCAAATGAGTACCTGGTGTGGTCTGCAACCATCACCACTGGTGGAGACAAAGGCTGAACACCCACCGCCTCATGTGCCTGGCCTTCATAGGTGCTCGCTAACAGCACTTGCCTCAATAGTCTGTTCAGTCGCTGTGTGTCTGAGGGATCTGTAATGCTATTGTGTGTTAACCCGTCTTGGGCCTCCCCTAGGTTGACTCGGCCTGGCGGGCAACCACTCACGAGTGAACACGCAGCTCGGGCGTTTCTTGGTGTAAAACATTCCCATCGAGTACCCGATTCGTGTGGCCTATTCCACCTTTGCCACTGGCACTTGCGAGCCAGCGTTGGAACCTCACACGTACGGGTCGGTTTTCCACTGGATGTTTTTCCAAGCCGAGCCAGAACCAAACCGTGCTGCGCTGACCTCACAAGACGGTGCTTGAATCCGGCTTGTTGCCAACCAGCGCCAGTGGCGCGGCTAATGACTCGTTCATTTTCTGCGACGTCAATAGCGGCACTGCTCGGCTCTGCAGTGGAAAAAAACGTGGCACCTCCCGAGTTCGTGCCAGGCTGGTCTGGCTCGATACGGCTCTGACGTGGCTTGGCGCGCAGTTGAAAAGAGGTGTCGTCGGACATATCGCATCGACGAATTGATGTCGTTTGTGGGGCCATTTCGACGGCGGCAGGTCTCGTGTAGCCGCGGGCCATGTGACGTGAAGTTGCCGGCCATATGAAGCAAAGCTGCGCGATACCATCTGTCCAGAGCTGGAGGTTCACCCACCCTCGCGGCAGAGTGACACGGACATTACTCGCGCCTCTCGAACACAGCACAGGAGGACCCGCGCCTCTTATCACGGCTCACACAGGTGCGCACGACCACAAAGAACCCTTGTAACCACTATAGCCTAGATAGCGGCCGTTTTCATTAATACATGAACCCCTGTACCCGACGCCAAAAGAAATCCGCGGAAGCCGCGCGTTATCGCTTTGGTAGAATTATAGAGGGTCTAAATGTGAAGTGCCTTCCAGCTCAAATGAGCGACAGGGTGGCGCTCTTAACTATGTGGTCCTGAGCAGGTGATGGAAAGTCCACGTTCCGCTGAAAATGTTGTTTTGGGAAGGGGAGAGCTGGAGGTGCAGAGTCGGAGTGGCTGAGCTGGTCGTGGGAGTCCAGCCTGGGCAGACGTCGGGCTGCTGCGTCACGGTCGGAGTGTGCGTCTCGTGCGCACGTACACGCCACTGCAGCCCAACAGAAACCCATCCAGTGGTCCAGACTGGTATAATTATGTCATATAGGGCAGTCTGCACACAAACGCCACCCTCCCTAAGCAGTTCGCTTGGGAGATCATCTCTGCCCAGCGCTTTTCCTGGTCTCAGACTCTGTATCGCCCTCTGTATTTCCTCAACAGATGCCACATCAGCCAGCCACTCACAAGGGTTGACTACAAATATTTGAGGCAATGCAGCCTGAGCAGGGTCATCCTCACTTTTCCCCTCCCCCAAGACCTCACAAATGCTCAGTAAATCTGCAAACCTGCTCCTGGGGGTCAGATCGGATCACCTTTCTTTCCCATAATGATGGTGGTAGGTGTGCCTGCACATTCATGCTCACACAATCTGCACCGCACACAGAGTCTGTTGGTCTCTGTGTGAGTCTGTGGGTCTCTGTGTGAGTCCGTAGGTCTCTGTGTGAGTCTGTGGGCCTCTGTGTGCGTCTGCGGTTGTCGGTATGAGCCTCTGGGTGACGGTATGAGTCTGTGGGTCTCTGTGTGAGTCTATGGGTCACGGTATTGACTCTGTGGATCTCTGTGTGTCTGTGGACCTCTGTGTGTATTTTATAGAGCAACAGCCAGTGATAGGCAGAGACCTGTGATCATAGCCAACATTGGGTATGAAGATCGACAGCACGGACTGACGATGATCCGATACCTGACTCCTCAAAGGCTCGAATACAAAATAGATTCATTGTACACACAGCCTGTACCACACTAACGCAATCTGCACCACACGCTTACACTGCCTGAGTCGCACTGTACACACTGTAGTACACCACTAGACAAGGCACAGTACATCAAACACAGATACACAAATAGATACACAGATACACACATACACAAATACAGATACACAAACATACACAGATACACAAACGCAGATACACAAACAGATACACAAACACAGATACACAAACACAGATACACAGAAAGACGAGAAATCACGTGCCGAAGAGAAGATAAAACATTATACATACACACCCAGTCACTCACCCACTCACACATCCAGTCACTTACCTACCCACACACTCACCCACTCGCTCAGTCACTCACCTACCCACACACCCAGTCACCCACTCACTCACCCATTCACGTGTGTATACATGCGTGTGTATACATGCGTGTGTAAATGTGTGCGCATGTTTCTACATATGCGCGCACATGTGCACACGCCTGTACACACACGTGCACATACACATGCACACATTTACACACGCATGTACACACACATGCGCGCACACGCATATACATGCGTACACGTGTACATACACGCACACACATGTACATTCACACACGCACGTACATGTGTACATAGCACATGCGTGTACACAGACGAGTAGATACACACGCACATACGCATGTGCACACACGCACGTGCACAAGGCACGTGATAATCTCGCGAGACGTGACGTTCCTCGAGCACGTGACCAGGTCGGCGCCGCTGCTGTCGTCACAGATTTCGCTCTATCGTGAGCTCTACGTCATCGCTGACGTCACCGGAAACGAGCGCAAGTCCACGCTGAGAATCTGCGGCAGGAGGAGCTTCGCATCGCGCCCAGCGCCTCGCAGTTTCACCATCATCACCACCATCAGCAACACCAGCACCACCACCAGCAGCAGCAAGACAGAGAGAGGGCAGACGTCTACCCCGCTGTGAGTAGCAGCGGTGGCCACGAAGTTCCAACCACAGCGCCATCTTGTGGTTGCGAGGCACGCCGCGCGTGCGGCTCAACCTGGGCTTTGGGTGTCTGTGTGTCTTTGTGTCTCTGTGTCTGTGTGTGTCTATGTCTGTGTGTCTATTCCTGTGTGTCTGTGTGTGTCTATGTCTGTGTGTGTCTATGTCTGTGTGTCTCTGTGTCTGTCTCCGTGTCTGTGTGTCTCTATGTCAGTGTGTCTCCGTGTCTGTGTGTCTCTGTGTCTGTGTCTCCGTGTCTGTGTGTCTGTGTCTCCGTGTCTCTGTCACACGGATATTCACCAGGGACGTGCGGTCAGGGGAGGCAGAGCCTCACCTGTCATACTCCAATGAAAATACCTGTTACGAAAAAAAACGATTTTTCCACTGATCTGTGTTATAAATGTAATTTCTGTACGATTAAAATCATTGTTATAGTCAAAATCGCCAAATTTGCGGAGCTCCGCTGCAAATACAGGAAGAGACGAGAGGTGAGGCAGCGACGAGCTCAGCCTCCCCTCTGATTGCGCAACCCCTCAGTAACTGGATGGAGCGCGGGCAATAAGCGCGTGCCTGTTACTATCTCAGTATGTCACCAATGTAATGTTTGTAGACCCCTTCATTTCATGTCCTCGCCTTCCATACTCCAGGTAACTTATTTCACGTATGTGTATAAAGATATTTAGGCTCGCTGGTCTCGTCATGAAACTGCAATGAAAAAGCACCAGGGGAGGCAGCTATCACATCTGCCTCACCTGAGGGGGACGTGTCTAACACGCCCCCCTCAGTGAGGACACGCCCCCTCCTTGAGGCCACGCCCCTTAGTGTGTGAATCTGGCTCTGACACTAGCCAGTGCCTCCTCAGTCATTGACCTCACCGCACGTCACTGATATACACTACACAGATGTCTTCGTGTGCGTGTTGTTCGTTTCTCTTTGTTAGTGTGTATTTGTGTATGTCTTGGTGTATCCATCTCTGTTATACGGAGATAAACAGAGGTACACGTGTCTTTGTGTGTCTCCCTCTGTTGTCCGTCTCTGTGTCTCTCCGTGTTTGTGGTATGTCTGTATTTGTGTGTCTCTATCTCCGTCTCTGATGCTTATTAGTAAATACAGAGAGACGTGTCTCGCTCTGTGTATCTCCGTGCGTGTCTATGTGTATCTGTACCTCCACGACACGTGTCTCTGAGACAACACGTGTTTGTGTGTGCGTGGTGCTTCAATGGCCTTGGCTGAGCTTGACAAACTCAGATTTTTGCGAGTTAGACGAATGTTGTGTTTACCCCCTACCCTGCATCTGTTTGTGTTGTGTGTCTGTGGTGTTTAGTCATTTGCATAAAAAATTTGGCTCACAATGTACAGTATTTGCAAAAATGACGAGATATATTTACAGTCCTACGCAGATTTCTCTTCCCCACTTTCATGTCGTTTAACAAATACATTGTCACTTTATTGATACCACTGCCTAATTTGCATCGCCTCAACCCACAATTACGTCGTTGACAGCATCGTCCGTATTTTTGTCGTGTCTATCACCTCGGCCTCCTCCTCCTCCGCCTATTCTGTAAATCGCTTTGATTCACGTCATTTCGATATTCGGTGTCGCGCCTTTCAGGAACACATGTCCAACGTATAATGGGGCATTATTGTCTATAACAATCATTATTTTAGCACTTAGGCTTTCCCGATCAATATCCATAATACAGGTTTTTTTTGGGTTAGATTGCGTAAATATATAAATTGATGAATGCATATAAATGAACAATGGGCGTGCATAATGTTATGCATAATGTACGTTGATTACATGTAAATAACCCAACCGCCAATGGATACCCTCCCCCACCACATTGTTCACGAAGTGCTCACAAGTGATGCCATCACATCTACCCCTCTATTTAAGGAAAGAAACATGAGGATTTCTCCACAAATCTGGCTGTCGCCTGATGAAGCTAGTTGTAATTACTGGTGAAACGTCGTACTCCGATTGTAAATGTTGTGGCTTTGTTTTCCAACACACCGGTGTGCTGTACTAGTGACGAATTGGCACGTTCTGTTTACATGACAAACCTTACTAGTTGGCTATCGGGTGGTGGCAGGTTTAATGACACATTTATATATTTACGCGATCTAATCCAAAACAACCTGTATTATGAACACCAATTATTATCTCTATTTAAGGCAGCTCTCTCCACGCCATGTGCTACCCGTGCACGCTAACCCCTTGGCCGATCGCACGCAGGAGGAGATGGAGTGCGGAGCGCCTGGCAGCAGGAGGAGCCTCGCCAGCCCAGACGTGAGAGCTTCGACTCAAGGAGCCGACTTCGCCCGGGAGACGCGACTGCCACGACTCATGATCACCGCGCAGTCACGGCGACTCTTTCCACAACAACGCAATGATGCGAGTCCGATGGTACGACGTGTGAAGGAGGAGGAGGGAGGAGGTGTGTCACTTGATAGGTTATCGGGTCGCACTCTTCATAACGACGTCACGGAGTATGTTGCGTCGTATGTAGAGAGAGAGAGAACGCGCAACCAAGATCTGGCCAGGTGGTTTTGCAGTTGAGCAGCGGCTCGTAATTGGAGTTCACGTCCTGGTTTGAGTCAAGGGGGGGCGGAGTGGTGGAGGTGGCGGTTGATGTAGCTCATCAATCTTCCCTTTGGGGTCTGTTAAATAAGTAAGACTTTTTAGAAAGATCCGCACTGGTTTTACTGTGGATAGACTCGCCTCCATCATAGGAATGGGGAATGTTCATCACTGGCCAAATGTATGTATATATGTGTATGTATCTTGGAGGAGGCTCATGAAGGACGCTACTGGGCAGTTGGAGACAGGCGCCCTCCAGCAACAACGGAGGGCAGAGGAGCGACGCTCACAACAACGAGCGGAGCGTTTGGCGGCTAAAACACAATTTGGCACAGTAGGGGGCACAGGTTGTGCATTGGCCAGTCATCTCAGTTTGTCGACCCATAAAACCTGGGTCTGCCCCGTGACCTCCTGCCGATGGGCATTCGACACTTCACGTGGCCTTGGCGTGCACATAGCATGGCACAAGCGCCGTGGTGATGTCACTGACACTTAGTGGCGAATGGCGGTTGTTGTTGTATGTTGACCATGTTGAGATGATAATTTGAGTGGAAAATCTATTTTATAGTTTCACAATTCGATGTTTAACTTGCGTGACTCACGCATCCTCCCTGCCTGCCTGGCACAGAGACCACCGCCATGGAACATAGCCAAGAGGGGCCGGGTCAGGGCCCCAGCACGAGGGACCATTGCTGGCTCCCTGATGTCCAGTAGTTCGCTGTTTCAGAGGTTCATGGTGCGAATCCAGCGACCACCCTTATTGCTGAGGTGTTGGTTCTGTACTTACCACAGTAACACTGGATTCACAGTCGACAATAAAGATGCCCTGATGTCCTTCGCAAGAGTAGGCCATCGTCAGATGATCTCAGGGTCCAAATTAAAAATTGACGCTCAAATTACTCAATGCCCCAGGTTACTCTTGCAAATGGCACTCTATTCTGGCCTCCTGATCTCTCACCTGATTCGACAAAACCAACTTAACCTGGCCATCCCTCCCACAGAGGGATGCGTACTTACGAATCGATGGCGTGGCCCTGGCCCTGAAGTCGAACCCACATGCGGCACGTGATCACGGTGTCTCGCAGGGCACCACGGGGATGAGGCTTTGGAAATTGAACGAATCCATCAGCACCGGCAGCAGCAGCACTGACACCAAGGAGGTGATGTCTCACTTCATCGTGAGTGCCTGTGTGGTAATGGGCACTATAATGCTTACAGTGCAAGGCTGTCATAATCAGTGCAAGGCTGTCATAATCACGAAACCCATGCAGAACAGAGGGATAACATACAAACTCCACCCAGACACACGGTCACTCACACACTCGTGTACACTCATACTCTCACGTTCACTCTCTTATTCAAACTCTGCAGAACAGGGGCAGAACATGAAATGTCTACACAAAAAGGTACCCGAGTAGAAAATCGAATCTCGGCCCTTCTTGCTGAGCTGAGGCACGTGCTTTAGCGTTATATTAACACACCACACCAGCTACTCATTTGAGGCTGAGTCGACCTCGCGGAGGCCCATGACAAGCTCAAATATTTGCCACTGTTTTTGATCGTGAGCAGGTAGTGTTCTCGAGTCGCCGGCTTCTTCGTAGCTTTGCCTGCTAACCGTTGCACCACCGCCCCCGCAGTGAGACACACGCACACACACGTATCCACACAGACACACAACAACAGCTGCAATTCACCCCTCCCTCCCTGACACAGAGACCGCCACGGAACGTGGCCACGAGGGCCCAAGCCAGGGCCCCGGCGCCAATGCGGGGGATCACTGCCGGCTCACTGAGGCCCACCCCGAGTCTCCCTCCCATCGCCATTGGTGGAAGCAGCAAGAGCAGCAAGAGCAACAAGAAGAGCCTCAGGGCATGGGCAATAGCGGCTAAGCGCTGTCTCAAGTCATATCACGAGGAGGTGAGGGCGATACAAAGCAGAGGGGGTGCTGCTCTTCAAAATGACTGTTTATCTGTTTTTTCTCAATTGTTTAAAAAATCCTGACAGATGTCGGCAAATAATCCATTCAGAACCCGCATAGCATGGCGCATCATGCCTGTGTGTTAAGACGATGGTACGTGAAAGTGGATATCACAGATCTACATCTGACATCTCTTCTTCACGTGACCCCCTTGTACTTTTCCACTCGGCCTGCCACTCGAGCATAATGTTTGACACGTGATAATCAAACTGATATATTTGTTATTTCGCAGAGCAGGAATTTAGCCACATTAAGTGCGGAGTGAAATGCCGTGCGGTTACGTTTTGTCGAGTCGCAGGTAAACCAGACCTAGCAGTAGCGAGTAAACCACGTTGCAGAGGTTCACAGTTCGAATCCAGCGGCCACCCTGGTTATTACTGTGGTGGTGGTACTGTATTCACTACGGTAACACTCGACTCACAGTGGACAATAAAGAGGCCCTGATGCCATTCGCAAGAGTCGGCCATCGTGGGCTGACGTGAGGGTCCACATTTGCCAAGTTAAAAAGTTGACCCTCAAATTTCTCAATGCCTCCTGAGCTCTGACATGGCCCAACATAATCAACTTTACTTGACCATCCCTCCTCTTGTTTACAATCAGCAATGGTTATTTGGATAAAGGGATAGGTGTTTTTTTCATTTGAAATTACAATATGCCTGAAATACCAATATTTACCAGTTCACATTGGTAATATTTATTACATGACCATCAGCATCCCTGTGTTGCCGCTTGGCATAAATCATAGGTTAATTTTCAGTTGCTAAATGACAGTAAAGCCGCCACACTGCCTGTAGTCTGATTACTAACTCCATGGAGTAATGGACTATCCATGTTATTTAACAAATATAACCACTTTATACTGGCAAAATAATTTCCGAAAACACTTTCTTTATATCCTGCATATGAAGCATTAGCAAGCATGCTTTGGTAACAAAACATTATTTGGAATTGGCAGCACAGCCTTTGTTAATACAACAGAAAAACTAATGACCCTGTGTCAAGAATGGCTCCCTTATGAAGAACTACAGTAGATCATTGATAATTATCTGGCGTGCGATTATTGGCTTCCAACATTATTTGGCGATCCCGGGCTGATCCGGCAATACTGTTCCCACCAAGGCAGTAACCAGTCCGGCGTTTTTGGAAATCGGGCACCCCCTCCCCCGCCGAATAATCGACGATCGACCGCATTGATGTGAGCGGGGCCTTCATGGCACCAACACTCCAATACAGAAAGAGTCCCTGTGACACTTTCCCTTTGTCTCCCTCCCTCCCGCAGCAACAGCCCCAGGACGCGTCGTTGAAAATCAACGGCGTGGCAATGGTCCTGAGGCCGACCCCCCGTGCAGCGCGTGGGCACGGCCTTTCTCAGGTGACCGTGAGGACGATGACGTCGTCGGTTTTTAATTCAGAGCTGGAGTCCACGTGCCCGACAGTGGTTTTGCCACCGGCGTCGACGCTGTCGTTTTCGTTCATGTCCGTGGTGCAGAAACTACCCTGGGAGGCGAGCGACCCGCCCAGCCGTCAGGAAGCGAAGGAGCTGAAGAGAGATGTCTCCTTCGCTCGGCGTGCGGCCACCGAGGCCCTTCGGCTCTCGGAACGCAGCCGTGGCGACCAAGACGGCGACCAAGACGGAGACGGCTTCCACAAACGTGTGAGTGCCGCCACGCGCGAAGCGCCGGGGCGTTCAGTTGGAAGTGGCGTGCACGACGCACGTCTAAGAACGACGGATCTCGTCAGATCAGCTTTTTGTCAGGGATGCCTCTCGCATGTCCCCCTTCGTTCTACAACAACGCTAGTAACAAAATCGCCGCTGTTTGGCCGTGCTTAGGGATGGCAAGTTGGCACCGCACGTAGTAACCTTGCCCATATTCACCCTCTACTGAGTGAAAGCCTCTCCATGCCATGTGGGTTGTGAAGGTTATTTGACCTTACTTCACCTCACTGGTTATTGCGGGTTGTTTAAGGGAGGGAGCATAGCAATGGATTTTGCTACCCTGCCCTCTGGGCGGGTTGGAAGGGGGGCTAGACCTGGTAAAAGCCCAGACATCTCTCTGCATTGAACTTAGTGCACTACGCCGTGAACCCGTGCTAACCACTACGCACCCTCTCTGCAAACCAGGAGGTGTAGCGTCAGCTCCTGCTCCGTGTTGCGTGGCTTTGGTGAGTAATTGTATTGTTGTATTGTGTATTGGGGGTAAATCCCTGCACGTTCACACGGTGGCCTGAAGGGGGTGTTCTGTGCCTTGGCATTGCAGGTGGGATCCACTGAAGAGAATGGGCCGGGTCCAAACAATGACCCGTCCGTGGATTCACTCGAAGAGGCCTGAAGCAGTGGGACACGGATGCACATACACACACACACCCACGCACACACCTATGCGCATACAAACACACAACCACGCACACACATACCCACGCACACTCCCACGCACACACACGGTCATACATACGCACACATACACACACATACACATACTCACACATACACGCACGCATACACATACTACGCACATACATATACATTTGTTCTTAACTTTGTAATTGTGCAATACAAATGGAACTACTGTATATAAATATGTATCAACTACTTTAATAACTTTTAATAAAGCCTCATGGGCTAAAAGAAGCACTTGTATGGCATCAATAACTGTACAAAGAAACTCTGCTTGGCCATTGAAGATACGAATCGTCAAGATCACGGGCATCAACGCGAACGTCAACAACACAAACATCGATGACTTCAATGCCATCGACGCGACTGGTGTAGATGGTCCCCCCGTAGGGCGGTGTTCGCTATGGACTCGGGTTCCAGTGTCAGCACGTGTCCCAGCCACCCGAGTCTTCTCTCTGTTGTGTCCCGTGTTATGCATCTTGAATTGGTCTCGATGTACAGGTCCCGGTTTGAAACCTTGTTCAGCCAGAAGATGCGATATATTTTCCTCAGGCAGTTGTTGTGGAAGGTTGATGGGGGGTTCATCATGCCTCTATCTTGGTGGTTCTCCAACTTGCACTATTGTACAGCAACATTGATTTTTACATTGCTGTTATAGATTCGTACCTTTGTTGCAGATATCTATACACGTATAAATAATCTGAATTAATGATAGACGTGACTTACATCACGCAATAAAAAAAAACCCTTGGAATTAAATTGAGATGGCGAAAGAAAAACGCGTGGGTTGGGGAACATCTGCAGGTCACGAGCGTCAGCCGGACTGTCCGAGAGGGCGAGTGGGTCGTGGCAGCAGCGAAGCTGTCAGCGGCACGGCGGAGACCCACGACGGACGAGGGAGCGTGAGGAGATCCCGTGCAGGAGCCAGACGCAGCGCCGCATCGCGCGAACAGCCGTGCGAGATGATGGCGGTTCTTGGCTTCGTTTTGTTTCGACGTTTGCTGGGTAACGAGCAGCACTACGCCCGCCATGAGAACGAGCCGTGCCAGGCAGGCCGAGGACTGTGCGGGCTGTGTGCTGGATACACATTTCCCTACGGGGCTAGTCTCCGTACGTTATTGGTCAACACGTAAGTGTTGGTTATGTTTGCTGGCTTAGGCTTTTGTTTCCGTGCGATGAGTTTCTTCATCATCTACCGATATGAATTGTAATTTGTAATCTAGGCAGTCCCTGACTTACGAACACAATTAGTTCCAGAGCAAACCCAGATGTGCGAGGAGGCAACACTTAGTGCCATTTTTTGCCATCCCGACTTCTGGCGAGCCAGGATACGGCTTCACTTCTCGACGCCCAAGCGCAGGAAGTTGGAACAGACGGATGTTAGTCCACATTGCTGCACCGCCTTCTCCAGGCGCCACACGTCACGTACCGATCGTTGAACCCATGTCCACTGCTGCTGGGGGACAGAGGCGGTGATGGTGGGGGGATTTACAGACACGTAACATGGACGTTTCAGCGCGTATGAAGCGAAGCTGCGGGGCGCCATCTGATTTGTAGGTTCGGCCACTCACGCGCCAGTGACACAGGGTCCCTGAACGCAGCACAGGAACACCCGCGCCCATCATCAAGGCTCACACAGGTACACAGAGCACGGCTCACACAGGTACACAGGTGCGCACGAGCACAAGGAACCCCTGTCACCCCTGCAACAGAGGCCGTTTTCATTAACACGACGCCCTGGAAGCTGACGGCGGAAGATATCCGCGGAAGCCCCGCGCGTTACCACCTTGGTCCATGGAGGGTTTAAATGTAAAGCGTCTTCCAGCTCAAATGAGCAAATAGGGTGGGCGCTCGTGACCGTTTGTGGTCCTGAACCAGCGATGGAAATTCCACATTGCCATGCTGGGTGCCAGTCCAGCCATATGACCAAAACACGCAGATTTTGGAAGCTCTGCATATTCGCAGGGCTCATTTCAAATTAACTAAACACTATTTACAGGATGGCTACACCGAGGTCATGTGAATTGTGAAAAGCTCGCTGGCAGGTGGTCATGGGACAGGGCCAGCTGTTAACCGAGATGACTGGCTGATACCAGTTTGTGTATGGTGAATGAAGGTGAATTGTGTTCGGTTACGCTAAAGTGCGAGCCATCTCACTTGGTACCAAAACAAGAAAAATAATTGGCTTGGGCCCCATAGTGGGTACACCCACCTCTGCCACCCACATCCCAGCATTGGTTAAATCACCCAATGCTCTAGTGCTAAACGAGACAAAAATAACTCTTAAAAATAATGCGATGTTAGCAAGGCGTGCGTTTCACAGTTGAGGTCGTGTTTTGTTAGCAAGGCATTAATTTCACGTTGGTGGTGTTCGTGTGTGTAGGGTGATTATTTCACCTCTCCCAAGACAAATACCAGAGAGCAAATGCCCTCTGGTGGAAGTTCATCTGCCAGCATCAGCCTGACCCAGCAATGCAGGGCTGCACCGCTACCTTTCACAACGCAAACTCGGGTCGTGCAGAATTTTAGCACACCAAAACACGCGTATGTGGACACACCTTTTATTTTTTATGACTGACAAACATTGTCCTGTTCCAGCACACACGAAGCCAAGCCCAAACTCCAAGTCCATGACAGATAAACTTCCGTGCGAGCGCTCATTTAATAACGTCTGACTGAGCAAAACCAATCTTGGTCCAAACGTAACATGGTGTGGATTTATTATGGTGTGGATTAGCCTCTGCGTTGGCGAGTGATACACGCACATATGCATGCGCACACACGAACACTAAACACTCCATTATATTACACTATACACTAAACATGTGTGCATGCATATCGTGTGAACATTAACTTTCACCACTTATATTGTGGAGTATCAATTGACATTTAACCTCTTAAAAACGGCCAAATTGCAATGGTGTAGTGCTCAAGCATTTTCGGTTTGTATCACATTGCGTTCGATTGGCACATGTCCAACGTTCCGTGCCACGTGCTGGCGCAAGTAAAACACTCGATTGAATGTTCAGTTCCCACAAGCTACCGGCGCGTGGAGCAAAACGTCAGACGTCGTTGCACGCGACCCAGAAAACACATCGAGAGCTGCGCAGCACAACCACGAAGACCTCCGCAGTAGTCATAGCTTGGAGTTTAATTGAGGTTGCTGGGGGGAAAAAAAATGAAGCTACAACCGTGGGTCTTCTAAACAATTAAAAATGCTCAACGGAAGATATTTGCGCATGTCAGCATATAACACTGCGCTAAATGTTAACCATTCGCGATTTAAAAACGGTCTTATGGAGGGACAGTGCAGTTGCAGACATTACCAAATACAAACACCGCAAATGTTTTCAAAACGTCATTCCTGCATCATAACAAGCCAGGCTTTGTGCATTTTTATTCAAAGAAAATCAATTTGCGTGTGAAAATTATTGATTTATTCCTACAAACCGTTGCCAGAATGAGTTTCCGCTTAAGATTTAGTTTTCGGGGAGGGGAGGGGAGGAGAGTTGGAGGTGTAGAGTCGGAGTAGCTGAGCCGGTCTTGGGAGTAGAACCTGGGCAGACGTCGGCGTTGGGCTGTGACGACTGGAGTGTGTCTGGCTCGCGCGTGCACCGAGACCCCACAGCAGCTACACGCGAACCCACGTGCATCTTATTGCTTCAGGGCCTTCTCCTTCTGCATGCTGCGGGTCACACGCGAGGGGAGAGACACGAGACTTAATGCGAGACAGACCCTAAGAGGACGAGGGAGACTGATGAGACGGACGAGGAACGCACAGCCAAAAAAGGCACACGTGGGAGACGTGGGAGAGACATAGAGGGGATGTACACAGACACAAGTGGGTCAGAGAGACACGGGAAAACAAGGACTACGCAGACAAGCAGGAGACACGGAAAGAAAATAGACTGGACATAGTTAAAGCGACTGGTTATCTGCTAATCATGGTAGCTGACAATGGTCCAAGTTGCTTAACTCCCCATGTCTGTCGACCAGCAGCATAAATGGGTATGGCACAGTTAGTGGATCTGCAAGTTGTGTGTGGTGGAGTAAGGTGTGGGGGCTCCCACCCCTTCCAGGCTGTCGAGACGGGATCTCGAGCTCCCTCGAGTGAAAATCCTTCTGCTTGCAGTAGCATCAGCAAGTAATTGCAGGGCTGCACCTTTACCTGTACCTACCTGAGTGCCCCAGTAGCGAGATGTTATCTGCCTCGCCTGGTATGCAGGAGGGTGTGGATTCGATCCCAACCTGGATTGCCTGCATTTTTGGAGTTTGCGTGTTCTCCCCATGGTCGTGAGAGTTTTTTTTCCAGCTCCTCCGGTTATTCCCTCAACATTTAGGAACATGCATTTAGAGTATTTGGCTGCTATAAATGCCCACACGGTAAGCCATTTCGTCAAACCATCATTTGAGATAACCCGATCGCTTCTGAAAAAGAGCCATGTAGCTCAGTGGGCCTTAGCTGGTAAAATGAAAGCGAGTTTACCTACATGCCAAGCAACCAATCGGGTTACACGCGTAGCCGAGCTAGCCAAAGTGGGGAGTTACTCACTTGTGTTGGATGAGGCGGCCACCCTGAATGAGCTGGCACGACTCGTTGGTTAAGTGGCAGGCGAAGAGCAGCCAGTTCCGCGGCTGCACCTTGTACGCGAAGCGCATGAACAGCAGCGAGTACAAGCACAGGGCTGCAACACACGCACGCACCACACCGTCATCAATAACACCATTGTGCGTCATCAACTGCATTAACATCGGGGGCCATCATCATCGCCGTTGGTAACTTCGTGACCTTCACCAGCAGTAGCAGCATCAGTCAATCACCATCACCGCCACGATCATCATCATCATCCTCCACTCAGATCGTCCTCTACACAACGAAAGTGGATAACACCATGTCCCGCAAATATTAAGGGTTTATATTGTGGAATAAAAGTTATTTTGGGTTATATTGAGTAAATATCAATGTGTCATCAACCCCGCCACGGCGAATCAGTCAGGTTTGTCATGTAAATAAATGTGACAATTAGTTACTACTTCAACACACCAGTTGTGTTGGAGAGCAAATCCACAACATTTACAATTCAAGTACCGTGATGTTTCGCCGGTAATCACAACAACCAGCTTCAAGAAAAGCGGGTGAATTGAGCCAGCACATTTATTTTTTGCGAATAACATTGGGTTGCGAATGCCTGCGTGTTAAATTGTTTTTGTTGTTGTAAAAAACCCCTAAGAATTGAACCAGCGTGCAAAACGAGGCGGACTCGTGGCTTTAGCCGCGTCTCCACACTGGGCGGAAACGCCAACGCGCCAGCCCCAGCAGAATGTTTGCACTGCACAGCCTGGGTTTCAAATGGTCCCTTTACAGTGCTCGTACACATTTAGCACGACCCTGTTATTTTCCACGAAGACTAGGCCTTATCCCTTTTGCAACATGTAATGCTATTGAATACCACTTTTGTCTCTGATGATACTAAAAACAGTGTTTTGCCACAAGTACGTGTGGTTAATGCAGACTTGATGCCTTGCAAAATGTATCTATTTGGCGTTTGAACATCTTAACACCTCCTGTTTTATTGCCAAAAAGGGTAAAAATCTATTCTTATTTTTCATCAATATAAATAACATTGCAATCAATACATAATCTAAAAAATTAAATAACAAGGTTTTAGTAAGCGGACAGATTATACCGGGGCACCCCACCCCTTGAATTTATTCTGGGTGCCGGACAAGATCCTGGCCCACGTTGCTTCAGGAGTGAGGGACGAGGTGACCCTCACCAAAGGTCATGCGTCCACTGATGATCTCTGGGCTCTTTTTCATGTCATTGATGGCTGCCAGAGGGAGACCCCAGTTCACAACAGGCCCCCAGAAGTGCTGCATTCACACGCAAAGAATAGAGGAGTGTGCATCACAGTTAGAGATCGTCATGAAAGCCACGGCCAGCCTCGTACCGTCCCCAACGGCCTCAAATTTACAAGCTTTGTGTAATTTTTTTTGGCAAAAATCGCCCGATGACGCCGAATGCAATTGCAAGTGAAACGTCGTACTCAAATTGTAAATGTTGTTGATTTTCTCCCACACACCGGTGTGCTCAACTAGTAACTAACTGGCACGTTTTGTTTCCATGACAAACCTTACTAATGGTCTGTCGGGCGGTGGCGGGTTTACGACACATTTATATTTATGTGATTAACCCATAAAACCTCTTGTGGATAATATTGGTCGCGAAAGCCTACTGCGTGTTAAACTGGTTGTTGTTACGGTTGCTCCAATTTCTATTTGCATCGCTACAATACAGTACAGTAGTTTATTTTATTGTTTTTTTTTCTTTCGTCATTTTGGTGACCCCAACAAAGCCAACGTTCACCTCGCAGAAGATCGCGAAATTGGCTGTGTAGGGTAGTGGAGGGTTAATGACACATTTACGACTTGTGCGATCTAACCCATAAAACCTTTATTCCCAATGAGGGTCTCCCCACGCCGTATCGGCTATAGGGGGTTACAGGACCATACTTCACGACACTGGTTTAGTGGGCGCGTAGGTGACTTGGGAAGGGGCCCCAGGACTGGATCACACAGCGCCTCGCCACTCATTAGTCACAGCCGGGAATCAAACTCGGGATACGCTGGATTTAGTGCAGTGCGAGAACCACAGACCAAACATTTACGTGCGAGGCAGGACCTCACACCTGACGCATCATATCCACGCCGTGACCCGCACTGCAGTGGGGAGGCCCTCATCCAGCAGTGGATTGACAAGACGGCTGTGCATTCTTATAGCGCAAAGGTGACTGCCGCAGCACTCCAGTAACATTTCAATCAATAAAACGTTAATTTCCGCACCACCACTGGAGTGCTAACCATGTACTTGACCGGGACCAAGTCCCTCTCTGTTCATTCACGACTTCCAAGCAGAATGGGCTGGAAAAGTGATGCCCTCTACATGAAGTGATCTCAGAAGTAGCTCCCGTGGTATCTCCTCTTCAGTAGGTCGTTCTCTAACGACAAAGTTTAGCACTGCTGTGCGATTGAGGGCAGTGCTCAGCTCTTGTTTACAAGCCCTCAGCCAGTGGTGGAATTTCCACATTCATATGGCGTGGGTGAGTCTATCCCCAGGACCCCTGTTGACTTCCCCGCAAGGTGGTACTCACTTTTAAATCGACCCCGGAGAGATGGGACGAGTTAATCCTCAACTGTGGATTTGAAATCGCAACCTTCGATTGCCGAGCCACCTGGCCAGATTTATAGACTGCTGGGGCAAAATAAAAAAAACGTTTGTTTGGTCATGGAAAAAAATGTGGAGGCGAGGGAACACAGCCCTGGTGCCGACGAGAGTCGTTTTCATTGCGGCTAGCGTCGAAGGCGACGGGGGAACAGAAAACACGCCAGTCTCACATTTCAACTCGCATCCACCCGCTTTTAAAAATAGCAAGGTTCTCTTACCGTGCTGGAGCGGCGGTAGTCATGTGTCGGAGGCAGTCAGGCGCCCAGCGGAGGAGGTCAACCGGGGGAGAGACACGAAACGAGAGAGAGCGTTAACAAGAATCGAACGTCATTTCTTGATGTACAACCTACAGGCAAATCGAGCGATGAAATCCACCTGTGTGCCGGTGCTAAGGAGAGGGAACCATTGCGTCACAGGATCGATGTGGCTTTCATCCAGCAGTGGATTGCCATGGTCGACGATGACCAAAATCTCCCGGCAATGCGCCCACTCATAAAATCTCGGAAAGCCAAGCAGTGTCGAGGCCGGTTAAGCGTTGGATGGGCGACCATGAATGCGCGGCGTGTTGTCATAGATGGCAGTGGTGGCGGCTACTTGAGGGTAGCAGAGTGTGATGCAGCAGACGCTGCTGCTGTGCTGCTCTTTAATGCTTCCACATCCACGCTCCGTGCCTTCACCAACCTTGCACCGAGCAATGCCAAGTGCAGTAGACTCTCGATTATCAGAGGCTAATGACGCGGAGGATGGCCGCGGATTATTCAAAACCGCAGAAAATCCAAAAATAACTATTATTCGATTAGAATGAATACTAACGATCGACCGATGGACATACGTGGTCAGCGATAACACTTTTCTGCTCCCGCGCAGAAGACTTTGCCAACTAAGTGGGTTGCAGAGCCACGCCAATCAACATCAAACTCCGCCCACTGTTATCATGCAACTACTGCACTATAGGGGCGACCGTGTGGATTTCGGATCAACCGGAGCGCAAATTTGTTCGGTTTAAGCACGTGACTTGTAATAAACATTTGCAAGAATAACAATACGTAACCGTTTTTAGAGTATTAATTTTAGCATAAAGTAAAATCCACGAGTTATTAATTTGTCAAAATCTCAGGTGCGCAGTTAATCCGCAAACCGGATAAACCGCACGCGGATAATCGAGAGCCTACCATCTTGCGAGACAACCCACAGGACCCACATGGCATGGGGGAGACCTTCATCCAGCAGTAGAGATTGCCAACCCATACACTTTAGGCGTGCGTGCGGAAACCAGAGTGCCTGGAGATAAACCCCACGAATCTGAATCTTCACCTCGCAATGCTGCTCCGCAAACATTCTAAACGACATTTGATCACCAACGCTGCGCCACAAGGGTTGAGTTGTTTTTCCCCCAACAGATCGTTTGCAAAGTGGTTAGGCTCACTCGCTGGATTGGTTTCAGAACGTGTAAAGTAATGAAGGGGTGAATGCAGGCTAGAGGGGAAAGGGGGGGGGGAGAATGTGACATTGCCAAGTTTTTCTAGTTGAGGGCATACCCATGAGGCTCATTTACTGGTTTGGCTCACTCCGTTTGTTTTCAAAGGGGAGAAAAAAATGAAAACCAGATTGCTCAATTGACTCTGGACGCAAGTATGTTCCAACTGTGGCACCACATTGTCTAAAAGTCAGGACACAGAGTAACCAGACTTATCACAACTTGCATCATAAATGTAAAGTGTATGTGGATGGCTATTTGTGTGCATCAGTATCTGCGTGTATGTACATGTGTACACATTTATACGTGTGTCCATATGTAGCTGTGATTCGGGGTCTGTGGTTAGTGCACTGCACTTTGATAAAATTTGTTTGCATAAGGCTTGGCAGTGCACATAACTAGTGTCGTTGTTGATTGATTTCTTTCCAACCCAGCTGCATTTTATATTCTTAGTTTTTTTTCTGATTCCTTATCCTGGGGCAGAATTTCTGTTTATGTTTGAGTCAAATCTCAAAAAGCGTCTCTCCCTGCACAAACAAATGTGGGATGACGCTCGTCCCTACTGGTGGCTCCAAGCCAGCAGTAGAAATTCCACATTCCCATGGTAGAGGCCACTCCATATAATAACTGCCTTTGGCTTCCTGAAAAGCTGTTTAACCAAATTTATGAACTCGGTGATGATGATGGCTCTGCATCAACCACAAACCAGGATTCCAACCTATGGTCTTCGCGTCACGAGCCCAGATCGAAAAGGTTAGAGGGCTTTCATACCGATTCAAACCGACCGAACCGGCGACAAATTCTTCCATGAACGTCACGGTTCAAAAAACCAAATTAATTCTTGCCGTGACCTGCCGTTACCAGAACGTCCACAGACCCGGGTTGAACCCATTACAGAATGTCCCCTGGCTGGGGCGGCCGCCCACCCGCCTGGCCTCCCCTGACCCTGCATACGTGAGCGTTCCCCCTTTTTGAGATCTGGCCGCGATTATAAAAATCGCACCAGCCTCACGAGCCAATGGAACGCACGGCGACCTCCGCGCGTCCCTTTTGCCAAGGTCAGATGCGGCATACCAACCCGGGGCCTGCACGAGCACCAGTACCGACTATGCTCTCTAGGGAAACTGAACCTCTCCCGTGCCCTCAAATGTCACACTTTTTTATCACGGTTGCTGAACCTAGGCAAAAGGTTTAGAGTGGTCCAAGCGACCAGCAACAAACTGCACTTGGAGAGGTGTAATAAGTGCGAGGACGTTTCTGCAATTGAGAAATGTTGTTTTGAGAGTGTGCAGATAAGGTGCGGTGGGGTAGGTGGGATTATAAAGTTGAGCTTTACAACTGCTTTTGGTGTTTGGTTTGTGGTTCTTCCCCCGCAGCTCCGATGAGCATGGCTGGCTACGTACGGTGCAAATGAAGTTCAACATGCATACAGAAAAGTTTTTAACACCACCGCCATTAAACAGTAATAGGTTCACCATCAACACCACTATCAGCACAACCATTATCACCACCATCTGATTCACCATTAACACCATGAACACCATCACCACCACACCAACACGGTCATACATCACCATCACTCAATAATATAAATCAACACAACCATCAACCCAAACACACATATGTGGTGCAGACTGCAGTCTGAAACCTTTGTTTTCACTCTCTCCGATCACTGTGCTGTTAAGGACTACTAGCCAATGTCACCTTTTACATATTTTTTTGTATCCTTTTAAGGTCACAATATTCGTGGTTGTTATTTGTGATAGCGCACCACTGACAATGTAGCACCAAATAATTTCTAAAGACTCGTTGACCTTTCCCCCCCTTTAACAAAGCTGTTTATGGAGGCCAGCACAGAACTGACAACTACAGTGGACTGCTTGTTTTTAAATCATTGCTCAAAGTGTTTTTTGGGAGTGAACTCGCAAACAAGTCATGCAGCATTCTACACAACTTAACATGCTGTGAAGTTGCAGTCTGCCTGCATATTTGTCTTTTATAGACGATCAGTTAAGATCCTTGCTATAAATCGCAACGATTTAGCAAATCATCTCCATTCCAAAACTGTAAATCGCGTGGGCAACATTGGCAGGGTGAGTTGTGAAACGTAGCCTCCGCCCACTGATTACGTAAAGTATCAGATCACTAAATAACAGAGGTTTAAAATTTACTTAAACCCAAATATTGTATGTTTTTTATATAATGTCATTTAAGTAACGTGATTACTGTAGAAGAGATGCGTTCTTGGAATTACATTGCAGAGAGGCAGAGCGAGGGACATGGATTATAGAATACGTACGCAAGCTCGTGTCGTCATCCAAACCCGTTTGGAAAAGTGCGCATTGGCTTCAGGCCAGGGACACGCCATGGCGAGAAAGGGCGACGGGGAGATGGTTAGGAATAACAAATGGAGCGATGTCCGAGGGATGAAATTGCTCCCGAGAGGAGTCAACAGTGGGCAGCTGCCGGGGTGGCTTATTACGGCGCAGGATTGTGAAAAGGTGGCGGCAGCTTGGAGAGGCCTTCATCCAGCGTTGGAATAATCTTCGGCCGACAATGATTTTCATGAATTATCACTATTCAGGGTTGAAAATGATCAACTTGCTCATCCACTCAGACACCTAGAATAACCTATAGAAGACTATTGGGGCAAGTACAGTCTGCGAGCACCTACTAAGGCCAGCAGGGCACATGATGAGGTGGTATGGCTGGCTCCACCCACGCCTGGCTACCTTTTCCTCCCTAGTACCGGTGTACACACTGCACCAGGTACTCATTTGATGCCGAGTCAACCTATGCGAGGCCCACAACCGGTTCAGATATTCAATCACAGAGGTTGGCCGTGAGTGGGAATCGAACGCGGGTCTTGCCAGATTCGGAGCAGTGCACCAACCTCAATGCCACTACTTCCTTACCTCACACAGACATACAAAAGCAAACATGCAGGAACACACACGCGTACATGCCGGTCTCTATAGAGACGACTTACCAATCTACACACACCAAGGTCAAAACCCAACCGATTTTCCATTGCACACACACACATCTATTTCATGCGTGCATATCTAGACGCACGCACACACACACACAAATATATCACACACACGAATGTAAGCATCCATGTACAGAGTGCTGTTAGCGAGCTTCTAATTCGGTAGGCACGACACAGGAGGGGGGGGGGTTGGTCAGCACCACACCAGTCCACCAGTGCTGATCTTCACACACACACAAACACGAAGCAGTTATTTCGGGTTGAGTTGACCTAGGGGAGGCCAACACAGATTTCGATACCACACGACACGGATGTTTTCAGTGGCGGGGAATCGAACGCAGGCAAACGGGATAATGATGCAGGGTGCTATCCACTGCTCACAAACCAACTCACTTACCGGACACATACATGAGATAAAACAATAGACAAAGATCCCCCGTATAGTCATAGAAGATTGTTTGGGCAGGCAAGTGCTGTTAGCGTGCGCCTATTAAGGCCGCACGGCATACGAGCGGGTGGGTGGCCAGCACCTTGGTCTCTATAGTGGCGATGTTTACACATCGCACCAGGTACTCATTTAAGGAAGAGTCGACCTAGAGGAGGACCAGGACCGGTTCAGATAATCGTCACTCGGGTGGCCAGGGTTCGTAGCGCAGCGCTAACCGCTACACTACCGCTCCCCATACACGAAACAGACACGTGGACACAAACACAATCACTCCTACTCTTTGGGTCTTTCGGTAAAGTCACGTAGATAGAAAAAAATCACGACGTTTCGATCGCAACACAAGCAATTGTCCTCAAGTGAAAAAACATATATTGCTTGTGTTGCGATCGAAATGTCGCCATTTATTTTCTATCTCCGTGACTTGACCGAAAGACCCAAATAGTAAGAATTCCTGCAGTCACGAAAGCTTTAAGACAATCACTCCTCCCAACACACACACAAACACTTTCACACGCCGACTTGCGCAAACACCCATCGTTGGTTTAACCTTCGCGTGCACAAGGTCATGCTTTCAAGAAGGTGGCCTTTTAATCTGGCGTGGTCTCGTCTGGCCTCTTCTGAAATTTTTTTGTTTTGTTTCAACGGGCCCCTAACTTCTACAATTCGAGGTTATTTTTGGGGGTTAGATCGCGTAAATATGAATGTGTCGTTAAACCCGCCACAGCCAACTAGTAAGGTTTGTCACGTGAACAGAACGTGCCAATTCGTCACTAGTACAGCACTAACCGGTATGTTGGAGAGCCAAGCCACAACATTTACAATCAGAGTACGACGTTTCGGCTGTAATGACAACCAGCTTCATCAGGTGACAGATTAGTGTGGGAGTCCTCCCGGTCCGTTCTTAAACAGAGGGACAGATGCGATGACGTCACGTGCGAAGGCTAGAGAAGGGGGGGGGTAATGAATTAATATTAATTACAACGGGCATCCATTTAATGACATTTATATTTAGAGACGATCTAACCCACAAAAAAAAGCCTACGACGTGTTAAACTTCTACAGGTCTCTTGTCAACACACCGCTGGACAAAAAGACAAATACATATTTCCCGTGTCGCCTTAACAGACTGTTGGGGCAAGTGCTGTTAGTGAGCACCTACGATGGTCGGCACGGCACACGAGGGGGTGGGTGGCCAGCATCACGCCCGGCCGCCTTTGTCTCCCCCGGTGGCAATGTTTACACACCGTACTAGGTACTCATTTGAGGCCGAGTCGGCCTAGGGGAGGCCCAGGACGGGTTCCGACAATTGTCACCGGTGCTGGCCATGGGCAAGTGGTGAATGATCTCGGTGACCGAGTTGAACTGCAAACAGAAACTTTTTTTAACATCAACGCCATTAAAACCATAAAATGTCCACCATTAACACCCCACTTACCACAAACGCCATTACGACCATCACCACCACCTCGTTCACTATTAACGCCACCACCACAGCAACACCATCACCGTCACCACACATCACCACAGCAACACCAATGTCACCACACATCACCACACTCAATAATATAATCAAACAGCCATCAACCCACACGCCATTACCAAACACCCACACGCAACGAACACAGCATCGCCGTACACATCTCACCCACCACATAGAAAAACAGCTCACGCGCAAGAGCCACGAATTAATAAACACCAACAACAAGTTAAACACACGCGGAGCCATCACCAATCCACTTAAACCTCGACACGACGAACAATCCACCACTGCCGTGTTATGGCGGCCTACGCCACAATCCGTCACCCACTGCACATTCCAACACGGCCCCTTGAACAGAACCACAGCCACCGCCAGCCAGGCCGCCATCACCTGCAGAAGTAGTCCCTCCATTCCTTGCTCCTGAACACGTCGCTGACTTTGCGTCCGATGATCCCGGCCATGGTTGTTGGTTCGTTAACGTCTCGCTAACGTCGTCAAAGTCTTGGGTCTTGGGTCTCGTCCACCTCTGGCAGCTGAGCACGGAATTCCTCCCCGCTCGCCTCTTATGTAGCGAGTCCGCGCGTCCGATTGGCCCAGCCCGCTGGCACGTGGGTCGGCAGGGTTCCCTCGCCGCCCATTGGTTGAGGGCCACCCCCCCCCTCGTCCCCCCTCCATCCCCCCTCCTCCCTCCTCTCCCCCCTCCTCCCCCGTTGTTGAAGACCCAAGGTCAATCGCGGGCAGCCAATGGTTGGTGGTGGTGAGGGGTGGGGTGTGGATAGCACTTGCCCCTACAGTCGTTTAAGGCTATACGGGGGATCTTTGGTGTGGAGAGGTGGCGTCTCAACTGCGCTACGAACCAGGTTCGATTCCCGCTCACGGCCACCACCACCAACAACACTGGTGACGATTATCTGAACCGGTGCTGGACCTCCCCCCCCTCCTAGGTCGGCTCGGCCTCAAAAAAAAAAACATCGGCCACCCAGGGGAGACAAAGGCGGTCGGGCGAGGTTGTTGGCCACAGTGCCGGCCTTCATAGGTGCTGCTGACTCGCTAACAGCACTTGCCCCAAGTCTGTTACAAGGCTACACGGGGGATCTTTGTCTTTGTTTTTTTAGGGGGGGAGGGCGGTCGACGTCTGCGGCAATCCCTGCTTCGCAATTGGCTGGCCGGATGACTTTCAACCCCCCCCCCCCTTTACCGAAGGGGCTCGCGATCCCATTGGACGGAGTGCGTCACGCGGTGTGGGCGGAGCAGCCGATCCCGTTGTGCCCCGCCCGGAGCTTCGCCCTGGGGGTCGCACGCGGCGGGCGGCCCGCCAAGGTCGACGCGCGGCCCCGTTGGTGGCGAGATAAATGCCCCCCCCACCCCCCCGGTGGGGAGTTGGTCGCTCGATAACAAGCTCCCATTAGTTCGCATCCTGCCGGGGGGGGGGGGGGGGGCATGTAACCAAGCAGAGGGGTGAATCTTCGCCGCCGATGAACATCTGGAGAGCTTTGGTTTAAACTTGCGAGCCTGGGTCTGCTGATGCAAACCTGTCAACCCCCCTTATCAGTGACCCCGTGCCACTTACTGGACTTCCGTGAAAAAATAGCTTTATAGCTCATCGGATTCCTCCTGCAGTATAAATCAATATTCTCACTGATTACTGTCAACTCGCCCTCTACAAATTGCAGCTGTTCAGAGATAACCCCGTCTGCTCCTGCTCCATACCTGACAACCCCTTCTTGCCTTCGTCATTACAGACCAATTCAGACCTTAGTGGTCACCCCCGTGCCCATTATAAATCTCAACGTTCATCCTACAAAGTCCCATCATAAGGGAGAAACACAAACAAATAGACAACAAATTTTGGTTGTTGCCCTATTGAAACGGCTGTATGTCGTATGGACCTGAAAATACATTTCCCTGCACAAGAATACGGGCTAAGCCGTGTGGGTTGACAGGTGTGCTGATGAGACACGTGTCAAATCGGGTCCAGAGTGTTGCTTTGTTGAACCCAATGCTGCTGTAATTATGCACTCCCTTGGGGCCGATGAGCAGTGTTAGACTATACACAACTTAACATCCGAACACCTTTTTTAATTGCCAGAAAGGATAAAAACGATTATTTGATACTGGCAAAAAGGTCCCATTTTGTAGCTGCTCACCCCGAGCTAGAACTGCCCTGATAGTGAAGTGTCTTTGTGCTGTTCGCCTTTGGCGTTCTCGTTCTGACACTGAGAGTGAGACCTGGCCATGAAGAAGGCTGCTGCTGTTTCTGGTGTAGGGCGATCAGTTTCAAAGACAATACATAACATGATTATCAGAGCGTGTTTGTGTTGGCGTGTGCACCACAAGTCATGTGTGTGGTTTAGGCAGTCACTTGATTGCCTGCAAAAGGTTTATATTTGGTGTTTGAACGTCTTACCACCTTCTTTATTGCCAGAAACGGTAGAACATATTCTTAATTTTTTAATTATCTACTTTTGTTTTTCATGTGGAGAGACGGATCCGTCTTGCTTTCCTATGTTCACATTGTAATAGGCTAGGAACGTCCAACGTTACCATATTAACAATTTAGATGAGAAGACACTGCGTCTGTTAGCAATGAATGCAACACGGTCGGCTTTTGCGACCAATATCATCCATAATACAAGTTTCTTGGGGGGTTAGATCGCGTAAATCTCAATGTGTCGTTAAACCCGCCACCACCCGACGCAGCCACTTAGTAAGGTTTGTCACGTAAACAGAACGTGCCAATTCGTCACTAGTACAGCAACACACCGGTGTGTTGGAGAGCCAAGCCACGACATTTACGATCTGAGTACGTTTCGCTAGTAATTACAACTAGCTTCATCAGGCTGGCGAAACGTCCTACCCAGATGGTAAATGTTTGTGGCTTTGCGCTCCAACACATGGCCAGTGTGCTGCTCTACGAGTAACGAATTGGCACGTTCTGTTTACGTGACAAACCTTACTAAGTGGCTGTGTCGGGTGGTGGCGGGTTCAACGACACTATTATATATATATTTACGCGATCTCACCCAAACAAAAAACCTGTATTATGGGTGCTGTGCACTCCTAATTACTTTCACTTTCGTCGTCACAACGTGAAGTTTTCCCGCTAACAACCAAGGTCGACCCAAGTCTTGCAATGCCTGCTGTGTCGCAGCGGAATGGACGCCACTTGAGAAACAATACAATTGCGAGTTTACGTCATTGTTTTGTGAGCTCATTGTTATCATATTTGTGTGTGTGTCATATTTATTCATTCGTAACACTTGGTTGTCTGCTAGCCCGAGTCATCGTTCACAAAAGATCTCTAAAGCTCAAACAAACTGAACTTTTTTTTATTTTACCCAGGTAAGGCACACCTGGGCTATGTAGCTCTTTGTTGTTGTTGTTGGAGAAGCGACGTGGCTGTCACAAATGAGAAGCTAAACGAAGTTAGGGTTCTCATCATCGAGTGGACTTTTATAGCAGCAGCCAAACAACTCTAAACGCGTGGTGACTTTGATTCCAAATTTGGGGAGTAAAAACCAGAGGGCCCGGAAATATACAGCAGCAGGCGTCATGGTCGGGATCGAACTCACGCCCTCCTGTATACCAGGAGACGTAGTTAACATCTCCTATGCACCGTGGATTATTCACTCGGGGTTATAAACTTAAAAACTAAATATTTATTTTGCCTTTAGAGTTCCCCTGCAAAGATGGCGACGGTCCACGAGCGTACATCTTTGTAAGGGAGAGACTTTAAACAATGTACTGTATACAACAGGCGGTCAGGGTCAGGGATCCAACCGACGAACCTCCTGTAGACCAGACGAGGTAGTTAACATCTCATAGCAACCGTGGGTTATTTACTCGGGGTTATAAACTTCAAAAAACACATTTCGATTGGCTTGAGTTTTCCTTACAAAGATGGCGACGGCCCACAGCGTACATTTTTGTAAGGGGGGGGGGCTTTCACGATGTGGCACGTGACGCCACAGCAACCAATCAGAGCGGCCCCCAGCTACCGAGTGTTCGATTGGAAGTTGTAGTGGTTGGGTTGGTGGACGCCGCCGGATTGTCTGGCACGCGACCCCGTGCCGCCAGCGCTGAGAGGGCCGCGAGGTTGACGCACGTGGTGGCTACTACGGTGGGTTGAAGCAAGGGGGGGTGGGGGGCCCGTGGGGGGCGCCTGGACTCCAACTCGGTTACAGATACGGCCGGAGCCTTGTGAGTGGCGAACGGACGAACGAGATAGTTAGACGATTTGAAGGGAACTCCGACATGGAAGTTTTGTTTTGACAGTGAGTGGTATGGGGGCGGTGTGGGGGTAGTGGCGGTGATGGGGGCGGTGTGGTGGTGGTGTGCGGTGTGGGGGTAGTGGCGGTGTGGTGGGGGTGGTGGTGGTGTGCGGTGTGGGGGTAGTGGCGGTGTGGTGGGGGTGGCGGTGTGGTGGTGGTGGTGTGCGGTGTGGGGGTAGTGGTGGTGGTGTGCGGTGTGGCGGTGTGGGGGTAGTGGCGGTGTGGTGGTGGTGTGCGGTGTGGGGGTAGTGGCGGTGAGGTGGGGGTGGTGGTGTGAGGGGTGCCCCATTCACGAGCGTTTTGCTGGCGACGCCACGCGTTGAAGTGTACAGTGCGGTAGTGTGGTGCAGAGTGGGGGGGTACAGAGTGGGGGGGGGGTGCAGAGTGGGGGGGTGGTTCAGAGTGGGGGGGGGGGCGCGCAGCGGTCAGCGCGCCGCGCTACAGGACCTGGCGACCCCAGTTCGATTTCCCGCTCACGGCCAACGGCGGTGACGATTACCTGAACCGGATCCTGGGCCTCCCCCCCTAGGTCGACTCGGCCTCAATGTCTACCTGGCGCGGTGCATACAAATATCGCCACTGGGGAGACAAAGGTGGCCCGGACGTGGTGCTTGCTCTATCCGCGTAATCACGCGCGCTCTGGGCAAATCAAAGCTCGTTGATTTGGAAGCCGTAGTTTGTATCAGTCAGGGGAGTCGTACCTGTCAACCCATACGGTTTACTCCGTATTCTTGTACGGGTAATTTAGTTTTCAGGTCCATACGGCGTACAGCCGTTTCAATACGGGCAAAAACATTTATTTGTGTTTCTCCCTTGTGATGGGACTTTGTCGGATGAACGTTGAGATTTATAAGGGGCACAGGGTGACCAATAAGGTCTGAATTGGTGTGTAATAAGGTAGGGCACTGATAAAGGGTTGACAGGTATGGAAGAGAAGGCGGGGTTATCTCTGAACAGCTGGAAATGTTTTCAGTCGTAGAGGGCGAGTTGACGGTAATCAAGAGTCAGAACAGAGACAGCAGCCTTCTTTATGGCCTTGTCTCACCAATGTCAGACCAGAGAACGCCAAAGGCGAACAGCACAAAGACACTGCACTATCGGGGCATTTATATATCGGGGTGAGCAGCTACAAAATGGGACCTTTTTGCCAGTATCAAATACTCATGTATATCCTTTCTGGCAATAAAAAAGGTGTTCAAATGTTAAGTAGTGTATAGCCTAACACAGCTCATCGGCCCCAAGGGAGTGCATAATTACAGCAGCATTGGGTTCAACAAAGGCAACACTAAATTTCGATTTAAAGCTTTCGTGACTGCAGGAATTCATCTTCTTGGTTCTTTCGGTAAAGTCACGTAGAAGGGAAGTAATAAAATAATAAGAATTATTTTATTATGTTTTATTATTTTTATTATTGTATTACTTCCCTTCTACGTGACTTTACCGAAAGAACCAAGACAAAGGCAACACTCTCGACCGGATTTGACACGTGTCCCATCAGCACACCTGTCAACCCATATGGTTTACCCCGTATCCTTGCACAGGGAAATTTAGTTTTCAGATCCATACGGCAAACAGCCTTTTCAATACGGGCAACAACAACTAGTTTGTGTCTATTTGTTTGTGTTTCTCCCTTGTGATGGGACTTTGTAGGATGAACGGTGGGATTGATAAGGGGCACGGGGTGACCAATAAAGTCTGAATTGGTCTCTAATAACGTATGGCACCTGATTAGGGGTTGACAGGTATGGAAGGGAAGGCGGGGTCATCTCTGAACAGCTGGAAACTTTTTTCTGTCGTAGAGGGCGAGTTGACAGTAATCTTTTCATTTATACTGCAGGAGGAATCTGATGAGCTATAAAGTCATTTTTTTTCACAGAAGTTGCTATCCTTAATATGTCATCAACTGAACAAAAACGGCTCGATTATCCCACGGGACAGTTGTCAATTCCTGGTCTCTGACCTGAGTGGTCCATTTTAACAACGTGCGTTGCTCTCCCGGCCGTCCGCGCCCATGCTGGACATGCAACAAAATAGCTTTGTAGCTCCACGGATTCCTCCTGCAGTCCAAATCGAAGATTTTGAAAACACGCGCGATACTGCGTTGCCAGTACTGCACGAGCACAACGAACAAAAGATCAACACGCTCGTCAATAACTGCCGTAAAATGGGGAAATAAATGTATTTTTTAAATAAAATCAGTTACATTTTGGCCAATGGCTTTTATCAAGTGAACAATGTCTTTCATTTAACAATTGTAAACATTGTTTTCCTTATCTACCGGCAGGTTTTTTTATTTAACCATGTGTCCAGTTAGGATGACAACGCACATTCGAGGTGCATTCCATACTTTCAAATATATAAATATATTTTTTTGGATCCTATTTTATATATATTCGTTATTATTTCCCCCACCGAGTGTTGCGTGTCACATTCCAAATTTTGTGGCAAATTTTTGTACATCTTTGTACTTTGCGTTATACTTTTACACTTTTATTAATTCTTGTAAACCCAGGGTGGTGGTTGAACACCTTGTGGTGGATGACCTGAAACAGTGAGTGTCTGGCAGAGACCGTGTCCTCAATACGGGTGGAGGAACCAATGACTGGAAGTTCGTGGAAACAGTAAAATCAAGACAGTAGCGATAGCAGAGTGATAAGGAGGCCGACTGACTGCCAGTGAGCGGGCTACTGGAGCGAATTGGTAGGTGCTGGATCATCAATGGAGCTGGCTGCTTTACGACCGAGCAAGCATTCCTCTTTGGTTGAAAAGGGTAGTTGTGGAATGAGCCCAGAGGTCCAAGAATGTGCTGGTGGATCCGCTTTAAATTAGAAGCTGCCAAGAACTTGAAAGAAGCAAACGTCCAGAAATATTTCCTGTCGGTTGTTCTGGTCACCGCTCGCTCACGCGACATCGAGACGGCGAGGGGGGCGCTGGTTTACCCGATACGGGTCAAGTGGGTAAGAATGCTATGACACCACCGCCACCACCATGATAATGACGACGGCGGTGATGATGAAATGAACTCCCTAAACGGCACGTTGCGGAGTGGAGCTGGTCGCAGCCATGCCGAGACAGGGATGACCTGGTATTGAGAATGAGAAGAAGAAATATTGGTTAAATTTAAACGCCGACTGAGCTAAACCCGACGCAGCCAGACCGCCCGTGTCAGGGCCGTGACCCCGTGTCAGGGCAACATGTGCCGGCAAGGTATGAGGGCCTGGGTTAGACCTCTGCGTCGGTGTGCACGGGCGCGCGTGTCTCTTGCGGGGTTGAGAATGGCTGTGCGGGAAGACACTGGATTGGTGCAGGCAGGGACCAATGCTGCTGCTGTGCCCCCTGCTACCGACCTACCCACCACAGAGCCCCGCTGCTCTGTGGCCACCCGCTTGTTCTTTTTTCACGGTGGGTCATAATGGCCGTGTCTTCCTCTGTCGGACAGATTTAATAGCAGCAGATTAAGGATGCAATTTTAGATGTTATCTCCACTCAGGTGTCTGTTCAGAAGCAGAGTGGATCTCGTCCCTTCCCCCGTTAAAGGAGTGAAGACAGCAGCCAGCGGCGGAGTGTTTACGATGTGGCGGTCGATGGTTTGGGATTTGTGGCTGCACTACGCACATACCGCCGATACTTTGATGGCGCCATTTGTGGCATCGGGTAGCCGCATCGGTCGCATGCCCTGTCCCCGATTCGGTTGATGGTCGACCATTTGCGGCGTGGTAGGTTGAAACCCGGAGGTTCGATGGTCGGGTCCTGTGTGAGATGTTTACTTTTGACGTTGGCCGCAGTCCAGACTTGCTTCCACCGATCCAGCAAACAACCTCCGAGGACCTGGGTTCAACCCCTGTAGTGGTATCTTCACCCACAGGTCCCCCTGAAGGCCTCTTAAGATCCGGGGATGCAGATCTTCTCTGCGGTCCCAGGTCATTGAGGCTTCAGTCTCTGGGCGACCGAGCTGTTCGTTGTGTCGCAGCCCGCAGACTCTGGAGCTCTCCCCCATGACATCTCAGGATCTCTCAGCCTGTAGCCATTTTTAAACACAGGCATTAAAATGCATCTGCACACTTCTATTCCGTCAACGTTTAGTTGAATTCGGCAAACGGCTTTGAGCATTCATTTTATTATCTTGCCACGTCATTGTGTTTAGTTTTTTGAGTCGCTGTCATGCCGAGTGTCTGCTGCTGTGTCTTCTACAGTGCTTAGACATGCTTGATGAAAGGTGATTTATGCGTATAATTTTTGATTATCATCTCACTTTCTGCTCTCCTTTCCCTGCCATAGGGATGTGGAATTTCAACTCCCTTGGGTCGGCATTGCCCGTGGCTCGTTTGCCCTGGGAGACACAAAAGTCCGTTATTGAAAAACGAGTTGGGGTGGGGGGGAAATCACGCACCATGCATGGATTCCGTTCAAGCTTTCCAACAGGGCACGTTTGTCCCGAGAAGTGTTTGACTAGCAGTAGAGCCTGACGAAACTGGTTGTTGTAATGACCAGCAAAATGTCGAATTGTAAATGTTGTAGTGGGTTTACTCTCCAACACACAACCGGTTAGTGCTGAACTAGTAACTAATTGTGCACGTTCTGTTTACGTGACAAAGATTACTGACTGGCTGTGTCGGGGTGGTGGCAGATTTAACGACCACATTTATATACTTACGCGATCTAACCCTCCAAAAAAACCTCGTGGGTAATATTGGTCGCGAAAGCCTATTACGTGGGTTTAATTACACATTTATAATTGCGCGCTGTAACCCAAAAACCTCTTATGGATAATATTTGTCGCGAAAGCCTGCATGTTAAACTAACAGTAAAGAAGCGAGGGGAAAAAACACATTTCCACGTCCGAAATATTCCTTTCAACTGCGACTTGTGTCTCCGCGCTTTGGTGCAATGACCCTGCTTCGGCACGGTTTCGTTTTTTGACCGGATTCAAGTCCCACAGGGGCACCGCAGCTTCACGCTCGAGTTCCCCTCCCCCGCCCTTGGGTCGTCTCTAAGAGAGCCACCCGTGACGAGACCAGCAGCACCGGGCCTCGCTCGCGTTTGACGACCGCGGTGCTTCCGTGGCCGTCATCTGGACAGGTCGCGTGCGGGGGACGTTGCGAGCCGGCGACGCGATGGCAGCCAGCGCCGGCCTGCGCCTACCGCCGCTGCCCACCATCGGCGAGATCATCCGCGTGTACAACCTGCGCGCGCAGAAGCAGCTCTCGCAGAACTTCCTGCTCAACCAGCGCCTGTCCGGTACGCGACTCTCCCCCCACCCCCCACCGAGAAGGGGGTTAAACACGGACAGGGACCAATTGTGTGAGTGAGTGGGTGGATGAGTAATTGGGTGAGTGGGTGAGTGAGTGAGTGAGTGGGTGAGTGGGTCATTGTGTGAGTGAGTGGGTGATTGTGTGAGTGAATGATTGGGTGATTGTATGAGTAGGTGGGTGAGTAAGTGGGTGGGTGGATGATTGTGTGAGTGTGTGATTGTGTGAGTGGGTGACTGAGTGTGTGAGTGTGTGATTGGGTGGGTGTGTGATTGGGTGAGTGGGTAATTGTGTGAGTGAGTGAATTAGTGGGTGATTGTATGAGTAGGTTGGGTGAGTGGGTAATTGTGTGAG
>CM025646.2:3547353-3617159 GCA_014621495.2 Entosphenus tridentatus
TGAGTTAATTTTTAATTTAAATGTTTTAATTATTTATGTAAAAGCTTTAAATTTATTAAAAACATCAGGGAATGTAACATTGTTAAACATTAACTCCCTTGCACACACGCGGGGGTACGATACGAAGGGAGAGTTTGAGGCGTTGTTCGAGGCTTTAGGCCTAGCTGTAGGCTTTAGGCCGCTGCGAGTTAATTTTTAATTTAAAATTTTTAATTAAAAGCTATCTCGGAGTTATAAGGAAAAGCGTCGCTGAGTCTAAAGGTTTTTGTAGGGTCATGCCAAGTGTTTTCAGTAGGGGGCGATGTTGGTACACGGACGGACGGACGGACGATATAATCTATTGTAGGCTGGTCCACTTCGTTCCTACCAGTATAATCTATTGTAGGCTGGTTCACTTCGTTCCTACCAGTATAAAAACAATCTATTCGGGTTAGGGTGGGGAGCACAGGGGTATGTGAGTGTGTGGGTGAGTGACTATATGAGTGGGTGAGTGACTATGTGAGTCGATGTGTGTACGTTGAACTTTTTTCGCACCGTACGTAGCCAGCCGTGCTAATCGGAGGTGCGGGGGAAGGACAACAAACTAAAGGTGGCCAACCCATAGCGCCTAGATCTGTCCCGTCACCTCCTTACTGTGAGCCTTCCACATTTCATGTAACGGCCTCGGCGTGCACCCAGCCTGGCACAAGCCCTTGTGCCAGTCATCTCAGATGACCCACGGCACCCGTGTTTGCCCCTTGACCTCCTGCCAGCGAACCTTCGGAGCTACCACGTGATGGCCTCAAAAAGTGCACCTTGCCTGGCATAATTGTCGTGGTGACGACGTCGCCGCCACTAAGTGGCGAATGCCGTCTGTTGCCATCGTTGTGTGTGTGTTTTGTGTGTGTGTTGTGTGTGTGTCGTGTGTGTGTGTTGTATGTGTGTTATGTCTTTATTGTGTGCTGCATTGGCTTCCGGTTACCTAAAAAATACATTATGAGGTCGCACTCATTACACACAAAGTACTTGCCATAAATGAACCACAATACCTTGCTGATCTCGTCAAGGAACATAGATCATCATCCCAGCTCTGGTCATCCTCGCAGCAGCGGCGGCGTTTGGCTATCGAACAAAGATGGTCAGCGCATCGCGCGGCGCTTTCAGATGTGCTTCTGCAGCTGTCTGGAACGCTCTTCCTTCCGATATTAGAAAGCCACTGGGAGCTATGGCACTTTTAAATCATCATCTAGGTTGACAAACTAATTTCTCTTTAGAACTGCTTTTTGTGTTTAGTTTGTTGTCCCCCCGCGCCTACGATTAGCACGGTTTACTATGTACGGTGCGAAAGAAGTTCCACATACATGCGTACATATGAGCATGGGTCTCTATGGGTTTCTGTGGGTCTCTGTGGGTTTCTATGGTTCTATATGAGTCTCTGGATCTCCGTGGGTCTCTATGTTGTTGCCTGCGTGTTGTCGCGTGCGTGTCGTTACGTGCGTGTCGCGTGTGTGTTGTCGCATGCTCGTTGTGGCGTGTGCAGGGCGTTCACGTCCCTGAGCTGGGCACGTTCACGTTCGCGCTGCACAGGCTGCCGGTGAGCGGCGGGCGGAGCGTGGCGGTGCGCCGCCCGGTCCTGCGCGTCTCGGAGAAGCTCATTCAGACGCACGGCCTGACGCACTGCAAGCCGCACGTCAGCGGTGCGTTCTGATACCCCCAGCCGCTCCCGATCGTCGGCGGTCATTCTGACAGCGGCACTGAGACTCTACTGCCGGGGCGAGGAATCCCCACAGCACATAGTTTCTGCTCAAAACTCACGTATTGTTCTCTAGCTCACCCCACGACCCCTTAATCTCCCCCTGATAACCACCACCACTGTTACTGTTATCTCTTCATATGCACATTACATGGCCATCACTCATTCACCCCCATTCATTCCATCCATTGATCATAATTTACTTTCAGAATAATAATTATTATCATTGCATGGCTCTCATACACCCCTATTCATTCAATCCATTCATCATCATTTACAATGATTACATGTCTATCACTCATTTGCCCCCATCATCATTTACTGTCATCAATTTCACTTTCACTAATGTCACGCATAATCACAAATTTTCCCCAAATTGCTTCCTCTCATCCATTTCATTCACCTCATCTCCATTGTCTCGTTCGTATGTAGTGCCGTTGTTCATTCTTTGTAAAGTGCCTTGGTTAAGGTGCTGTATAATTTCCGTTAAGATAAGATGAGCCAGACACGTGACTCCGTTGAAAACGTCACAAGACTGTTTCACACTTCACGCGACTCCGATTCTCACATCACGTGACTCCGTTTCACACGTGACGTTAAGATGAGCCAGACACACATCACGTAACTCCGTTTGACACGTCACGTGACTCCGTTTGACACGTGGCACGATTTCACTTCATGCAGCTTATTTTCACGCGGGACCGTGGTTACACCTACCTGCCACTCCTAAGCTGCCCCGCAAATGGCATTTGTATCCCCGTCACTGCGAGCAACCTAGCCGCACTAATTGGGTACCAGTGGGCAATATTCTCGTCGGCGAGCCTCGCTGCCGCCTGTCGTCGTTGACCGGCCGGACCCCTCACGCCGGCGCGTCTCGACCCCGCCGCCGCCCCTGCGCCGCGTCCCCCTCCAGGGGAGGTCCCCGTGGTGCAGCTGAACTGGACGGCGCTGGCGCTGGAGTGCGGCGTGTCGCGCGCCCAGGCCGAGTGCGCCGTCCGCTGCCTGCTGCGGACGCTGGGGCGGGCGCTGTGGGGCGGGCGCAGCGTGGAGCTGAGCCTGGGCGCCGTGGGGCTCCTCTCCGTCAGGGACTCGCACGTCAAGATGCGCTTCCACCGACGCTTCGTGCTGCTCGCCACGGCGGCAGCGCCGGGTGGCGGCGGCGGCGCGGGCGAGGACGCGCTGCACGCGATGATCGACGTGAGTACACGCGGCACGTGATGATCGACGTTGAGGACATGGGGGGGGTCCTCGTGATATCGGAAAGGCTGCGATGCATGTCTCTTCATCGCCACCTGGTGTTCAATACTCCAGCAAGGATTTTTTTGATTCGACGGTACGAACGTAGAAGGGTGGCTGAGCCCCCCCCCTTACAGCAAGGGGGCCGAGCCTCCCCACACAGCTCCTCGGCACGACGGCGCTGGAGCAATGACCACACACATTGACCCCTACACAACGGGGCCTTATGAATTTGTGTACATATGTTAAACTTCTTTCGCACCGTACGTAGCCAACCGTGCTAATTGGAGGTGCGAGGGGCAAGGACAACAAACTAAACACAAAAACCAAGTTTAAAGAAGTGAGTTTTCAATTGAGATGATTTTAAAGTGCAAAGCCTCCAGTGGATTCCTAATATCGCAAAGAACAGCGTTCTAGACGGCTGCAGAAGCGCATCTGAAAGCGCCCCACGATACGGCGGCCGTCTTTGTTCGATGGCTAACCAATGCCGCTGCGAGTATGACCAGAGTTCACGTGATGGTTCACACGATGAAGAGTTGGGTGGGTGGACAGATGAGGACTTTATATATATATTTTATTTAAGTTTGTTTACTCAGGAGGTTCCTGCCAAGTTTTTGAAGTCAGGGGATGATGTCGCTGCTGCTTCTGTGTGATCCCAACTGAGTAACCTTGCAGGGAATGTTTCAGCATTGGGGTGTCTGGGTCTTTACCCGTCACACAGGTTTGTGTCTTTAGCTATGGGAGGAAACCAGAAAACCCTCAGGAGATCCATACCAAACAGGTGCTCGAGTTGGGCATCGAACCCAGTCGCTTCTCTCCGTGAGGCCACGAGGGAGCGAGTACAAGGGAGAAGGGGGGCAGCGCACTGTGCATGGCAGGGTCGGCACGGCAACAATTGGCCGGGGGGGGGGGGGGAGGGCGGCACCCCCCCCCGGGGGGGGCGACGGACGGACGGTGACATGAAGCTTCGGAGAAGGGCTGAACGTACACGGGACAAAGCGAGGCGTGAGAGCAACGATAAGAGAGAGAGCGAGAGGGACAAAATACGTGGATAGGGCTGTGGATCATCAACAGGGTGAATAGATTTTGATTGGATTCTATCAAAGCGTTCTATGTATGTAGGTATGTACGTTGAACTTCTTTTGCACCGTACGTAGCCAACCGTGCTAATTGGAGGATGGGTGAGTGTGGGGGTGAGTGATTTTGTGATTGGGTGAGTGACTATGTGAGTCTATGTGTGTATGTTGAACTTCTTTTGCCACCGTGCATAACCAGCCATGCTAATCGGAGGTGTGGGGGAAGGACAGCAAACTAAACACAAAAAGCAGTTCTAAAGAAATGAACCTCCTAATAGAGAGACACTCAGACCTATGGCTCTAAACGACTCTCCCTGACAAAACCATTGAGATGTACAGACACCCAGACCCAGGGCTTGAACCTATGGTCACACAACAAGCCGGGATGCTGCGGGATGCTTCTAGATGCTACTCATGCACCTGAGTCGTTGTTCTGCCTGCGTACGCATCTCACGTGTTATCGCGGACTGTGCTTTACCCCCTTATATATTATAACGCGATTTTTCCATAACACAGTGTTCTTCAGGAACGCAACTACCGCCGCGTTATAGGAGACTGTTCTTAGAAGAAGTCGATCCGAAGATCTCAGGGACCTATTTTTAGCAAACTCTTAATGATGTTTATTTTACCAGGTAAGGCCCACTGAGCTATAGAGCTACTTTTTCAGAAGCTTGTGTGGCAATTTACAGCAGCCAAATAATCTAAACACGTGATGTTGATTCCAAATGCGGAGGGAAAAACCAGAGGACCTGGAGAAAAATCCACGTGACCACGGGGAGAGAGGGACGCAGCAAACTCCAAATATACTGCAGGTGTCAGGGTCGGGACTGCACCCACGACCTCCTGTATACCAGGTGAGGTAGTTAACATCTCCTAGCCACCGTGGTAATGACGGGAGACAGAGAGACGGGCAAACTCCAAATATACAGCAGCAGGCGTCAGGGTCGGGATCTAACCCACGACCTCCTATGTACCAGGTGAGGGAGTTAACATCTCGCCACTGTAATGATGAGCAGAGAGAGACAGGCAAACTCCAAATATACTGCAGGTGTCAGGGTCGGGACTGAACCCACGACCTCCTGCATACTGGGCGAGGTAGTCAACATCTCCCTGCCACTGCGGCATCCCTCGTTGGTGTACAAAGGCGGATCGTGTTCCTGTAAACATTTGCGGGGCTTCATCCATTTGAGTGCTTTGTCCCTTGGCCCACAGCGACCGGGCACCGCCGACTCGGTGCTGCCGGAGGGCCCCTTTCACCGGCCGGGCACGAGCAACACCCTGTGTCTGCCACGGTGAGCGCTCTCTCATCCTCGTTTTGTTTATTCGCAAACTGCAGCCTTTGAGTGAATCGAGCGACATCAAAGTCATACCCGAAATAGGAGACTTTTTTTCGGGAGGATCTTGACAAGTTTTTTTTTCCGCGGCAGGGGGCGATGTTGCTGCTGCTGCCGCGTGTCTTTTTGACGGCAATTGAGTCATTTTCACGTGATGTTTTGAGCATTGGGATGTTTTGGGCCAATACCGGTTACATTTATACTCGTTGGTTCTTTCGGTAAAGTCACGTAGGTAGAAAAATGTCATAAAATAAAAAATAATATATCACGATGTTTCAATCGCAACACAAGCAGTCGTCCTCAGGTGGACGACCGCTTGTGTTGCGATCGTGATATATTATTTTCTATTAAATTTTTCTACCTACGCGACTTTACTGAAAGAACCAAAGAGTATGGATTCCTGCAGTCACGAAAGCTTCAACTCAAGACCGGTTACATTTGTTTGGGTTTATGATAACTATGGAAGGAAACCAGAGAACCTGGAAGGACCCCATGCAGAACAGAGGGAGGGCCTGTACACTCTGCACTACGGTGCCCGAGTCAGGAATCGAACCCCCTGGGCGCTTCCCGCTGCGAGGCACGAGCGTCGTCGCCGCTCACCACCATGCCGCCCATCACCGCGTACTGCGTGGCAGCGTGGCCGCCCCGGTTCTCGAGGCCAGGTCGGAGCTCCCCCCCATTGCGGAGGCGGGGGTCGTGGGAGACGGAGACGGAGGAGACGGTCGTGGGGACAACGCGGAGCCGGGAGACGACGGACATGGAGCCTGGAGCGAGGGACACGGAGCTCAGAGCGAAGGGGCAGACGCCGGTAACGTGGCGGCCTCCGGCCCAGCTGCTCGCTCGGGCACGAGCTCAACACAAACAGAATTATAATCGGAATCTTTACTTATCCTGGAGGAATCCGATGAGCTATGAGGCTCTTTTTCACAGATGTGATTGTCTCGTGACGAGAGTAAAATAAAAAATAGTTTTAGTTTTGGTCTCCTCCAACCTCACTGTGTGGGTATTGTCGGCAGACCCAGCTCTTATCGCTCATGCGCTTCTGACACCCCAGCGTCTCCAACCCTGGCAGTCATTCTGTCAACTATAAACGATATTTTATTTTACCAGGTAAGGTGCCCACTAAGCTGTGTAGCTCTTGTTTTCAGAAGTGACCCTGATCCATCATAAATGATAGCTCAACCGAGTGGCTGATATCACTGCGTGGAAATTTACAGCAGCGGCGGCCAAATAACTTAGTGACAACAAACATGCGCCAGGAGGCGGGGGGAGGGGGCGGGGTGTCCTTCTGTTGGAGCCGCTGCGCGGTTGTGCCCCAGTGTCCCGACGTTTCGCTTCGTGTGCTGGGAGCTTCCCCAGGAGCACACACACGGGCGGGGGTGGACTGGTGGCACAGGGCAGGTATGGCAGAACATCAAAGCTGGTGGCTCGTAGCGGTTTCCCCTTTGTGTTTTCTGCCGGGTGGTGGTGGCCTTTTTTTCGCTAAGCCATTGAACAAAGACATTGGTCACCGCATCGTCACGCGGCGCTTTCAGATGCGCTTCTGTGGCCGTCTGGAACGCTCTTCCCTTCCGATATTAGGAAGCCCACTGCAGCAATGGATTTTTAAATAATGTGGATTGAAAATCATTGAGAACACCGTTTTGTGTTTAGTTTGCTGTCCTTCCCCGCACCTCCGATTTGCACGGTTGGCTACATAGAGTGTGAATGAAGTTCAACATACATACATAGACTGAGATAGTCACTCACCAACTCACATAGTCACTCTCCCATACACTCACCCATCCTCTGATTTGCACAGTTGGCTACCGACATATGCACGTGGCCTGTAATCATCAGGCCGTTGTCAGAATGATTATGGGAGTTAATAACACACCGGTGTGCTGCCGAAGCGGTAATAAATTGGCACGTTTGTTCATCACATGACGACTTTAATAACTGGCTGCGTTGGGTGGAGTAGAGTTTAGGACGCAGCATTTCACTCACACCGGTGGTGGCCGGGTTCGTAGTGCAGCATGCTTATGAAACTTAACATTGGTCGCGAAAGGCCCGCTTGTTAGCAAATCATCGTCCTTGTGTTTCCCATAGAAGAGAATGCCAACAAGAGGATCGTATTAAGGCAGCCCGCGCCGTTGGCCAGAGCGGGCAACTTCAGCTGGACAACGGAGGCTTGCGGCAGGCCTGCGCTGGCGCCGACGGCCGCTCTGGCCTCACCGCCCCGGACCCCGCAGAGGCCGCTCGGTGGCACGGCATCACCAGGCCCGAGAGCCGCGGTGACGCCACCCGGGATGCCACCGGTGGCGCCGGCAGGTCCTCGCCGAGACGCCCGGCCGCTGGCGGCAGAGATGCCGAGCGAGGTGGCGATGTCGCCGAGACCGCCGCACCCGCCCTCGCCGCACCGCGTGCACTCGCCGCTACAGGCGCCCGCCGGCAGGTACCGTGGCACCTGCTGGGCCCTGGGCCGCTGCGACGGTCCCAGCGATCCCGGCGATCCCGGGGCTAACAGCTGTACTAACGCTGCCCATGACACGCGGTGGCTAACAAAGAGAAATATCTCCCGTCTAGCCTTAACAGATTGTTGGGGCATGTGCTGTTAGCGAGCAGCACCTATGAAGGCTGGCACGGCGCACGAGGGGGTGGGTGACCAACACCATGCCCGGCTGCCTTTGTCTCCCCAGTGGTGATATTTACACACCACACCAGGTACTAATTTGAGGCTGATTCGACCTAGGGGAGGCCCATGACCAGTTCAGATAATCATCGCTGTTGGTGGCCGTGAGGGAATCGAACTCGGATCGCCGGATTCGTAGCGCAGCGCGCTAACCACTGCACCACCGCTCCCCATAATGCTAACACACGCGCGCGCACGCTGAGTGACACCGGTGCACCTGGTCACTGTTGAGTGTCGAGCGAGGCTTTGTGTTGGATCGTGTAAAGGGCACTGACATCACTTAGCCCTGACGGGGAACACAGCCGACACCTGAGATTGTTGTTCTCCTCCTCCACGTGGCTCCTCCGCAACGCATGCATCCTGCCCGCGTGGCCGCCACAATTCTGGTTGTAGCAAATTGCCCAGTCGGTGCCACTTCGGTGACCCTACAATAGCAGGGAGGGTGCGTGTCTCAGGACCAGTTCCAGATCACGTCGCTCGCCAACGACGTTAGCCGTCGCCCGGAATGCGACTCGGGTCACCGGGTTCACGGTGCAGTGGCGCCAAACTTCTGTACCACGATTCCCACTGTTTCCTGCGCTAAATGTCACTTTAAAATTGGGGTCGGTTTCACCTGCACCGGTTCAGATGACGGCACTGATATTGACCGTGGCCGTGGGTCGGACATGCAGGGCCCCCCCCCCTACCCCTCCGTTTAACGCCGGGTGGTTGCGTTCCTGAAAATTGCTGCGATAAAGGGAATTTGCTGGAAGGTTGGGGGGGGGGAGGGTGCAGTTCCAGCTTCGTCATTTTAATTTTGTCGTTATAATATTGTCGTTATAATATTGTCGTTATAATATTGTCGTTATAATATTGTCGTTATAATATTGTCGTTATTGTAAGTAGTCCGCCACGTGCTAGACTCACGTTATAGTGAGCAGTCCTTCACGTTATGGCGGTTCCCCGGAGTACCATAGTACCCCGGCTCTCGCATAATGTCCGTGATGCAGTCATTTTTACTCTGTTGATGGTCGTCGATGCGGCAATCGACTCATTTCTACGAGCTGTACACAATGCACTATGGGGCATACGAGCGCTCAGGGTTTGAGCACAACCGTCCTCGCTGCATTTCGACATCGTGGAGTAGCGCTGATTTCAGATTGATTGGTACCCCAGTCGCAGAGTTAAGTACACCCCTGGAAAAAATTGTGTCCCAGACTTATTTTATAGTGAGTAGTCTGTCACGTGCTAGAATCACATTATAGTGAGTAGTCCATCCACTCCTCACGTTGTCGCTGGCACGTTCCGTAAATGAAAAAAAATGCATTGTCGCAAAAACGTGTTGCTTGATCGGCACGCGTCAAACGGGGATTTACTGGTAGATCGCCGGGTTCGGAGCATAGTGTGCAAACCATGGCACCCACCACTCCCCCCCCCCTCATAGACCCTTTCATCCGTAGGCAATTGTGAAAGGTGCCTTGCAACCACGAGCAACCCTCGCCAAAGAGTAGCAAAGCGTCGGTACTCTGTAGACGCAATCACTATCATGCACAGCGATCATCGCCCCCCCGTACTGGCAGAATATTGCCCCAGGTAACCCTTGCAAGCGAGACCGTGTTCCCGGGATAAACGAAGTGAGCTTGAAACTTGACGTAAGTGGCTCCTTTAACCCTCGCTCGCATTACTCAGCGCTTGCTTCGTCATCATCAGCTCCTGTTTTGCTTGACAAAAGGGGCTGTTGTTTGGCGCTGTAATAATTCATCGGGCCCCGTCTGCGTGTGTCTAGAGTGTCCCATGAACTATTGATGGCACAAGGGCCACGACGGTCTGTGTCGGCTCAGGGCAGCGGTGTTGCCCATCACGGACAAAAAGGTTGCGAAAACAAAGGCTGCTGATGATGATACTGAGGACGATGATGATGACGACGATGGAGATCACCGTCATCATCATTGTCATCATAAAGAACATCATAATCATCATCAAGGGCCAGTGCGTCGAGCCACTGGAAGTGTCACGATGCATCGAGTCATGGGAACGCGGCATTTGTTGTCGCAGGCCCGGCTGGCTCGGCCCGCGGACGCGGTCGCTGCGGCCCAGCTCAGCGGCGGCAGAGACGGGCGCCCACGGGAGATGTTCCTGGTGCCCCGCGCCCGCGCCGGCCACACCGCCGGGCTGCACGGCCCACGGGCATGCCGGGCAGGTGAGGCACCAAAGCTCACGCTCACACTCGCAGCGTGGTGGCGGCGGCAAAGTTAACTACCTCGCCTGCTATGTAGGGGGTCGTGGATTAGAGTCCGACCCTAACGCCTGCTGTATATTTGGAGTTTGCGTGTCTCTCTCTCATCATTATCACGGCGGCTAGGAGATGTTAACTACCTCGCCTGCTATGCAGGAGGTCGTGGGTTCGATTCCGACCCTGACGCCTCCTGTATATTTCTCTCTCTTTCTCTCCCCGTGATCGCGTGGATTTTTCTCCGGGTCCTCCGGTTTTTTCCTCCACATTTAGAATCAACGTGTATTTGGCTGGTATAAATGTACACATGATGTATGTTGAACTTATTTCGCACCGTGCATAGCCAACTGTGATAATCAGAGGTACGGTGATAAGCAGTGATAAGCCACAAAGAGCTAAAAAAAAATGTTTAGTTTAGCTGAACGTGGCGGCGGCACGTTCGCCGCTTGTCTTAGAGGTTTCTCACCTCATTTCACTGCTCCTTCTTGAACTCCTTCTCTCACTGAGCCATCACCCCAGTGGTTCGGGCTCCACTCCTCTCCTCCTCAACCCTCCTCCAGACCTCCGTGTTTCTCCCTCTTCCCATCCAGGTGATTTTATTCCAGTACAGCACCTCACCTGCACCTCGACACCTCGCAAGTCTATAGGACATCCGGTGTTGACTTCCCCCACAAAGTGGTACTCATTTTACAGACCCCAGGAGGGAGGGAGTGATGATGGGCTGAGTATAAAGTAAAACTATAAACTATTTTTTATATTCTACGAGGTTAGGCCCACTGAGCTACGTAGCTCTTTTTCAGAAGTGACCTGGCCACAGATGATAAACCCAACGAAGTGGCATATTGGGTGGAAATTTACAGCAGCCAAATACTCTAAACGCGTGATGTCGATTGTAAATGTGGAGGGGAAAACCGGAGGACCCACAGAAAAATCTACACAACAACAGGGAAAGAGACACGCAAACTCCAAATATAGAGCAGCAGGCGTCAGGGTCGGGATCGAACCCACGACCTACTGTATATCAGGCGAGGGAGTCAACATCTCACCGCAGTGGCACCCCCCTGCCCCCCCAACCAGGATTTGAACTCGCAACCTTCCAATCACAAACTGGCCCGCTCTGCTACCCAGACACTTCCCACCGTTTGTGTTCCTGTGAAACCAAGTTAACGCGATGATGCAATGTTTTTGTTTTCTCCATTTCAGCACGATCTTCCGACTGCTGCACGGACTCCCGTGGAGAGGGTATCTCTCTCTCTCTCGAACCCAGCCCCCCCACCACTTGCTCTTCTGTGGCTCCTAGAGCAGCTGTCGTCACGTCCAATCCGCAGCGTGTCTCACTTTCACTCTCGTTTCTCAAGTCAATTTACGATATTCATACGTTCGCGCTTACACGACTGCTAACAATGTAATGGCTATTTGATTATTTTAATATATATAAAATCATAATTAAAGTTTTTTTTTCGGGTTAGACCGGCATAAATATAAATGTGGTTGTTAAACCCAACACAACCCGACACAGCCAATTTCGTAAAGGTTTTTCACGTAAACAGAACGTGCCCAATTAGTATACTAGTTCAGCGCTATCCGCTTGTGTGTTGGAGAGTAAACCCACGACAACATTTTTAATTATAGTGGAGTGTATAGTGAAGTGCATAGTAGCGTAGTGTATAGTAGTGTAGTGTATAGTGTATTGTATAGTGTAGTATACTAGTATACTAGTTCAGCACACCGGTTTGAACCCACCACAACATTTCCAGCTGGAGGACCGTGACGTTTCGCTGGGGATTACAACCGGCCTCATCAGGCGATCAGCCAAAGTTGTGGGGAATTCCCCCTCCTTTTTCAGTCTTAAATGGAAGGGGTAAAGGTGATGGCACGTTTTGTTTACGTGACAAACCTTACAGATTGGCTGTGTCAGGTGGTGCTGGCTGGTTTACCGACACATTTATATTTACGTGATCTAACCTAAAAAAAAACTTTATTATGGATAATATTGGTGGTGAAAGCTTACGTGTCAAATTCTACATATGCATAATGGCAATGTATTTACTAATATAATTCTTAGCGCTTCGTGTTGATGCCCAAGGCTCGGAGGCCCCAGCCTAGGACTCCTTTATGATTCTTTAGGTTCGGGATTTATTACTGGGCCTGGTGGGGCCAGGCCAATGCACCTTTAGGATTCTTCGGGTTCACTGCTCTTGAAGGCTCATGGGGTTTGCGAGGTTAAATGTCAGCGCCACGTCACGAGTAGGCAGAGTGCGGCAAGGAATCGGCTCATGGAGTCACGCCGCGAACGTATATGGATACCGTGAATTGAATATTCTACGTTGTGTTTGTTGGTCGTGCCTGTGGCTGTCGTCGCTGTTGCACGTGCGTCGCGTTCCCGTTGTTGGTGTCCTTGTGTGTATGTGTACGTATGTTGAACCTCTTTCGCACCGTACATGGCCGAACGTGCTAATTGGAGGTGCGGGGGGAAGGACAACAACAGGCAGAGCCCTTTTTGTTTTCAAATTCGAGAGACGGTGGTCGCCCAGAACAAATAACATCACGAAGCAGCAGGCCCTTAAAGAGCAGCACGCGGCATCTGGAGCCGGAGGTTGTCGACCCTGCCCACCCTGGAGGGAGCATGAGGTTCCTTGCATGCAGGTGTTGCTGATAGCGACGGTGTTCTCTTGCGAGTCCCCGGGTCAGAGATGTCCTTTAAGTAAAGGGAGTGACTTTACATCGAGGCAAGAGGTGCAAGGGGTGTAAGTCGTACGCAAGGAACATGGTTCAACTTTGCGCACTTCCATGGCTCGGAACGAAGGTCTCTGTAGGTTATTTATTCAGATGATTAATATTCCTCAAGTGTTATAAGGACACGTTTGGTATTCTTACTAAATATAATTTTAAACCGTTTAGTCAATTTTGACGTCCGCTCTTAACCAATGAATACGAGCCGCCTGGAAGAGGAATCTGGTGAACATTTGAGTTTCGGAAACTTGAGTTTACCACAAAATATTACAATTGTGCGATTGCCATCATCACGTGGGGGTCAGCACCGTTTACACTGTCGACCAAACCTGGACATATTTCCAAGTCAGCCGTGGGCTATTATCAACACGGCGCAGTTCATTTGCAGTAAAGTGCAGTAAAACACAATATCGGTACGAGATCTCGGCACAAATCAATTTCCCGACGACCAAACACAGACACCAAATTTCCCAGACTCTCCGGGGAATTAGCAGACCCTGCCTTCGCATGTCGCATAATGAAGAATCCACGTGGAAATCTCTCTGCTATTTGGCACAACGTTCATTTCAGGGGGCGAGTGCCGGAGTAGTGGAATGTGCACGACAGACAAGAGCCGACCGCGGCGTTACTCGGTCCATTTGGCATTTGACGTCAATTTAACGTTGACTGCATCGTGCCGAACTTTTGTACGCCCACCCAACCCCCCCCCCCTTCTGACCGGCTGTGTGCTGCTGTTGTGCTGCTGTTCCTGTGCACGCAGGAGCTGTGCTACCTGTGCATGCAGCGCTCGCTGCGGAACGTGCCCGTGTATGTGGCGGAGGAGCGGCGGCTGCAGGAGGAGGCCGAGGAGAGGGCGCTGCTGGAGTACCGGCACGGCCAGGATCTGCAGGCCTTCACCAAGGAGCAGGTACCGGAGCGGCGGGCCTCCCAAGCTCGGGGGGGGGGGGGCGGGAGGGGGGGCACGCTGCCAACCGCCGCGCGGGCGTTGTGCGGGCGTTGTGCGGGCGTTGTGCGGGCGTCGTGCGGGCGCGGCTCCAATGGCCAGACGCTCGCGCCCCGCAGTGATGGTGAGATGTTAACTCCCTCGCCTAGTATACAGGAGGTCGTGGGTTCAATCCCAACCCTGATGCCTGCTGCTGTATATTTGGAGTTTGTTCGTCTTTCTCCCCATGGTTGCGTGGATATTTCTCCAGGTCCTCCGGTTTTTCCCTCCACATTTAGAATCCACATCACGGATTTAGAGTATTTGGCTGCTATACGTTTCCACGTGATAAGCTACTTCGTGAGTTATCATTTGTGGCCAGGTTGCTTCTGAAAAAGAGCTATTTATCTCAGTGGGCCTTACCTGGTAAAATAAAAAAAATAGCTGAGAGTTTTTATAGTTTTTATCGCCAGGGATTAATGTACTTATACAATTTGGACTTATATACTTAGTGACTTGTTTACCTTTCCTATACTTTGAACTCCTATCATGTTTTTGTATTGTTTGTGACCCGCCCCTTACTGGGCATCTTTGAAAAAGGGCTTCATCGCTCGTCGGATTCCCCCTCCAGTCTGAATGAAGATTCTGATTCTTTATTCTGACTCGAGTGCCATCCAGCGTGGAGTTTGTACGTTCTCCATAATGAAAGCCTACGTGTCAAACTGGGTGCGTCCTCCCTCTCTCTTCTCTCCACCACCTGTACTGCATGGGTTTCCTCCGGGTTCTCCAGATATCCTCTGATTGCTAAAACAAACGATTTAACTGGTATTGGCCAAGCATCTCAATAAAAAAAGAAATCTCCTGCAAACTACTCATTTTGGATCACACAGCAGCAGCAACATCGCCCTCCTCCCCCCAACTAGTGTGAAAACTTGGCAGGACCCTCCTGAAAAGAGTCTTGAGACTCAGTTAGGCTTTGCTGGGTAAACAATAATAATAATAATGAGTTGTCACAAAAGGTAATTAGACACCCCGATGGCTAAGAAATAGCCACTCCATTTTTTACAAAAATCACGGTATATTTTTTTATTTGTGTTTTTCTCCAAAGTTCATGGGGAGCAGTGGCACAGTGGTTATCACACTGCGCTACGAGCCAAGCGGACTCAATTAAATTCCCAGCCCCTTGGTCAATATCGGTGGCAAGTGATACTTTAACTGGTCCTGGGCCTCCCGTAGAGGTTGACTCAATCTCAAATAAGTAGCTGGTGCGGTAAACATCTATGCTGGGGAGACAAAGGTGGCCGATTGTGATTCTGCTGTCCTCCCCCTGCACCTCCAGTTAGCACTGTTGGCTACTTGCGGTGCGACAAAAGTTCAACATGCACACATCAATAGACTCACATAGGGGCCGTCCATAAATGACGTCACGCACCTGGGGGGGGGGGTCAGACATTTGTGACGATGTGTGACGGCGAAGGGGGGGCCTTTAAAAAATGTGATGTCACATCAAAATGCGCAACTTGAAATAAATATTTCATTTTGTTTAATTTTCATTATTAACTATTTGATTATTTAAATTGATAAGGTCACCTTTTATTTATTCCATAAAGGAGCATTTTGCTTCTCCATGGGAAAATGGAGAAGCATACATTTTGATTCTTTTTTTAATGATTGTTATTAAACATTTAGATTTTAATGATTCTACCAGGGCTTTTCATTCTGTGGAATGAATAGTGATTGTTATAATTGTACTCTCCATTTTGCTTCGTTCTACTACAAAGTTTCAAGTATTTTTTATAGTTATAATTGCTTTTAATATTTTAGAATGATAAGATAATTTCAATATAATATTCTGAACATCTGCAGTTTTAGTTAGACGTTGAATATTTTCAAGTGAATTTTATGCAAAATTTAAGCTTTCCAACGCCTACATTTTAATGTGTTTTCTCCTACAACATCAGAGTGCAGCGCCACATTAAATACGCACTACAATGACAATAGTTTAAAGCGATTTGTAAAGCATGTTTTATTTTCAAAATGGAAATATGGTTTGGGGGGGGGGCAGAGCTTTTTGACGTCATATTTGAAGGGGGTCTGACTTTTTGTGATGCTGTGTCACGAGGGTCGGGGGGTCAAAAATCGTCCAAAATCGCGTGACGTCATTTATGGACGGCCCCATAGTCACTCACCCACTCACCTAGTCACTCACCCACACACTCTCCCATCCTCCGATTAGCATGGTTGGCCACATATGTTGTGAAAGAGGTTCAATCTACGTACATATGTACACTCTTAGTTCGCATGTTGTAAATGTATATGAATGTGTACGATTGACAGCACTTTCCTCAGCACAGCAACCTGTGTGGGCTACATTTGGGGGTGGGGATTTTGGCATTTGCAGGAATTGATGGAGCTGGCCCGGGATAACAGCAGGAAGGTGGCAGCCTTCAACCTTGGCGTGTCTGAGGCCGTCAAGGCCTCCAAGCATGGGCAGAGCAATGGCTTTCAGGTACTGCGCACGGCTTGGCAGATTCTTCTCAAAGAGCAGTCACTCGCAACGTCTCGCTGACGAGATCGGCAACCTCCGATGGAGCACGGTTGGCTACGTACGGCGTAAAAGTTCAACATACATAGGTACACAGGCTCAGCCACTCACATATTCACTCGCCCACTCACATAGTCGTCACCCACATGCATACGTCAGTACCAAACTAAATAAGTATGCAACATGCCTCCTTAATTGATCTGTGCCTCCAGATTTACAAAAATAAATAAATTTGACACTTCCCATCAATGGCACGGCCGTCTGGGAGTGCACAATTTTAGCAGCAGTGGTTCAGCACAAGCGAACGATGGGACCGGTTTTGACGCACAGTGTCTCATCGTCAGTGAGGCTCGCTTCAAGCAATGCCGGTGAACTGCCAGATGTTAAAGGCGAGAACATATCTTTGAAATACGTTTTCTAGTTCGACGCAAAATTGTATAACACACGCGTCGTTGATTGAAGGGGATCACGTTGGCTGCTGATGTTGACACCAAGCAGGGGGGGGGGGGGGATTCACACACGTGCATGGATTCTGTGAGGCTATCCAATATGCTTGCGCTGGCATGCGTGTGTGCGTGTTTGCGTGTCTGTGCACGTGTGAGTGTAGTGCTTTGTCTTTATTTGGCGACAGCGCCTGCATGTGACTGTGTGTCTGCATCTTGCGCCGAGCGGTGGCGTGGTGATTTAAGCGCCTCAACACTACGAACTTCGGCGACGAGAGTTTAATTCCCGCTTACGGCCAATAACAGTGACAATTATCATTTAAACCGGCCCCCGGTCCTTCCCTAGGTAGATTCAGCCTGTAAATGAGTAACCAGGTGCGGCTTGCAAGCACCGGCACTGGGGGCCAGGCACGGTGCTAGCCAGCCACGCTCACGTGTGCTGCGTCAGCCTGAACAGTCGCTACGCTTCCGGCGCTCGTCCCCAGGGTTTGCGAAAGGCTACACTGGGGGACCTTTTTCTGCGTGCGCAGTGTTCCTTCATCCTGGGCGACCGGGCCGCCACGCCGCCGTCAGACGCTCGCTCGCGGGAGTACGCGCACCACCTGGAGCGGCAGCGGAGCGAGCGCGTGGAGTGCGAGGGCCGGCACAGGGAGCAGCAGCGCATCCTCGAGCAGCTGCAAAGAGTCCAGCTGGCTCGGGAGTCCGTACCCGGCAGCCTCTCACACGCACGCGCGCGCGCACGCATACGGGCACACGTGCACGCTACGCATGCTCACACGTGCGCACAAAGAAAAATATCCCCCGTATAGCCTTAACAGACTGTTGGGGCAAGTGCTTTTAGCGAGCACCTATGAAGGCCGACACGACACCTGACCGCCTTTGTCTCCCCAGTGGCGATGTTTACACACACTCATTTGAGGCTGAGTCGACCTCGGGAAGGCCCAGGACTAGTTCAGAGCAGTGGGGCAGCGGTTAGCGTGCTGCACTACGATCCCGGCGACCCAAATTCGATTCCCACTCGTGGCCAACACCAACACCGGTGACGATTATTTGAACCGGTGGAGCGTGCGGTGCTGTGTGGTGGTGGTTTGTGTGGTCTTCTTCATTCCTCAAAATGCAGAAGGCAGTGCAGCAAAAATCCATGGCTGTTGATGCACTCTCCTCCAGCCTTCGCCAGCCCGCACTCACCAAGGTGGTGAAGTACGCTCAAGTATCGTAAAAAAATAACCCCCGCGACCAGCCTAAACCTCCCCACGCCAAACATCCAAAATGTAAATAAATAACATAATTTAATATTTTAATAAGCACGCATCGTTGGTAAACACACCCTGTTGTCACTCGTTCATCATCTCGAATTAATAGCTCCAACAATTAGGCGTCATTATTTGCCTTGTTCCCCGGCAAGAGGGCATGTTGACCCCACTTCAAACAAGTTGTGTTAGGTCCCACCACGTAGCGATGACTAGGTCCTGGAATGTTTGAGATGTTAACTACCTCGCCTGGTATACAGGAGGTAGTAGGTTCGATCCCGACCCTGACGCCTGTGTATTTGGAGTTTGTATGCTTTCCCCATTGTCGCGTGGATCTTTTTCTGGGCCCTTCAGTTTTTCCTCCACATTTAGAATCAACATGCGTTTAGAGTATTTGACTGCTGTTGTAGATTTCCACACGATGATAAGCCACTTCATTGGGCTATCATTTGTGATCGCCAGGTCGCTTCTGAAAAAGAGCTACATAGCTCAGTGGGCCTTATCTGGTAAAATAATTTGTTTTTAATTTTTAGCGTTACAATAAATCTCGCTACCGACTCAGGTCCTGATCCCCCTTTTGGAATGAGGATGTCCAGAATAATAAACACCTCCTCATTCGAGACCCAAACATTGCACACCTCCTCCTCCTGGCTTTGACATTCCTCCTCCTTGAAGACACCGGTGGTGGTGGAACCATCAACTGCATGAGAACACAACCCAACGATTGTGTTTCTCATGCACGTCAAAATATTTTAGGCTTGTTCATATTTTTTTTCCCAGCAGCCCCGAATCAACTCGGAGGGGAAACACGATCTAACGGCAGGAGATGTCTGACGAGCGCATTTTGCTTAAGAATGCAAACGGGATGAGCAGCCGGGTCTCTTGTAGCGCTCTCTGTGTTGGCTGCCTTGTCCCCTGCTGCAGATTGGCTCTGGAGAGGGAGCAGATGCTGCAGAGCAAGGCGGAGGAGGCGCAGGCCTACCAGCAGGCCCTGGCGACTCAGGTGACCAGCGGCGGGTGGATCGACATTCGATCGATGCCGATGCCGATCGATGGTGACGCTGCGGGTTGACGGTGCTAGTGATGACGAGCGATTGATGATGATCGATGGCGATGCTTGATAATTGACGACGCTAGTGATGACGAGTGATTGATGCTGATGATGATCGATGATGATTCCGGTAATTGATGCTATTGATGATGAATGATGATCTATGATGCTGATAATTGATGATGCTCGTGATGTGTGATTGACGCTGATGATGAAGAGTGAGTGACGATAACGGACAGATGCTAACCCCCCCCTCCCCTTTAACACGGTGCCCGCAGGTGCAGTCCAAGGCACTGGCGGCGGTGTCGCAGGAGAGGGGCGCGGCGGAGGCGGCGCCGGTGTTTGGCGGTGACGACTCGACGGCGCGGGCGCTGGAGGAGCGGCGTGAGCGAGCGCGGGAGCTGCGGTGCGAGCTCGCTGGGGAGGTGGCGCGCAAGAGGCGCGCCGCCGTCATCTCGCAGCTCGCCGAGCAGCGCCGACAGATGGAGCTCCTGGAGCGCAACCAGCAGGAGTGAGTGCTGCCCCCTGCGAGTGAAGCACCAAACCGTTTGTTCGTTGATTCGCACAAGCGCCGTGGTGACGTCGCATTTAAAAGCGACGCGCGACGGGTGACCGCCTTTGTTCAATGGTTAGCCAAAATGCCGCCAGACAATGCGAGCCGCTGGCTCGCGAGTAGTCGTAACTCACCCCGCCCGCCCGTCACCTCCTACGTGAGCTCGGCAGGCCCCACGCGACTCAGTCGCCCGTCCACCGACTTGTTTTTTGGCAGGCTGGCGCGAGAGCACATGACGCGGCACGCGCAGACGGTGGGCCGGAGGGTGGCCCTGCAGGAGGCGTGGGCCCTCAGCGCAGAGCTCAAGCGTGGCCGCAACCTCCAGCTGGAGACGCACCTCAAGTGAGTGGCGTGAACGCCGTGCCCGGGATGCCCTGTGGTGATTGTCTCCTGACGATGGTGAAGTGAAAGTTTTATGATTTTAGCCTTTTGGTCTTCTTCTTCTCACTTGCGTGGGTTTTCTCGGCAGACCCAGCTGTCATCGTTGATGTGCTTCTCACAATCCTATATATATAAAACATTTCCAGTTAAAGCTCACTGAGCTCTAAAGCTCTTTTTGAGAAGCCACCTGGCCACAAATGATATCCTAATGAAGTGGCTTATCGCGTGGAAATTTAGAGCAGCCAACTACTCTAAACGCACGTTGATTCTAAATAAAGAGGAAAAAAACTGGAGTACCTGGAGAAACATCCACGCGACCATGGGGAGAACATGCAAACGACAAATATACAACAGGGGCCAGGGTCAGGGTTGAACCCACAACCTCATGTATACCTGGCGAGGTAGTTAACATCTTGCCACTGTGGCACCCGTAATCCTGTGCTCCTGTAATTATCGGAACACTAAAAGTAATCTGCTTTTTTATGTAAAAATTAAATTCCAAGGGTAAATGTACTGTTAGGTGTATTTTGTATTACTTGTGTTTTAAAAACCATTCTGGCGAAACAATTACATTAATTGGAGCACATTATGAAATGTGCGTGCGTGCGTGCCGCGTGTACCGCGTGCGTCACCAGGGCTGGCGCGGGCCTCGTGCAGGAGCAGTGTGACAAGTACAAGCGCTGCCAGCAGTGCACCCGGCGGCTCTCCAACCGTGGGGAGAGTCACGTGTGGAAGGACTCGCGGTACCTGCCGGGAACTCGCATGATCCTCTAGTCCATGGTCACCTTCTCCTCCTCCTTCCCCTTTCTTCTTCGTCCTTCGTCTTCTTCCTTCTTCCACTTCTTCCTTCTTTCTCTTCTTCCTTCTTTATTTTCCTTTCCTTTTTCTTATTCTTCCTCCTCCTTCCTATTGTTCCCTCCTCCTCCTTCGAAGCCGAGAGTCCCATTGTCATGTGGGGTCGGCTGCTCCACGAGCTTTATACTCTGGGCCTCTTTGCCAGTCGCATCCACCATCCTCCTCTATGTAGAGACCGGAACCAACCTCGCTCGAGATCCAAACACGGTCGCATCTCCTTCTGGATTTGACATTGCTCCTCCTCGAAGACATTGGTGGTGGAGCCATCAACCACATCAGAACATCATCACCAGGCAGATGCACGCACATCTCCACAAATGGGAAACTTAAAGACACAACCCACAGTATTCTTTGGTTCTTTCGGTAAAGTCACGTAGTTAGAAAAATAATAATAAAAAATGAAGTGCATACAAATAAAAATAATAAAATTAATATAATAAAAAAGCACTAATGTAGACTGTAGCCTGGTTCTTAATCGGAGTGAGTGTACTGTCAATCTATAATGTAGACTGTGGCCTGGTGATTAAGTTTGGTGAGTGTACTGGTAGTTATATAATATAGACTGTAGCCTAGTTCTTAACCTCGGTGAGTGTACCGACAGTCTATAATGTAGACTGTAGCCTGGTTTTTAACCTCGGTGAGTGTACTGGCAGTCTATAATGTAGACGGTAGCCTGGTTATTAATCGTAGTGAGTGTACTGGCAATCTATAATGTAGACTGTAGCCTGGTGATTAAGTTTGGTGAGTGTACTGGTAGTCTATAATATAGACTGATGACGGCCGCTTGTGTTTTGCGATAGAAACCTCGTGGCTTTTTACATTTATTTTAAAAAATATTACTGAAAGAACCAATAATAAGTCTACATTATAGACTGCAGTTCGCTCACTCAGGTTAAGAACCAGGCTTCAATCTACATTATAGACTGCCAGTACGCTCACTCAGGTTAATGACCATTATTCGCTTTATTTTTTATGATTATATTAAATACAACCCACAGTAGTTACATAGTGGCCATGCAACTCAAACTACGGAGCATATGGTAATCCGCTGTAGGCTTGTGATCCTTTAACGGAAGAGTAGCACAACTACACTAACTCTCTCCTGAAGTCATCTCTCGTCGTGGCCAGCAGACCTCGACATTGGCATCTCGCTCATGAAAAGAATGTAATATGACATTTAGACCTATAGACTCACATCCAATTACATGAATCGTAAATCTCATAGGGAGTCCATAGAATTAGAAAACTAACAACCTACAGACTCGCATGATCCACAGACTCACGTAGAGATAACAGGAGATCATATTCTATGGTTCTTTCGGGAAAGTAACGTAGATAGGTTCAAATATAATAACAAAATAACAAAAAACGACGTTTTGATCGCAACACAAGCGGTCGTCATCTTGTGTTGCAATCGAAACGTAGTTTTTTGTAATTTTCTTTGAACCTATCTACGTGACTTTACCGAAAGACCCAAAGGATATGAATTCCTGCAGTCACAAAAGCTTTAAGTCAAGAGATAACAGGAGACTCGCATAGACTACACGATTCACAGACTGAAGTAGAAATCCAAAGACTGACACAGACTGACATGATTCGTAGACTTACGCACACACTCGCAGATACACAAACCTACATGATTCATAGGACTCGCTAAATCCCCGTTGTCTACATCTCTTCTGCGATAGCATTGTATCTATACTCGTTGGCCTGTCGCCTGCAGCATGTTTCATTCTGTGCTTCTATTGCATTCAACCACCAGGGAAGTTCAAAATTTGCAGGCCCTGCCCCTTCCACGCTAGGCCCCATCCTTTCCTTGTTAGGCCCCGTCCTTTCCTTTTTAGGCCCCGTCTCTTCCTCTTTAGGCCCCACCTTGTTTGTGTTTAGGCCCCCGCTCCTTCCCCCTGGGTTGGTTTGGGTCGTATTGGGGTGAGTGTGAGTAGCAGTCAGGATAGTTGGTGGGCAGGGGTCAGGATGGGTATGGGTGGGTGGGGTCAGAAGGGGCGGGGTCAGTAGGGGTGGGTGAGGTCAAGAGGGGTGGGTGAGGTCAGTAGGTGTAGGGATGGATGAAGTCATTAGGGCTAGGAGTGGGTGAGGCCAGTAGGGCTAGGGGTGGGTGGGGTCAGTAGGGGTGGGTGAGGTCAGGAGGGATAGGGGTGGGTGATGTCAGGAGGGGTGAGGTCAGGAGGGGTGGATTCAGTAGGGGTAGTGGTGGTTTGGGTCCCAAGGATTGGGGCGACTTCACCACGACGATGACCATAACCCCTCTGTGTGCAGCAATATGATAATAGATGTCTACAAACTTTGTGTCATCTTTCTGGGAGTTTATAGATTAAAAGATACCCCCACCCCAATTATAATATCTGCTTTGGGCTGCCCCATTGGGCCAGCACTGCGCGATTCATGGACCCAGCAACCTGTGTTAAATTGCTGACCGAGGCTAAAATCGGTGGCGATCGAAATCTGAACCGGTCCTGTTTGGGCGCCATCTCCTTCACCACCCTGCACTGCCCAACGTGGTGAAGTATGGTCAAACAACCCCCACGACCGACGTGGCATGGAAAGGCCTCATGCCAGCAGTGCAATTGGCAAGTTGTTCATGGATTGAAAAGGCGGCCTGTCGTTGCGAAGCATCGTTCGTCATAAACGTAACCGATTTGGGGGCGGCTGCTACTTGGCAGCCGAGAGATGCCGGTGCAGCGGGCGGGTTTGTGAAACCCGCGAGCGTGTGAAAATATTTGCCGTTGTCCTCTACGAGTACGCGCGCGGAATTGTTTACGGCGGCCTACTCAGGCTTCCCTCGTTTCATGCACAAGGCTCCGTTGGCCAAAGATCCACAACCGCAGGCCCGACCAGGAAGAGAGTCGTGTAATTTTGCGGGTTTGGTATTTGCGCCATTCTCATGGGCGCAAGGGTCGTCGTGAAGATGCAAAGGTTTCACAGATGGGTATAGTCTGCAGGCAGTGGATGTGTTTCCTTAGATGAATGCGCCTCTCGATCCGTACCTGGCCAGGTGTCTCAGCCGGCTGAGAGGGTGGCTCGCGACCGGGAGGTTGTGAGTTCACATTATGGTTGGGGGTTGACTTGGCCCATCATTCCCTCCTTCCAGGGGTCAATAAAATGTTTACCACTTTGTGGGGAAGTCAACAGTGGTTGTTCTGGTGAGGCTATAAAAAGATGAGGACCGCACGATGCCCAGTTGCGCAGGAAATCCTTTTGACTTGACTTTTTGAATCAGGCGAGTCAGTTTGCTGGCTAACTTTTCAAATTTTTTACAAAAAAATTTGGACAGGGTGACGCCACCGCACACAATGGCCTCCTCCTCTCTTCCCAGTAACCTCACGGGAGCTTAGGCGTGGGAACAGGGAGATATAGTGGTCGTTTTGTTTGGGTTCATGGTCTTACAGTATTAACCGGGACGGCCGCCGGGGTGCTTAGAACCGGGACCCTCTGCAATAAAGCGTAAAAACGCACCCCCAAGGGCCTGGTCAGTCTTGAGACTCGGCCAGGGCGGTAGCCCGTATAACGATGATTCGATTGCGTTGGCTCTCGGCCCGATGGCAGAAGTTGCGGATATAACCTTCGAGAGCATGAACATATTAGTGTGTTAAAAGAAAAAAATTCTCCTGTGGCCTTAAAGACGGGTAAGATTATATATTTTTTGTGGTTTATGTAATATTTCAATCAAATGCATATTGCACTGCTTAATCGATTAAAATAAAGTTGTATGATCCTTAATACAATGCGATCCATTTCCAGACACCCCACTGATTTCTGATGACCCTCTTGTCAACACCCGATTGGATGTTGTGACTAATGGCTCCGCATTTCACGGAGGAGAGCATCGAGGTTGGTTGGGAGACGTGCAGGGGGTTTGAATGGGGAGTGTTATTTTATTTATGAAATCTAACTACAGATAGTCCCCGAGTTACGATGGTCCGACTTACGATATTTCGATCTTATGATGGCGATAGCAATACGCCAAAATAGTAAAATATTTTAAATTTCGCGCGGCAGGCAAACGCAGCAGCGTACGAGGTACGATACTGTACGTTGGGACGCTGCCGGGATGTACTGCATGCATCTCCAGCCTTGTGTGGTGATGCCTCACTCTCACCAGCGGTCGACGGATTTAAGTTGTCTCGGTGTTAGCGCGTGTACTGTACCTTGTTTTTTTACTTTACATTTTACTGTGCAATACAGTATTGTAATTAATAAATACATACAGTATATAGTTTATACAGTATGTTACTATAAATTGCTCTGTTTTGCTAAATTATCATCATTCTTTAAGACTCCTGGGTAGGCTAGGCCATCTTCGACTTACGATATTTTTGACTTACGATGGGGTCGTCGTAACGCATCTCCATCGTAAGTAGAGGACTACCTATACCTGTATATTCAACCATCTGCTGAGCAGAAAGAGGGTAATTAGTTATCAGTGGGGTGGAGATGGTTGGGTGACTCACAGGTCACGAGGTCAGAGCACTGAACCGGCATAACTGAGTTTCTGGGTTCGAATCCACGCGGCCTCCTCAGATTAAATCGGCTCTTCAAGTGTAGAGTTGAGGTCTCAGCCCAGCGACTGGCACAAAAACACCCGTCGCATTAAGTTTGAATCTGGTACTCAATTCTCTCTCCGAAAATGAAGAACACAGTTTTTTTTACTCTTTACGTGACGGACCTCACCCTCGTATACGCAGAGTGCATTGGGAAAGCGATGCTCTCCGTTGTGTGTGGATCAGAGATCGATTGAGGCGGGCTCTGTGATGTCCGCTTCCGTGCACCGTTCCCCAACTTTAAAGCGTCGCACCGCTCGGAGAGAGATCCGAACCGATTCAGCGTCCAGTGAAGCGCCTCCTGTGGAGCGGCCGGGATCCAAAATGTTACAACAACCAAAACAAATCAAGCGACTCAATGTGTCGAATACATGGATATGGCCCTGTATAGTTATGTCACGTGCTTGCTGCAGGATGAATGGGAATTTTGGACAGGTCGCTATTGAAAAAAAGCTTCTGAACCCAATTGAGCCTTAACCCAAAATAAACTGAACTGACACGATTAGGTTATTGACAAAGAGCACTTAAGTTCTATTTAGGAATTTACACAAGACGGACGGGGGGTGAGGCGGTAAGGACGAAGTTCGGTGCAATGTTTACGCTTGGATTCACTCTTGGGTGTGCAGTGGAGCACGGTGCGAGATGAGCACGATGTTTGCGTGCCATCGCGATGCGCGCACGCATTTGGCACGGCAGATAATAAATTGGATTTACGCGTGCATTCTCTGTGTGTGTGCGTGTGCTTCAACAACAGAAACCTGGCTCGTGATCTGAAATAAAAAAAAATGTCTTGCGGTCCCACACGCCCTCGCGGTTTGCGCACGGACAATCCCCCAGTTTAACACGTAGGCTTTCGCCACCAATATCATCCATAATAGAGTTTTTTTGGGTTAAAAGCCGCCACCACCCGACACAGCCAATTAGTGAGGGTTGTCACGTAATGTTCTGTTTACGTGTTCTGTTTACGTGACAACCCTTACTAGTTGGCTGTGTCGGGTGGTGGCGGGTTTTAACGACACATTTATATTTACACGATCTAACCCAAAAAGACCTATTATGAATCAATCCCCCGTTTGTGGCCTCTTGTTGTTTTAGCCTTCCGAGTGCTTCTGACATTGTGGTAAATGCAAGGCCTTGAAGTTTTCGTGACTGCAGGGATCCATACTCTTTGGTTCTTTCGGTAAAGTCACGTAGGTATAAAATATACAATAAATTAAATCACGACGTTTCGGGCGCAACACAATTGCCCGTCATCAGGTGGAACAACCACAGCAATAAACAATTGTTGAAGCTGGCAAGAGGAGGCTGCTGGTAACAAAAGGCTATATATATAAGTAAGAGAGGGGGGGCAGGGAGGAGAGATAGAGAGGGTGGGGTGTGGGGTAGGGGGAATGGGGGAGGAGTGCCTACTCAACACAGAGTAAAGCACAATGCTGGGGCTGGGAAGTGCAAGATCCAACAAGTAAGTGAGCCATTCGGCTCACAGGGCTATACCAAAAAACAAAAACATGAACAAGAAAACATCTTAAAGTGATTCATCTTCTTGGTTCTTTCGGTAAAGTCACGTAGAATGGAAATAATAAAATAATACAAATAAAACATTATAAAATAATTCTCACGACGTTTCGGCTACAACGCAAGCAGCCGTCCTCAGGTGGAGAACAGATCTTAAAGTGACTGCGCAAACAGAAAAATCCAGGAAAAAACTGCAAATTCTTCCAGAAAAAGCACCGTACACCAACGCCGTGTGCAACAATCTCAGTGGGATGCAAGTCAAACAACAACAACCACAAGACAACTTAGATTAAAGCCATCAGTCTAACTCCGTACTATAACAAACAAAACATGGCCAAATCACCAAAATAAAGCCATACGCAATGTAACAGTGATCATAGGAACTGTGACCGAATTTTCACAATAAACGACATAAACAACACGTACCACCAAACCCTGTAGCCATAGCTGACTGAATGAGTCACTCCACAACAGCAGGAGCATCAGTAGGAGTACAGTATAAACATTTTTCAATGCACCTTTAAGGTCAGCACACTAAATCAAAACACAAGATCATACTTTGCAGCAGTCACCCGGAGCGAGAACATTTGATTTTAGGCCAATTAATAGCAGTGGCAGCTAGGGGTGTAAACTCCGCTAGAGCAGTTTTGAGTGAAGATCTCATAGGTAGTGATTCAAGTTTCAGTTTATCCAACACGAGTACGACAAAATTCCGGGACTGGGAAGTGAGCGACGCTGGGGGGTAGGAAGCTGAAGAAACTGGAGATGCGGATATGAAGGCAAACTATAAAGCAGTTAAGGTTTCACCTGGTTAATAACATCCTTCCAATGATTGCTCAATTTGTATCCATCTTCTGGGTTGAAGTTATGTCTATGTTTATATATCTGGATGGCTTCATGAACAAACCTTTGATGGTAGCCCGAAGGTTTGCAGAGCACCTTGGTGTCGGAAAAAAACAATATCATCAGAGACCACAGCGTTATAGCAATGGTCGGCCATAGTGGAGGTATTAGTTCTGCCGTGTTTCAGATCTGCCTTGTACTCGCGAACACGGTCCGACACATGCCGTTTCGTTTCCCCAATGTAACAATCACCACAGGAGCAACTTCGTTTGTAGACTCAGGAATGACATCCTTCACAGATGGGATTAGATCACGGATTTTGTGTACTGTACTTAATCGGACCTGGATCTTGTGTTTGTTTAAGATTTTGGCAATCTTTTTGGTAACGCCCGCTATATATGGTAACATGATGATTTTGATCGGCATCTCAGGGGGTTGTTCCTCCATGATTGGAGAAACCGCTTTGCGGAAAATGTGGTCCGAATATCCATTCATCTTTAGGGCCTGGTGTACGTGTTCCAGTTCACTGGCTAGGTGGTGTTGGTCTTGTTACCAGCAGCCTCCTCTTACCCGCTTCAGCAATTGTTTATTGCTGTGGTTGTTCCACCTGATAGCGGGCACTTGTGTTGCGCCCGAAACGTCGTGATTTAATTTATTTTATATTTTATACCTACGTGACTTTACCGAAAGAACCAAAGAGTATGCAAGGCCTGCCTGTAATACTTGGGTTCCAACGTAATGCTAATCACGGCGAAAGTCGCTTGTGTTGTGGGTAGCAGCAGCAGAAGTGTCAGCTGTGGCGGTGAATATGATGGGAAAGCATGGGTGAGTGTTCACGTTGAAGAAGCGACTGGCATCTCTATTATTGAAAATAAAAGTAAACAATGTATTTTTTACTTTAACCAGGTAAGGCCCACTGAGCTATATACTATAGTTATTTTTCAGAAGCGACCTGGCTATCACAAATGATAGCCCAAGGAAGGGGTTTATCATCTTGTGAAAATATATCGCAGCCAAATACTCTAAACGCGTGTTTCTACATGTAGAGGCAAAAACCGCAGGACCTAGAGAAAAATACTCGCGACCACGGGGAGAGAGAGACACGCAAACTTGAAATATACAGCAGCAGGCGTCAGGGTCGGGATCGGGATCGAACCCACGACCTCCTGCGTATCAGGCGAGGGATTTAACATCTCACCACGACTACCTCTGTTGTGGAGGAAGCTGCCATGGTTGTAATGGTTGCCACACTGGACAACAACCCAGAGGTTGCCGGTTCGATTCCATTTCCTGACACGGCACTGAAAGCAACGGTGGAAGTTTCTTAAATCGACCCCCCCCCGCCGCCTCTGTGCACTCGGCAGTGTAAGCGGTTAGACGCCGCAGGCCGCGTGTGGTTGGGTAAAGTTGAGGTTGCCCCCTCCCACCACCTTCCAGCTTGAAAGAGTGCGGGGCCAAGATATTCTCGAGGGAGAATCTCCGAGCAATTGCATGGCCGTGCCAATTGCAATCTCTTTTTGTTTTACGGAGTCGGACGATGTGAGATGAGGGGGGGGGGGCATGGCGCGGACCTCATTCTGTTCCGGATGGGTCTCACTCAATAAAAAAAACGAATCGTTAATGACGGAAGGGCGACGGGGCCTCGCCTTTTTACCGCTCGCCTCTGCAGGAGTGGCGACGCGAACGAAACAAAACATCCCGCGGCATTTGAAGTGACGTGCGGAAATTTACGGGGGTGCGCGACCCACTAGTTTGGTGGTCTAACTTCGGCTGAGAGCTCTTGTATTACATATGTAGGGGTTGTTACGGGGAGAAAGGCGGACAGAAACACAAGGATGTCTGCACCCACACACGGGTTGTCTACATCCACGTCCGCATTGGTTTACCCTGGGGGGCCATGGGGGTGCTGTGATCCCCCATAGCCTCACCCCTCGGAGAGGATTCCTATAAAAGGCGGGGAGCCAGAGGGCTCGGGGTCAGTGTGTTAGAAGCTTACCACTGAAGACTGAAGACCGGCAGAATAGGCCCTGGGACTCCCCTGGCTCGCTGTCCTTGTCAGGGCCGAGCAGGGCAAGCCAGTGGCGCGGCCCCAAGAGCTCCAGGACCGCTGGTCTTGTAAGATCCGTGCTTGACCAGGGCCGGATCAGATAGCCTCCCCTAGCACTCATAGTGGAGGACTGGGAATAGGACAGTCAGGGAATAGTGCTAGGGGTGTTTCCCATTGAGCACGGGTGACGGGGCTGTTACCCCTTCAAGTATTGTTACCGCCTTTTGGTTAAATAAAAGAGTGTGCCTCAACTACGTCGTCTGTCTCCCTGAGAACTCACTACACATGCAATTGATGTGTTGCTCAAATCTATTTGTGTCCAGTCTGAATCATTGTCTCCGCTGAGATGGGGTTCTCATCATTTACAAATTTTAATGAGTTGCCCCTGAGGCAAATGCAATTTGTGGTCCCCATAATATGAAGGTTATGTGCCTCTCTGTTTAACACGTAGGCTTACGTGTTAAATACTTGGCAACGTAAGACTATTGCTGTCATTGTAAATTCATGAATTCCCAAGGCTGAGCAATACCAAATTAAACCAAGGGCCTCAAAACCACAGACTTTACGGGTTACCAAATATTTACAAAATTGGTGTCCCATTAAGACCCATAGTAAGTACAATAAGCTCTGCCACATGTAAATGAGCACAATATGTAATAAAACACATACAGCCCTACATTGGTAGGACATCTTAATTCATAATAAACTGAACATCTTATGAAGGTGATTAGAGATATTAAACTTAACCCTCATGCTATTCTGGTAAGCTTTGATATAATTTCTCTATTCACGAAGGTTCCGGTAAACGGGTAAATTTAATTACTCGATACCCTGGTAAATAAGGCAAGTTTACCAAAAGATGTTCTAAAATGTACTGAGCGTTGTCTAAATGACACTTATTTCGTATGGAGAGGTGATTTCTTTCAACAAAAGGACGGAGCAGCAATGGGCCCTCATTTGTCTCCTGTCATTGGGAATCTGTACATGGAAAACTTTGAAGCAATAGCACTTGCTGAAAGTACACTAAAACCATATTTTTAGTTTAGATATGTGGAAGACGCTTTATACTAAAGATGAACTGCAAAAGTTATCAACAGAAGGTCTGCATCGGATTAATTTTTCGTGTGGTAAATGCTACGTTGGACAGACGTGACGTAACATTAGCGTAAGACTAAAAGAGCAATACATATTGAATACAAACATAACTATCGGCAGTTGCCGAACATGCTTGCCAACAAGGACATACAATTAATTTTGACAACGTTCAAGTGTTGTGTAAAACTAATTATTACTGGCCGCGACTGATTCGGAAATCTACTGAAATTTAGAGAAAAAAAATGATTTTAGGCATGTTCACAGCTACAGGCTTAGTGCGGCCTGGAGTCTTATTATTAAGTAATTCACCTTACAACGATATTCCTTGTCAAGGCAACGCGTGCAAATCAACTGTGATTAGCAATCTATTGTTATATAATTACAATAACCCTACCCCTCTGCTCTCCGCACCTGATTGGATCAGTGGAGACGTCATTATGCAGGTAGATTGCTTCACTATTCTGGCAAATTGCCCGATGACGCTGGATGCAATTACTAGCGAGAAGTCACGGTACTGGAATTGTAAATGTTGCGGATTTACTCTCCAACACACCGGTGGGCTGAAGTAGTAAACTAATTGGTGCTTTTTGTTTAAGTGACAAACCTTACTGGCTGTGTCGGGTGGTGGAGGGTTACGACATATCTATACCTACGCGATCTAACCCAAAAACCTTTATTATGTCCCTCTCCGTGTACGGGGCTTCCAGAGGCATGCGGCACCAGCAAACGCTGATGGCGTACTGTACTGATGATGAGTCCCAATGAGAGTGAAGCCGGACTGCTGCCCGCTATTGGCTTGGATGGTGACGCTTTCTCGACTCTCCAAGCCCGCCGGTGGTTCTAAACGAGAACACTGCCACGCGTTCAGTTCCATTGAGCTGGCGATCTGGACAAGGCTGAGAGCTTTTGATAATGCAATGCTGCACACCTGCGCGCGCGTGTGTGTGTCGTTAAATCAATGTACCACATATTCATAAAAAAAATAGTCAATATATCCCCCCCTCCAATGCATTTCAATGCGCACGTCATGATACGAGCGAATCCATTCAGAATTCTTGCAGAGCCGTGCCTACGTAGCCCTCCCCCGTGTCTTAGTGACGGAAGGAAAATATGTTTTAACGGCACATCTTGATGTCCCATCAAAGCACAACAAAAATGACGGGTTCAGTTATGTAAAATGAAATTGCAAAGTCAAGCGATAACTGATATCGCGATAACTGTCATATCGTGAAACTGTAACATCCTTGCGAAGTTGATGGCACGGCAAAACCCCGAATCAACACTGGTGTGTCAAGACCCCAAACCCGCCTTTTTGCCTCAGAAGTGCAAAGTACCAAACAACAAAAATGTCAAGCAGCCAGCAACGACCAGCACTAACATTTGCTCCGACCCCCCCCCCCCCTCACGCACATGTAGTGACATTGAATGAGTCACTGTAGCGCTTGGCGCTGGGAGATTGGTAGACAATGGAAATAGGGGCAGCAGCCTGTTCTACCAGTGGGACCCATGGGCCAAGCCCGGAGCCAGCGTGGCCAGGCTCCGCCCTCGGCCACGATGGGGAGCATAAAAGGTGAGTTCCGACTCGCAGTTGGGGCTGCTGCCATTGGGAATGGAAGTCGTCATGCTGCTTTCGTCGTGGTCTTCGCCTCTTCAAGCTGTGGGTCTGGATGCATGTTGGCTGTCCCGACCTGGTATGGAGTTATCCCCTATGGCTCTAAGAGCTGGAATAAACAAGAGGGATAACTTTATATTTAAAGCTTTCGTGACTGCAGGGATTCTTATTCTTGGTTTTTTCGGTAAAGTCACGTAAAAGGGAAATAATAAAGTAATACAAATAAAACATAATAAAATGACATTCTCACGACGTTTCGGCCACAATGCAAGCAGCCGTCCTCCGGTGAAGAAATAGAGCTGTCGGAAAGACAGCGTCTTAATGAACACTGCTAAGCTTGGAAGCGTATTTTAATCTGGGTGGGAGGAGGAGAGAGCCTTAACAAAGGAGTTTACATATCAGAGGAATTTTGCATATTGATGACAAATGCAGATATGGGGTTAGTCACTCCTTGCGGAATGTGTAGGCGGTGGGGTGTCTCAAAGTCCTATTATGTTCAAGTTCATGTATTAGGTGTAGCCCTGTGAGCCATTCGGCTCTTGAATCGGGTGCAACCGCAACAAACAAAAAATATGAACAAGAAAACATCTTAAAGTGAATGTGACTAAGTGCAAACAGAAAATCCAAGAAAAGACAGCTAAATATTGCAGAAAAAGCACCATACACTAACGCTGTGTGCAAAACTCCCAGTGGGATGCACGTCAAACAACAACAACCACAAGACAACTTGGATTAAGGCCATCAATCTTACTGTATACTACAACAAACAAACATGGCTAAACCAATAAACTTTTCGAAATCACAAAAATAAAGCCATGAAAGCAATGAAACAGTGATCATAGGAACTGTGATGGCATTTTCACAATAAGTGACATAAACAACATGGACTACCAAAACCCTGCAGCCACAGCTGGCTGTATGAGTCCCTCCACAACCGCAGGAGCATCAATCGGAGTATTATAATTTTTCAATGCACCTTTAAGATCAGCACACTAAATCAAAACACAGGTCATACTTTGCAGCGATCATCCGGAGCGAAAATGTTTATTTTAGGCCACTGAATAGCACTGGCAGCTAGGGGTGTACAACTCCTCGAGCAGTTTTGAGTGAAGATCTCATAGGTAGTGACTCGAGTTACAATTTATTGGCAACAGCATTCCAGACCCTGGGGGCATCAATAGCAAAGGCCCTTCCTCCAGTATATGTACGGCAATAGGGAATATGAAGCTGGTAAATGAGTGTAGACCTTAGGTCAAATTTGTTCTTTGAAACAGATAGGAGATCCAGCAGGTAATCTGCGGATTTTTTTGTAAGTACATAATGAATAAATAAGTCCTATATGGGCAGTTCAATGCAAATCTTAAGGCCGAGTGATACATTGAGTCAACCTTCTTCAGTACAGTACTTGGGGCTGATTTATACACAATGTCACAGTAATCAAGTAGAGGCAGTATACGAAGGTATTATGTGGGATTAGCAGTAATAAAGGGAGGGAAATTTGTGTAAAGAACTGCAGCGGCCAAACCACAGCGTATCAAGCTAGTGCATTGTGGAAAACAAAAAAAGAGTTTCTAAAGAACTACAAATACCCTACTGCCATACAATACACCGATGTGAAAAAACTAAATATAAACTACATCAATATAATCAATGTACTCAATATACTCCCCAATCAGCTGAGCTACTAACAATAAGTCCTTATACATTACAATTCTATGTCGAAAAAAGTGGCGGTTTTTTTCCTCCTGAACGTTAGCACCACGGAAAGCAGCGAGCATTATTCAGACGGACGAGTCCTTTTATGCTCGGAACGGAGGAGGGGGGAGATAGAGAGAAACAACCACGATGCGCTACTCTATCCTGTGTGCGTTATAACTAGGCTAGAAACTAGACTACTATACATTACAATATTATACCTTCCAATCTAAAGTACACTGTATAATATCGTATACACAGCCCAATATAAGCTCTAACATTATGCATTATATTCATATGCCTCCAATTAAACTTTTTTCTACATCGCACGACTATACACCGTACTATACACTGCCATAGACAAACCCCACCATTGAATTATACAATGCGTTACTATATACTTACTATATACTATACACTACACCTTAGACTATACATTGTAATATTACACAGTATTATTCTACAAACCCTACTGTATAGCACACTGCTGTATATTCACTATACAATTACGATACTATATATTACCTTTCGATTTAAAGCTTTCGTGACTGCAGGGATTCATCTACTTGGTTCTTTCGGTAAAGTCACGTATTACTTCCCTTCTACGTGACTTTACCGAAAGAACCAAGAAGATATATATTACCTTATACATTCTATTAAACATTACACTATTATACTATTTATTATTATACAATCTACTATACACCATACCCTTGAACGGCGCGTGAAAAGTACTAAGGACGCAAAGAAATATGTCAGTGGGAGAGTGGTAGCAGGAAACTTGCAGCGGAGCAAAGACTCCGATCTGTGAAGAGAATACAAAAACTATATAGTCAATGCCAGCGAATGGAATGCGGTCTGAAAGTCACCGTAAACGTGAACACAATCAATCAAGACCCGAAATGGTTTATCACGTCCTTCCAATGATTGCTGAGCCAGAATCCATCTTCTCGGTTCAAATTGTCTCTGTTTGTATATGAGGATGGCCTCATGAACGAATCTCTCATGGTAGCCGGATGGCTTGCAGAGAACCTCCGTCTTGGAGAAGTCAATGTCATGTGAGCCCACTGAATTATAACAATGGTCTGCCACGGCTGAGGTGTTGGTCTTACCGTGTTTCAGGTCTGCTTTGTGTTCACGGATGCGGTCCGAGACATGTCGTTTGGTTTCCCCAATGTAACTGCTACCACAGAGGCAACTTAGTTTGTAGACGCCAGGATACTGTATGTCTGGAATCACATCTTTTACAGACGGGACCAGATCATGGATTTTATGTACTGTGTTGAATCGGACCTGGATCTTGTGTTTATTCAGGATATTGGAGATCTTTTTCGTGACCCCCGCAATGTAGGGTAAGGTGATGGTTTTGAATGGCTCCTCAAGAGGATCCTTCTTCATGGTTGGAGTGATGGCTTTGCGGATTGTGTAGTCGGAGTAACCATTAGCCTTGAGAGCTTGGTGTACGTGCTTGAGTTCACTGGCAATGTCTTCCTGGTCGGAGATGCATTGGGCTCTATGGTGTAGAGTCTTGATGAGGGAATTCTTCTGGGATGGATGGTGGTGGGAATCCGGTTTTAGGTAAGAATCCGTATGGGTAGCTTTCCTGTAGACAGAGTGGCTCATTGAGCCATCAGGTCTAATTTTTATTAGCACATCCAAAAAGGGTAGCTTGCTATCTTTTTCGACTTCCATGGTGAATCTGATGGCTGGGTGTATGGAATTGATGTGGTCGAGGAATTGGTCTAGAGCAGGCCGGCCTTGTGGTCAGATGACAAAAGTGTCATCCATGTATCTCTTCCATAAGGTCGGGCGTAGAGTGGCAGTCTGGATGGCGTCGGTCTCAAATTTCTCCATGAAAACGTTGGCTACAACCGGAGATAGGGGGGAACCCATTGGGGTGCCCTTAGTTTGTTTGTAGAAAGTTCTATTCCAGGTGAAGTATGTATTGGTTAAGCAGTGTCTCACCAGGGGGGGTACCTCAGTATTCAGTCCTTGATGAACCAAGTCTTCAATGATTGCGATGGTGTCAGGCACAGGAACTTTGGTCAATTAGGAAACCACATCAAAACTGACAAGCAGGTGTCGGGTACAGTTCCTGTACCTGACACACGGTGCACGATGATTCCGTCGTCAGATAGCGCCCGCAGCTTGTTCACTGGTTGCCGTTCCTCACTCTTGTCTTGGTTCTCAGCTGGTGCTGGTCGGTGTGTGTGTGGGTCGAACCCACGGCGCTCTCGCCGGTGCTTTCCTCTTCCTGATGGGCGGCTGGTCAGGCTCTTTCCCCTGCTGGATGAGCTGAGTCGGCATAATGCTTGTCGCTTGTCTGCTGGCAGCTGACACCCTTTCTCGGTGGTGCTCAGTGGCGTTGCTGCGTGCTCTCTCTCTCCTGCTCCGTGCTCTCTGGCGGTGCACGATTGCGCGTGCAACTGGTTCTTTGCAATGCTGGCTTGGACGATGCTTGGCGCTTTCCGCCCTTTCTCGAGGTTGATTGCTTGTCGTTGCTCTCCTTGATCGTGCAGCTGCTGGGTGGGAGCTGGCACTCAGTGTAGAATGACTTTGAGCGATACTACTTCTGTCAGCGCTGAACTCGTACTTGGTGACCCGTCGCTACTCAGCAAGCCTCGCCATCCTTGGTTGATTGCAGAGCCCACCCCGGAGCTTTCCGCTTACAGAACTCTTCTGTGTTGTGTGGTTTTCTGTAGCTGGTGGTGGTCTTCCTCAAGGCCTGGCTCCTTCCTTCGCGGTCGGGTGTTACATTTTGTCTCTCTCAATGAGGGCCGCAGTCTCTTTGGGGTTTTATTGCTACCACATGTTTCTGGAAGACAAAGGCGGCTGGGAGGCTTTTTCTATGGAATACATTTTATCTTTGTCCTGAGTGTGAAAGGCATCTGCTCGTGGGGGGGAAGGGTATGCCTCACCCTTTCATGTCCCATGCTCGTCCCGATCAATAAAATAAATAGTGGCAGAATTATTCTTAATATACATTTTTGGAAAAAGGCCTATATATACTATAACAAATTGGAGTCTTTGCTCTGCTGCAAGTTTTCTGGTACCACTCTCCCACTGACATATTTCTTTGCTTCCTCTTAGTACGTTTCACGCTACGGTCAAGGGTATGGTGTATAGTAGAATGTATAATAATAAATAGTATAATAGTGTAATGTTTAATAGAATGTATAAGGTAATATATAATATCGTAAATGTATAGTGAATATACAGCAGTGTGGTATACAGTAGGGTTTGTAGAATAATACATAGTGTCATATTACAATGTATAGTCTAAGGTGTAGGGTAGTGTATAGTAACGCATTGTATAATTCAATGGTGGGGATTGTCTATTGCAGTGTATAGTACGGTGTATAGTCATGTGATGTAGAAAAAATTTAGTTGGAGGCATATCAATATAATGCATAATGTTAGAGCTGTGTATACGATGTTATACAGTGTAGTTTAGATTAGAAGGTATAATTTTGTAATGTATAGTAGTCTAGTTTATAGCATAGTTGTAACGCAACACAGGACAGAGAAGCGCATCGTGGTTGTTTCTCTCTATCTCCCCCCTCCTGCGTTCCAAGTGTAATGCGAACGTATGTGGGGTTTTGCTGCCCCAGCCCCTAAGCCAATCAGGCGCCACGAAGCATCGGGGGCAGGGTCTAAGGGCGGAGCCGGGGGGTGTTAAGGGAGGGGTATTATCTGGAAGGTTCTTAAGGGGTGTGGCGAAGGGCGGAGTCTGGGTGACGTGGAAAGGGATATAAGGAGGATCCGGAAGGCGCTCGGGGTCGGTTGGTGAAAGCTGGAAGCTGGGCCACGTCGGGAGTCTCCGCGAGCCATCGGCCCCGTGGCGACGCGGAGACGACTCCCAGCACGCCGTCTGCCAGCGGTGCGCGGGAGAGAGGGGAAGCGCGAGAGCGGCGCGGGAGCGGGATGTCAGCTCTGCGATGTGCCGCGGAGTGATGGAGAGAGCGGAATGAGAGCTGTCCATAATGAAGAAATAAAGAGACGGAGACAAAGTCCCTTGTCGTCGACCCGTTTTATTACAGGAACATAAATGGACTCGTTCGTCTGAACAACGCTCGTCGCTTTCCGTGGTGCTAACGTTAAGGAGGAAAAAAGAAACCGCCACTTTTTTCGACGTAGAATTGTAATGTATAGGGACTTATTGTTAGTAACTCAGCTGATTGAAGAGTATATTGAGTTTATTGATAATATTGATGTAATTTATGTTAGTTTTTTATCGGTTTACCATATGGTATTCATTATATATATAGTGTAGTGTATACCTAATTACTTAATGTTAATAGCTCAGCTTATTGGAGAGTATATTGAGTACATTGATTATATTGATTTATTTTTTTCACATCGGTGTATTGTATGGTAGTAGGGTATTTGTAGTTCTTTAGAAACTCTTTTTTTGTTTTCCACAATGCACTAGCTTTATACGCAGTGGTTTGGCTGCTGCAGTTCTTTATTATTAAAATTTCCCTCCCTTTATTACTGCCAATCCTACATAATACACTAGCATAATATGACTTTGAGACCCCCCCCACCGCCTACACATTCCGCAAGGAGTGACTAACCCCATATCTGCATTTGTCATCAATATGCTAAATTCCTCTGTTGATATGTAAACTCCTTTGTCAAGGCTCTCTCCTCCTCCCACCCAGCTTAAAATACGCTTCCAAGCTTAGCAGTGTTCATTAAGACGCTGTCTTTCCGACATCTCTGTTTTTTCACCTGAGGACGGCTGTTTGCGTTGTGGCCGAAACGTCGTGAGAATTAAATTTTATTATTTCGCTTCTACGTGACTTTACTGAAAGGACCAATAATACGAGAGATAACGCTTCCTACTATTTTTTCTGAATTAGTACACTACACACATAAAACAGACTTGCACCCCGAGATTTAATTTCATAGTCGACAGCCCTTGACGTCCGTGGCTGTCTGCCAAATCGACACCCAAGCGACAATTTTTTTTTACCAAACTTTACTTTGGAAGCCAAATGGTGCCCGTGAGCTTTGGAATCTATATTTTTTTCTTGTGTAGTTTAGAGTTTCACCGCCTCGTCAATCAACGGATGGGGAAATTTTACAGTTGAGTGACAAAACCCCCAGTGAAACAAAAACCGCTGAGGATGAACATGTTCTCTAAAAGCTTAATCGCAACCCTTCCAGGCATGATAATAATAAAGTGGTTTCCACCACCGAATTCCCACGCTTACATTATTAATTTTTATTTACATTGTACTGCAGTTGGTAAATGACGGGAGGCTCAGGATGAACTATCTAGCTGGCGTGAACTGTAGTTGGACTTGACTTAAAGCTTTCGTGACTACAGGAATTCATATTATTTGGGTCTTTCGGTAAAGTCACGTAGCTAGGTTCAAAGAAAATAACAAAAAACTAAGCGACATATCGTGGACCATGTTCGTGAGCATAAGGTACTTTTCAAGCTCACTGGCTATCACCAAAGATTCGTTCATCAAGCCATCCATATATACAGACACAATTTCAACCGAGAGGATGGATACAAACTCGGTAATCATTGGAAGGACGTCATCAACCAGTTTAAGTTATAACTAGCTGTGATGTTTCCATCTTGTCACCTTCCGATGTTAGTTTTATTTTACTATGATACCACAAGTTGTTAATTTCTCCACGGCTCATACGTCTACCCTATTAACATAACTATTGCCGCTGGTTTACCAGGACGCTTGGGATATGCCCATTTGAAACCTTTAAAAACAGCCTGCCTTGAGTGGCTTCCCCCCCTCTTTTTTTCTTTCCACTTGATGACGGTCGCTTGGGTTGCGATCGAAACGTCGTAGTTTTTTGTTTATTTCATTAGTTTTGAACCTATTTATGTGACTTTACCGAAAGACCCAAATAATATGTAGTTGGACTGACGAGAGAGTGGATTCAATTCAATCAACTGGGTTGACTATTACGATCGATGGTGAAGAAGATTGCTGAGCACAGGCCCAATATACTGATCGGCCTCTAATAAACAGCACTCATGAAGGGCCTGTAATAGGTATAATATTTAACACAGTAAAGCTACTTACTGTAAGAGCTTTGGGTGAAACAGACAATTATGATGATGGAAGAAACGAATTCCAAAGTGGAACAGTGCAAGGAAGAAGTAGATATGCGAGGTGACCTGCAGTGTGGTGAGTGGTTGGGTGAATGTGGGAGTGAGATTAAATTATTGGCTCATTGAGTGTGTGGGTGATACAACTGACACAAACTCAAACAAAATTGCCTCAAACTTTCAAACTTGGGAAACCTAAAATTGACACAAACTGCCTCAAACCGACCCAAATAGATGCAAACTGCCTACAGTTAAGACAAACTGAAACAAGACTTACACAGACCCGAGGTGCCTCAAACTGACACAAACTGCCTCAAACTCACCACACACAGACTCAAGGTGTCTCAAACTGGTACATGCTGACACAAACTGCCTTACAAATTGTCACAAACTGCCTCAAACTGACACACACGATTCAACGTGCCTCAAACTGACACATACTGACACAAACTGCCTTACAAATTGTCACAAACTACCTCAAACTGACACAGACTCAAGGTGCCTCAAACTGACACAAACTGCCTCACAAACTTCCTCAAACTGACACACCCAGACTCAATGTGTCTCAAACTGACACAAATTGTCTCACAAACTGCTTCAAATGACACACAGACTCAAGGTGCCTCGAACTGACATAAACTGACTCACATTGTCACAAACTGCCTGAAACTGACACATACAGACTCAAGGTGCCTCAAACTGCCTCAAACTGACACACGGACTCACGGTGCCTCAAACTGATGCAAACTGCCTCAAGCTGACACCACCACCACCCATCTCAAAAGAATTATCTCATCAAAATGCTATACCACAGAGCCCATGGCATTTCTGACCAACACCACCTGGCCGGTGAATTAAGACACGTACATCGGGCCCTCAGGATGAACGGATACTCTGACCGCACTATCCGCCAAGCTGTTTCTCCCACCATACAGAAACAGCCACAGGAAACTCCGACCAAAACTATCACGTTACCATACATAGCAGGCGTGACCAAAAAGATCTCCAAAATTTTTAACAAACATAAGATCCAAGTCCGATTCAGCACAGTGCATAAAATCCGTGATCTGATTCCATCTGTGAATGATTTCGTTCCTGACTTACAGTATCATGGAGTTTACAAATTGAGTTGCAGTTGTGGTGATTGCTACATTGGAGAAACGAAACGTCATGTTTCTGATCGTGTCCGCGAGCACAAGTCAGATCTGAAACACGGCAGAACTGATTCTTCGGCCGTTGCCGATCATTGCTACAACTCTGTGGGCTCTCATGAAATTGTCTTTTCCGAGACCAAGGTGCTCTGCAAACCTCCTGGCTACCATCAAAGGTTTGTACATGAAGCCATACAAATATACAAACACAGACATAATTTCAACCGTGATAATGGTTACAAACTGAGTAATCATTTGAAAGATGTGATTAACCATGCAAAAAAAAAATTTAACTACACTTATTTGGACCATCTTATTTGACAGACAACTATTACAGGTCATTGACAGACAGTCAGGCTTGTTTTACCAGGTTACATTGCCCCCCCCCCCCCCCCTTGTTCCACACTTTTGCTATGTAGGCTGGGCGTAGTCACAAACCGTACCTCTCCATAACAAAGGCTCAGCCTTTTATTATGCAGTCTATTCTTAGTCTGAAGCCTCACCTTACCATATCAATAGAAAGTGTGCCGTACTCGGCACCTTCCCCTCTCCAACCATTATATATACGGAGTAGTAGCTCTTGTGATCTCTCATTTACTTGATACAGCTGTCTTGGCTGTGACGGTTCCACCTGAAGACGGAAGCTTGTGTTGCCTCCGAAACGTCGTGATTTTTATTTTTATTTTATTTTACTTTTATTATTTTGAATTTTTTACCTACGTGACCTTACCGAAAAAACCTAAGAATATGAATCCTTGCAGTCACGAAAGCTTAAAATCTAGAATCAGGAATGTAATTTTCTTTGGTAACCCATAAAGTCTCGGTGGTTTTGATGCCCTTGGTTTGATCAGGTATGTATCTTCCTTGGGAATTGATGACTTGATTTCCATTGTTTTACGTCCCAAGGTGCTGGTTGGGTCTCGTTTAATTTTAAGGTAGGTACCTTCATCGAGTAAATATTTTATTTTATTATCGTAGTCCTCACGGGGCATCACAACAGTTGATCAGCCCTTATCAGCAGAAAGAATTTGGATATATTTATTTGCTCTCAATTCTCTTAAGGCCTTCTCCACAAATCTGGCTGTCACCTGATGAAGCTAGATGTAATTACTGGCGAAACGTCGTACTCAGATTGTAAATGTTGTGGCTCTCCAAGACACCGGTGTGCTGTACTAGTGACGAATTGGCATGTTCTGTTTAGGTGACGACCCATACTAGTTGGCTGTGTCGGGTGGTAGCGGGTTTTAATGACACATATTTAAGCGATCTAACCCTAAAAAACCTCTTATGGATGATATTGGTCACGAAAGCCTACGTGTTAACTGATATGTTAACTACCTCGCCTGGTATACAGGAGGTCTTGGGTTCTATCCAGACCTTGACGCCTGCTGTATATTTGTAGTTTGCGTGTCTCTCTCCCCGTGGTCGCGTGGATTTTTATTCAGGTCTTCCGATTTTTCTCTCCACATTTAGAATCAACTTCACGCGTTTAGAGTATTTGGCTGCTATAAATGTACACATGATGTATGTTGAACCTTTTTCGCACTGTAACTAGCCAAGTATGATAATCGGAGGTGCGGCGATAAGCAGTGGTAAGCCATTTCGTCGAGCTGTCATTCGTGATAGCCAGGTCGCTTCTGAAAAAGAGCTACATAGCTCAGTGGGGTCTTACCTGGTCAAATTAAAAAACGTTTTTAGTTTTTAGTTATCGACAACAGAAGGGTGCGATTACAATTTATAGTTTGAGTCGACGTAATGTCTTGTATGTGTGAACTTCTTTCGCACCGGAGGTAGCCAGTCGTTGCTAATTGGAGGTACGCGAGTAAAGTCGTCCCAGCTTTATATTTGTAACGCACCCGCGCCATTCGTTATGTGTGCCACTCACCCAAAAAAAGGAACACAGGCCTGCAGCAAATCGCACAGCGCAGAGGCGAGATACACACAGTGGAGTACAACGTGACTTTTTAATGTCTATACAGAGACGCAGTGCGCCTTGTCCCACCAGCTACCCACACACACGTACGTTGCCTACAACTGCGTTTCCGAGACCACAAAATCAATCACCCTTAATGAATAGTAATTTTGCACGTCATATTTCATACTACTTGAGAATTTTTAACACGATCTCTTTCATCAAATCACACAAACACACTTGCTTAAATATGTGTGGGTGTGCGTGTGTTAGATTCTCTCCAAGGTGAACTGTTTTTATGTGAGGTCAGAGGTTGGCGACCCAGAGTGCCATCCGCATACCTGTCAACCCATACGGTTTACCCCGTATTCTTGTACATGGAAATTGAGTTTTTAGGTCTATACGGCGTACAGCCGTTTCAATAGGGACTTTGTAGGATGAACGTTGAGATTTATAAGAGCACGGGATGACCAATAAGGTCTGATTTGGTCTGTAATAAGGTAGGGCACTGACAAGGGGTTGACAGGTATACTGTACACTACACTACTGTACACTGACAAGGAGTTGACAGGTATACTGTACATGACACTACTGTACACTGATAAGGGGTTGACAGGTATACTGTACACTACACTACTATACACTGACAAGGGGTTGACAGGTATACTGTACACTACACTACTATACACTGACAAGGGGTTGACAGGTATGCTGTACACTACACTACTATACACTGACAAGGGTTTGACAGGTATGCATCCGTGTTGGGCCTCCGTTGTCACTTCCGTACCCCTCGGCACGATTCCGTGTCGGAAGGGGGGTCGAACTCGGGCCCTTTCTCGCTTTTGAGTTTGCGTGCGTTACGACTACATCCACCCCTCCCACCAAAAAGAGTTGTGGGGGTCTGCGCTGCCCTGAGTCGCAGAGGTGGTCCGAAGTGGATCCCAACCAAAACCATGGGAGCTGGCTGAGTGCCTCGGATGTCAAGGACCACTGAGGTCCTGGGCTTGAATCCCCGGTCTCAGCCGCCTGCAATTAAACCAGTTTGTCCAGCGGAGCGATTGAGCTGATGGTCTCAGTCTGGTGACCAATAGCACAACAACAACAAACCCCATAATTGTATATGGGTCCTCGCTCGATGTTTGATAAGTTCCAGTTCTAAAGTTCAACACGTAGCCTTTCGCGACCAATATTATTCATAATAGTGGGGTTTTATTGGGTTAGATCGCGTAAACATAAGCGTATTGTTAAATCCGCCACCACGACACAGCCAATAAGTAAGGGGTTTATCACGGAAACAGAACGTGGCCAATAGTTACTAGTTCAGCACACCGGTGTATTGGAGAGGAAACGCACTACAACAATGACATATTCTTGGGTCTTTCGGTAAAGTCACATAAATAGGGTCAAGAAAATAACAAAAAATAACAAACTACGACGTTTCGTTCGCAACACAAGCGGTCGTCTTCAGGAAAGTGTAGTGTATAGTAATGAAGTGTATAGTGTAGTATCCAAATTCAGCACACCGGTGTGTTGGAGAGTAAACCCACTACAACAATTCCAATTATAGTATAGTGTATAGTAATGTAGTATATAGTGTAGTGGATAGTGTAGTATACTAGTTCAGCACACCGGTGTGTTGGAGAGTAAACCCACAATAACATTTACAATTCGAGTACTGTGATGTTTTCCCGGTAATTACAACCAGCCTCATTCGGCGACAGCCAGGATTGTGGAGAAATTCTCCCCCTGTTTCGGTCTAAAAATGTTTAGTTTGACCATGTGACAAACTTTATTCTCATGTGGCAGAGCGGGTGGGAAAGTGCTCTCCTCCACTGTGTGTATAGCGCAGAGGTCACTTGAAGAAGTATCTCTATGATATCCGCTTCTGTAGGCCACTGTCTTTAGACAAGCGTCCCTTGACTACTTCTGCGGGCCGTTATCTTTAGACAATGAGAATGGATCTCAAAGGAAGCTCTGCCATATCTGCTTATGCGGGCCATCCTCTAACACGGAGGGGGGGGGGGTGGCACTGCCCTGTGACGTTCACGAATTGATTCTTCGACTCACGACTACGCGACACCGATCGCAAAACTGGGATAAAAATGTGGAATTGTGCTCAATTGCACAAATTCAGCCGTGGGTTCATCCCCCAGTAGTCTCTGAAATGTAATATGCAACGTACATAGAGTATATAGATATAGAGTCCTAAATATCCGATGTGGACTACAGTATTACATTGCGCACGCCATTTTACATTGGCGATTCAGTGGATCCTGTTGGTACATTGGCAGGTCGCGGGGCAGTGCGTCATCGTATACTGGCCAAAGAAGGTCTTCCCACAGCCCAGTATCATCTTCATCAGCCAGCAGTTGGCGTAATTGTCCAAGTACGGACACGGGTTCGCTGGAATGGGGGGGGGGATGAGAGAAGATAATTTTCGTTGATACACCACGTGCAGGAAGAACACGGTGATATGCAGAATCACCGCACGGCTACCACGCCAGGTCGTGCTAAGCAAGGCCATCAATTGAAAGGCATTACCATACAACAGCAGCAGCAGCATGTAACTCCACGGTGAGTCTGCGATCGGCAGGTCGCGTCTGGCCGGGGGTCAAATGTGGGTACTCCCACAGCTTCCAAGAACGTGTTTGTTTGCCATGCGTGGAAGAGAAGGCCAAGTATACCGTCCGAAGGGGGGGGGGACTCTTCTCTTGAGCTATCTCTAGCAGGCGGGGCGACACATCCGCCCGCAGTGGTGTGAGCGTGTAGTTGCAGGGCTGCGCCTGTACCTCTCGCTCTACCGCGTTCGCGTGTTTGCCGGTGACGTGGGGAAGGCACTCACTGCACAGTTTGTCGTCGCAGTCGTTGGGGCAGTCCTGGCAGGACGGGCCCTCGTCGTAAGGCTTTGTGAGCCGGTTATTCCAGTTCCCACTGTGTGGCACAAAAAAAAGACAAAGATTCCCCGTGTAGCCTTAACGGACTGTGGGGGCAAGTGCTGTTAGCGAGTAGCACCTATGAAGGCCGGCACGGCACACGAGAGGGTGGGTGGCCAGCACCACGTCCGACCGCCTTTGTCTCCCCAATGACCATGTTTACACACCGCTCCCAAGTAGTTATTTGAGGCCGAGTCGACCTAGGGGAGGCCCAGGACCGGTTCAGATAATCGTCACTGGTTTTGGCCATGAGCGGGAATCGAACTCGTGTCGCCGGGCTCGTAGCGGAGCACGCTAATCGCTACACCACCGCTCCCCGCTGTGTGGCACACATACACACCTCACTGTTATTATTCTTATAGCAGCAGCAATAATACTGAGTTGTGAGTTTGGTAGAGGCTGCCCTGATTTACGCTGGGGGGTAATCGGCATTCCGGAGAAGCGACCCGCGTCGCTTGTCATGTCGACGCATTTGTAAAGGGGCGCCCCCAGTGGCAGCTGTCCCCGTGCGACGCGAGGTGAGTCGGCCACCTTGCCTCTTGCAGTGGTAATTCGTGTCGCGAGAAATTGGGGGGGGGGATGATGGCTGCTGTGCGATTCACAATTGAGTAACTTTCAGACCACGACGCCGGCACGCAGTGGCCCTACTTGTATCGAATTACGTCGGAGGGATCTACGGAACGGTTTACGTGGAGCAGACGTTGCCGTACGTAGCCTTTATGAGGGTGAACACACCTGCAGTAATAGCCGAAATCTTGACGCCTGCTGCTGTATATTTGGTGTTTGCGAGTCTCTCTCTCTCTCCCCGTGGTCGCGTGGATTTTTTTCTCCGGGTCGTCCGGTTTTTCTCTCCACATTGAGAAATATGCATTGGGATTATTTAGATTATTTTGGAGCAATAAATGTCCAAATAATAGGCCACTTTGTTCAGCTATAATTTTTGGTTTCCAGGTCACTTCTGAAAAATAAGTTAATACCTCGGTGGGATGAAGACGGTTTAGTGTTGTAATCGTTTGTGTTTGGGTGCTTTATTTTACCTTTATTGTACTTTGCACTACGATCGTGTTTTGTACTGTTTGTTGTTATAACGTTCTGGACATCTATGAAAAAGAGCTTCATGGCTCATCGGATTCCTCCTGCAGTGTAAAGACAGATTCTGATTCTGAAACCACTGAACGTCGCATATAGGCGACGAACGCACGATCACTGTCACTGCCCCGAGCTTTCGAAGGCTCGCCAAGAGATGTGTTGTCCTGGACCGCAGAGCGTTGAACCAACGTGCGAGTGAACTCTTGAAGGCGCTCTCCCAGTTCGTGGCGCAACAACCGAACGCACGTGGGAGAAACGCGCGCATGGCAGCAGCGGCAGCACGACCGCGAACATCCACGCAGTCGCAGTGCGTTGAATATAGAGGGCGCAGCTTACACAGGGCGGTACTCGCAGAGGTACATGTACTTGTACGCTTGATCCGGGCAGTAGTTGATGGCACATCCCACTTGGTAGCTGCTGTACCAAATGACCTGTAACGCACGACGGACAAGATTACGCGACGTTATTAATTCAGCTCCGAGGAAGCCGTCGTAAAACCGGTGGGCAAAACACTTCGTGCGAGAGAACGGCCCCCTGGGAAGTGGACATCGCAAAGCTACCTCTGAGATCCCTTCGTCGAGTGACCTCTGCTCCGCGCCGGTGGTTTCCGACACACTGCTGGGGAGCGATGCCCGTCGTGTAATGTTCAAACCGATATTCACAGTTCTCAGAGCTGGACTTCGGTGAAGTTAAGTGTCGAACCAAATTTGTTGTGATGGTGACCTGGCTGGAACCATCAACCCTCTGAAATTGACAATCCAGCTGAACTATGAACTGGCATCAAGAAATTGAACCCAGCATCTTAGCGGTGCCGGCTCGGTGGTCTCACCTCCGGGCCACCCAGCCACAAACATCACAGGTACACAACGTTGACAGTAAATTGTACTTCCCGTGGATAAATTCCAGCTCTTGAGAAATTAACGTATCGGTCTGACTATCAAGCGGCGGACATCACCGTCACATGCAGAGTGGGTGCGGGAATGTGTTCTCCACTCAGTAGAAAAAAGGTCACTTAAGGAAGTGATGCCAGAGGTAGCTCTGTGATATCCACTTCCATGGGCCATTCATCAACACAAAGGGGTGTAACTGCTGCTGTGTGAAAGATCCAAATGAAAAAATTACAGCAACGTACCTCAGTATTATAATAATAATAATAATAATGATTGTACTTGATTACCCAGTAGAGCCGCAGTGAGCCTCGAGACTAACTCGCTGACCACGTGATCCCTGACAGGATATCTGTGAAAAAGAGCTTCATAGCTCGTCGGATTCCTCCTCCAGTCTAAATGTAGATTTCTGATTCTAAAGACTTTTCCGGAGGGTCCTGCCATATGTTCACAGAGGAAGGCCAGTGTTGCTCTGCGTGTGATCCCAATTGAGTAGTTTGCAGGTAAAAAACAATAGTTTTCAGCTTGGCGATAATTGGCAAATAGCAGTTTCCGCTGTGCGTGTTTTCATTCTAGCGCTGCGCTACAAACACGGCAACCCGAGTTCGATTCCCGCTCATGGCCAACACCAGTGACGATTACCTGAATCGGTTCTGGGCCTCTCCTAGGTTGACTCAGCCTCAAATGAGTACCTGGTGCGGTATGCAAACACCGCCACTGATGAGACAAAGGCGGTCGGGTGTGGTGCTGGCTACCCGCCCCCTCGTGTGCCATGCCGGCCTTTATAGGTGCTCGCTAACAGCACTTGCCACAGTCTGTTAAGGCTAAACGGGGGATCTTTATTTGAGCTCTGCAGGGAGGAAACCCACGCAGAACCGGGCGGGAGAGAGCATACAGACTCCACGTAGAGAGGCACCGAGTCAGGAATCCAACCCATGCTATCTTGCTGTAAGGCGTAAGCATTGCCACTTCGCTATCACCAGCCTGCCAGCACCAACGAAATAAACAACACCAAAAAAAATAACGTATTTTAATTATTTTTGTCAGGTCCGCCTGCCGCGGGTTTACCTGCGTGTAATGTCCCACTATTCCAGGGCTCCGCAGCCCCTTCCCGTAGTCGAATCCTGGATTGTTGACCTCGTCGACCCAGACCTTGATTGCCTCGTCCCACGGATAAAGTGTATTGGAAAATAGTATGTTCTCACCGGACGGCATTCCTGTGTAAACACAACATCATCATCATCATCATCGCCACCATCATCATCATCATCATCCGTGGTGTATATCCGTGGCTGGAGGACTCCAAGCTGTTTCACCCTCGTCCCCGCGCAACGATCCCGCGTCGCAACCTCGGCGAGCGAGACAATTTCGTCACTCAATTTTTTCCCGCGGTGGACGTTCCTCTCGGACATGCTCTGCCCCCTCTTGGCTCTAGCCGCTGTTAGTCTGCGCCGCTGTTAGTCTGCGCCGCTGTTAGTCTGCGCTGCTGTTAGTCTGCTTCGCTGTTAGTCTGCGTCGCTTAGTCTGCACCGCTGTTAGTTTGCTTCGCTGTTAGTCTGCGTCGCTGTTAGTCTGCGCCGCTGTTAGTCTGCGCCGCTGTTAGTCTGCGCCGCTGTTAGTCTGCATCGCTGTTAGTCTGCATCGCTGTTAGTCTGCTTCGCTGTTAGTCTGCGTCGCTGTTAGTCTGCGCCGCTGTTAGTCTGCACCGCTGTTAGTCTGCGCCGCTGTTAGTCTGCGCCGCTGTTAGTCTGCGCCGCTGTTAGTCTGCATCGCTGTTAGTCTGCTTCGCTGTTAGTCTGCTTCGCTGTTAGTCTGCGCCGCTGTTAGTCTGCTTCGCTGTTAGTCTGCGCTGCTGTTAGTCTGCGCCGCTGTTAGTCTGCGCCGCTGTTAGTCTGCGCCGCTGGTAGTCTGCGCCGCTGTTAGTCTGCGCCGCTGTTAGTCTGCGCCGCTGTTAGTCTGCGTCGCTGTTAGTCTGCGTCGCTGTTAGTCTGCGCCGCTGGTAGTCTGCGCCGCTGTTAGTCTGCGCCGCTGTTAGTCTGCGCCGCTGTTAGTCTGCGTCGCTGTTAGTCTGCGTCGCTGTTAGTCTGCACCGCTGTTAGTCTGCGCCGCTGTTAGTCTGCGCCGCTGGTAGTCTGCGTCGCTGTTAGTCTGCGTCGCTGTTAGTCTGCGCCGCTGTTAGTCTGCGTCGCTGTTAGTGTGCGTCGCTGTTAGTGTGCGTCGCTGTTAGTGTGCGTCGCTGTTAGTCTAACACTTCCTGCACACAATCCCACTCGCTTTTCTTTTTCGGTTTGAATTTTTTTTCATTTAATTTAACCTTCGTGTGTGCCCCCCCTCCCCCGTAATACACATGTTTCACTCTTACGTGTCTTTCATTTGTAAGTGGGAAAGGGTTGGAATAAAACACATGCCTTATGGTGTCTCTCCAATGTACACACAACGGCGGAGACGTTGTTGCAACCAGCAATTCCGATACTTACATAATACAGGTTTTTTGGGTTACATGGTGTAAATATATAAATGTGTCGTTATACCTGCCACGACCCAATGCAGCCAATTAGTAAGGTTTGTCACGTAAACAGAACATGCCAATTCGTTACGAGTACAGAACACCGGTTGTGTGTTGGAGACCCAAGCCACCATCATTTACAATCTGATTACGACGTTTCACCAGTAATTATGTAGGACTCGTACTCGGGTTGTCTTTCCGTTCCGTTTATTTCACACTTAGAGTCCACCTCCTCATCGTCACCGCTCCGCGTCTCTCCGTCCTCTCGCTCTGCTCCGCGATTCCTCCGCGTCTCTCCATTCTCTCGCTCCGCTCCGCTCCGCGATTCCGCTCCGCTCTCTCTCCGTCTCTCCCAAGGTCTGTATACTCCACTGCTACTCTACTCTGCACCCCTCAGATGCATGGTTTCCACTGTTCCCACACGCTGTGTTATCTCTATTACTGTTACCGTATTCTCTGCTCTGCTCTATCACTGTTACCGCACTCTCTGCTCTGCTCTATCTCGGGCACCATCACTCCAGCTCCAACCAAGACTCCCCGTCTCTCTGTTCCGCTGTGTCTTATATCCCCGCACCAATTAGTCCCAATCAATTATCTCACCCCCCCGCTTACCACTCGCCCCCTGGCCCCCGGCCTCACGTGACCTTGTTATTCCCGCCTGAGCGACGCCAGTTATTAAGCAATTACCCTCTTAACCAATCACTGGCCTGTGTCCCCCAGCTACCCCTAACACCTGTCGCATCTCTTAAGGACCCTCTCACCTAATGCCACGACAACAACCGTGTCCTCAGATACACCCCACTGTACACTACTCGCTTGCATAGCAACAGCACAAGAGAATGCGTGGCACGCCCTAACTCAAGTCCTACAATTACAACTAGCTTCAAGTCCACCTGTTTCCTATCCCAAATAGCGGCGTAGAAGCGATGGCATTGCTTGTGCGCTCTTTTTGCGTGAAGCTGTCGCTTCCTCCTGCGAGGCGATGGCGACGACTCTTTGCGTCGAACCCAACTCAAAGGGCATCTTCTTGGGATCGTCGTCAAGTTATTGGAGGCCACATACTCGGGGGGGGGGGGGGGGGGGGCGCGCCCCTCACCGTCGACATCCAGCTGCTCGGTGGTCCTGTGGAAATAGTTGCAGGTTTGGACCCAGTCCAGGGCTCTAGCCTGTGCAGCTGTACTCCATTCCTGAGGGGGGGGGGGGAGCACAGATCATCACCGTCTTCATCACTATCGCTGCTTAATACAGGTTGCTTCAATTTTTTTTAACACTTACATGGGACTCTCGTTTTTTAATGGATAAAGAACGGATAATTCACTAACATGGTAACAAATGTAAGTCAATAGCTTCAGAAAGTTAAAGAGACTCCACTTGTTCGCCATCATTGTCAACGCTGCCTCGTGTTACTGCTGCCTCGTATTACTGCTGCCGCCGCTGCCATTCGCTTAATTGTGTGAAAAACACCATTTATAGATGTTATTTGCTAATTTTGCAATAAAAAATCGAACATTTCATCTCCGACGTTAATTTCTCACTTTGAAGAAATATATTGATGACTGCCTCTTTGTATATACACCGTGCATTATCCTTGCTATATACATGCATTTAATCTTGATTTGAAGCTTTTGTGACTGCAGAAATCCATACTCTTTGTTTTTTTCGGTAAAGTCACGTAGGTATAACATAAAAAAAATCACGACGTTTCGGGCACATCACAAGCGTCCGTCATCAGGTGGGAAAGCATTGGCCTGCTGCTGATGCTGACTATTTTAAAGGTTTGAAATGGGTGTAGCCCAAGGGTTTTAAAGGAGTGGCTGGGTCTAGTGATGTTAATGTGAGATATTAGCATGTAACTGGGTACGGAAGTGGCTATGTTAAAGTGAGAGAATAGCATGAAATAACAGCTGACATAGGCAGGTAGGATGGAAACATCACAGTTAGTTAAGACTTTTCCTGGTTAATAACGTCCTTCCAATGATTGCTCAGTTTGTACCCATCTCGGTTGAAGATGTTTCTGTGTTTATATGTCTGGATGGCTTCATGAACACATCTCTGAAGGTAGCCGGTAGGTTGGCAGAGTACCTCCGTCTTCGAAAAATCTATTTTGTGAGCCCACAGCATTAAAACAATGATCGGCAACGGCCGATGTATTGGTTCTACCGTGTTTCAGATCTGCCTTACTTGATACACTGGTGTAAATTTCGATTTAAAGCTTTCGTGATTGCAGGGATTCATCTTCTTGGTTCTTTTTATTCAGACTCTGTCTTCTCGACAGACCTGTTCTTCACCTGAGGACGGATGCTTGCGTTGTGGCCGAAACGTCGTCAGAATTATTTATTATGTTTTATTTTTATTATTTTATTATTTCCATTCTACGTAACTTTACCGAAAGAAGCAAGAAGATGAACACTGGTGTAATTTGAGGATATATCCGGCTCACTGACGTATCACAACTCGTCATGATGATTGGCTCTGCCGGTCCTGGTTTATAGCCAATGGGGGGAAGCCTAGGGGCGTGGCCCTGACGTAATGGAAAAGTGACAGCTGTAAGGAGAGGATTGGTTCTGCTGGCTTTGGCCACAGCCAATGGGGAGATGAGTCAGGGGCGTGGTTCCGGGAGCCTACGTGGGAGCCTGGAATATTCCATGGAGGCTAACCAGGATTGGTGGAAACGTACCACGTGACCAGGGTATTAAATAGGGGTGGAGACGAACGACACGTGGTCAGAACGGGAACGAATGGAGGAAGGGGCCACGCGTGAGCGGGGCTCCGGGTTGCGACGTGGCAGTGCGTCTCTCTCTATCTATCCCTCTCGCGCTGCCTGTCAGCAGCGTGAAGGAAAGCTGTAATGCAAGTTGAATAAAAGACCGGATTCCAGAAGTCGCCTCAATGACCTTTATTACACTGGTAAAGAATACAGGTTTACCAAAAGATATTCCGAAACTAGCTGATCATTGTTTAAATAACACTTCTTATGGAGAGGCGGAGCGGAGCGGAGCGGAGCGAGGGCGCGCCGAGACGCGGAGCGGTGGCGCGGTGGAGGTGGACTCTAAGAGGAAAATAAAGAGGAGAGAAAGACAACCCGTGTACGAGTCCTACATATATAATTACAATACCCTCCCCCTCTTTGCCTCGAATCACTGCACCAGATTGAATTGAATTAAATGATTACGTCACCCTGATGCTGCTCTATTTAAGACCAGAAGCAACAGGAGAGCTTCACCATTCTTGCCCGATGAAGCTGATTTTAATTATCAGCGAAACGTCGTACTCAAATTTAAAATGTTGTTGATTCTCTCTTCAGCACACCGGTGGGATAAAGAAGTCAATTATTTTGTCCTTTGAAAAACGTGACACATTTTTTACTATTTGGCCGTGTCGGGTGGTGGAGGGTTGCGACACATTTATAAATAACGCGATCTGACCCAAAACCCTATATTATGAATAATATTGGTCGCGAAAGCCTACGTGTTAAAATGCTAATCTCTTACATTAACATAGCTAATTTCTCACATTAACATCACTAGACCCAGCCACTTCTTTATAACCCTTGGGCTACACCCATTGCAAACCTTTAAAACAGTCTGCATCAGCAGTAGGCCATGCTTTCCCACCTGATGACGGATGCTTGTATTGCGCCCGAAACGTCGTGATTTATTTTATTTTTATACCTACGTGACTTTACCGAAAGAACTAACGAGTATAAATGCATTTACTTAAGACAATATCTTGGTTACATTTTTTTATCGTACATACAAACGGTAATATTTATTGTACATACAAAAGGTAACATTTTTTTTGTAGGCCCTAAAGGCTCAGAGCCTACTGTGGCCTATTGGATAATAGGGCTCTGGTGGGTGAGTGAGTAGGCCCTAGGCACAGTGACTATTGTGACCTATTCGATAATACGGCCCTGGTGGGTGGGTGAGTGGGTGACTGAGTTGGCCCTCGATACAGTGCCTACTATAGCCTATTGAATATTACGGCCCTCGGTGGAACCACTGCACGGGCCTCCTGTACGTGGACACTCGCCATTCTGGCAGCAGGAGGGAGGGAGGGAGGCAGGGCGGGAGCAATGTTGCTCTGTGCCTTCCCCACTTACAATCATTTGAGAGTTTACCCGACCCTCTACCGGTGGTGATCCCGGCTTGTTTGGGGCAGCTGGCCTGCTTTCTACAGCCTGATCATCTCACGTCGACGGTTCGAACGCGCCACATACAACGTGACATAATGGGCCCATGTAATGGCTTGGTTAATAAAAAAAAGTTATATATGTAGTAATGTAAAATGGATCACTAAGGAAATATGGGGACAGAGGTTAGCACACCATGCAGTACCATAGTGGAGGCATGGTACCGGATGCTAGCAGAAAGAGGCAAAGGAGCCCTACCGATGGAATAGGGAATATCAGCCACTCCGCCAGCGCAGCGAGTAATTGCTGCATAATTGGTCATGAGGAAAGTGGTGAGGGCTGTTGGCGGAGATCTGAGGACAAGTCACCCCCGGCTCCGGGTGAAGCACGTGAAGGGCCGGAGTGAGGGGTAGGGGGAACAGGTGACTGAGGGGACATGGATAGTGTAGTCGAGAAACTTCTGGAGAGTTCCTGAGGGGGGCGTGGTTAAGGGCGAAGCCGGGCAGGTAGCATGTGCGAGGTTGTCGGGAACCTTCGGGAACATTTGAGAAGGGGGGCGTGGCCGAGGGTGGAGCCAGGTCGCGCCGAGAGGGATAAAAGGGGAGCCTCGATCGCATATCGGGGCTGTCCGTGGGTAAAGTGAAACCGAGGTGCTATGTCTACGTCTTTGTCTCCGTCTTCGACATCGTGGGTCAAACAGCACGTGGCTGCTCTGATCCAATTATAGTTATCCCATATAGGAAAGAGGTCTATTATAGTCCTGTGGGTAAAAAGAGTGAAGGACAGGCGTATTAGTCCCGTGTGCAACGGTGTCGTGCAAAGTGTAGAATAAACGTTGTTGTCTCCTAATAGTGTCTCTGATATGATCCACTACATATGTACAATGATAATAATTGTATCCATAAAATAGGTTTTTGGGTTAGATCGCGTAAATATATAATGTGTCGTTAAAACCCACCACCACCTGACACAGCCAACTATCAAGGGTTGTCATGTAAGCAGAACATGCCAATTCGTCACTAGTACAGCACACCGGTGTGTTGGAGAGCCAAGCCACAACATTTACAAACTGAATACGACGTTTCATCAGTAATTACAACTAGCTTCATCAGGCGACAGCCAGATTTGTGAAGAAGTCTTACTATTTTGTTCCTTATACAGAGGCGTAGACTTCTCCACAAATATGCCTGTCTATTTACGCGATCTAACCCAAAAACCTCTATTATGGATGATATTGGTTGCGAAAGCCTACGTGTTATAATAATGTAATTTGCGAGTGCAACGCAGCAATGGACCGCGATGCCGGCGCGCAATGGGTCCGACTCCCTTTCGGAGAAGGCCCACCACGGCTTGCCGTGAACTCACACCCGTGGCTCACACCCGACTCACATCCCTGACTCACACCCATGGCTCACACCCGGCCCACACCCGTGACTCACACCCGTGACTCACACCCGTGACTGACACCAGTGACTAATACCCGTGACTAACATCCCAAGACTCACATCTGGCCCATACGCATGACTCATACCCATTACTGACACCTGTGACTCACACCCACCCCACACCTGTGAACTCACACCCGGTACGCGGCAACTGCCGGGGCTTACCATTCTGAGCATGTTGGCGGCGCTGGGCGTGATGTTGCGCCGCACCTCGTTGTGCGTTCTCAGGATGACGTCCTGGTTGGATGCGAGTGACTCGCCGTACTCCTCCCAATCAGCCCCAGAGGCCGGCACCAGGTGGACCGCAATTACGAGGGCCAGAACTGCCAGCGCTCCACAGCAGCTCCTGTCGTGAGACGTTTTTTTGTCACTTATTATTTTTTTATGGCCACGAACGCCAGCGAAGCCACGTGAATGTTTCATCATCATCATCATCGTCAATCATCGTCGATCATCATCATCGTCGATCATCTTCAATCAGCAGTATCATTACCAGCCACGATCCAGCCTCCGCTGGGTGAAGGCTTCGCGCCAAACTGCCGCCGCAACCTCTCGCCAACCTGCAGATGCCATAAACCCAGCAAAGGTGCCTCCCGATCAGTGTGGTCGGCTACATGCGGCGCGAAGGAAGTCCAACATCTCCACATGCGTACACTTCATCGGATGCGCATGCAGTGTTTTGTTATTTTTTTGCGCATCAACCGGCAGCAGCAGCAGCAGCGCCAAATCATTTTGTTCGATCGAACATCGTCGACGCGCACTCTCGCGTTGATCTCGTCGCCTCGACTGCCATGCCGAGACAACGAGCCGACAGACCGCCACGGGGAACGTCACATCGTTGAGTTACATCTGAACGCATTGCTTTCCGTTCTCCCCACGGTTGGAGGAGGATGATGGAGTGGTGGATGGTGGGATGGTGAGCAATGATTCGAGATGGAAGCTACCCGCCTTGGTACAATGGCGTTGCTTGTACACTCGATGAAGTGTCGGCGGTGCAGGACGTCAGTCAATAAAGTTCACCCACGCCTCGGGTGATTGGCTTGTGGCCTGGCGTGTCGCTACAGGGTGTGTCCTCTCGCTGCCCCACCCCGGGCTCTCTAGAATTTTCGGTCGCCACTCATGGAGTGTGTGCGGCGCGCGCAGGTGGATAGTGGGCAAAGTCACCTTGATGTGGGTAAAATTGTGTCATGTGTGTCCGTGTGTGTGTACATGTGTGTGGCGTGTGTGTACGTACGTATGTGCGTGTGTGTTTGTGTGTGTACGTGTGTGTACGATCTACGTGTGTGTGTTTCCGGCAAAAACAACCCCCTACCTCCTCGTGGTACCGGACAGCAACGCTATGGTCGGCAGTGCCGTGGGGGGGAGGGGGGGGCAATTTACATTGGCCTTTCCCCTCATGGCGTTTGTAACCACCACAGCGGTCAAATAGGGGCTCTGCATGGGTGCGAGGGGCTGGTAACCCCTCCACCTTCAATTAACTGCCACTAAACTACGAGGTAAAACATTTATTAAACTTGTGCCGGAGGCCCTGGGGGGACAGGTGTGTATGACATCTCCTGGCCAAACTCCATTTGGCGGAGCCAGGAAACTGATTCCTTACCCTTGGGGCTCCAGAAACAATGAAAAGCCACTCCGGATGGCCACGTAGAATGTTCAAACACTCACTACGGAGGGGAGGCTGCCACTCCTCTGGACCGGTCCGGTGGACCGGCTCTGGCTATTGTCACCATGAGGGGTCGACAGTCCTCTACTCGGGGCAGGAGACTGCCAAACAACAGGGAGTGGCTATTCTTCTGAACAAAATAATGAAGGGGGCGTGGGAGTGTGGCGGTGAGGTGTGGGAAACTGTAAGTCCAAGGCTACTTTGGGCTCGCCTTCCCATCAACCAGAGGCAAGGAGTGGTGGTCGTGGTTACGTATGCCCCCAACGAAGACGAACATCCGTAGAGGGATGCAGGAAAGGCAGATGAGTCAGATGCCTTCTATGACCTCCTGTCACAGGTGCTGGCTAAAGTGGCCCCTCGGGAGAGAGTCATCTTGTTGAGTGACTTCAATGTCCGAGATGGTCATGATGCTAGCACCTGGTCTGGAGTGATTGGAAGGCATGGGCCAGATCAGCTCAATAACAACGGTAGGAGGCTGTTAGATTTGCATCATGGATGCATGCCGGGTCCAAGCAAGAACATCTGCTGGACTATATAGTGACGGAACGGCGGATGCGGGCCCATGTCCTTGACATCAGGACCTACCGTGGAGCTGATCTGCCCACTACCATCGACTTGTCATTCTTCTACTCCGGTGGTGGGTGTACACCCAGGACCCCATTCGAACCCATAGTGGCATGGTCTCAGCTAGCTGATGAAAGTTGCAAGCGAGAATTTCATCATCGCTTGTGATGTCGAGGGGAAATGGGCGAGGTTTAGGATTGTGGCTCATGCAGCTGCAATGGCTGCTTTGGGTACACAGTCCAGACCTCCTCAGAGATCCTGGCTGACAAAGGAGGTGTTCAGGCTGGTTGAGAAAAAGGAACAGGCCCACTCTCATCGTCTACAGCATCCCACGTTAGAGAATGAGGAGTATTACTGCAGCCTTCACTCGGAGAGCCGTGAGGCGCTGCAAGGATGGTTGGTAGTTGCGGGTTACTGAGGAGATGGAGTCTGCCTCAATGGCCTGTAATCACAAATCGCTCCATAATTCCATCAAAAAAGTAACCTGCAGCACCACACCTATTACCATCATTAGGGGAAAGAACTGTGAACCAATCTCCGACCATCACGAACAGGTTTTCAGATTTGCTGAGCATTTCTGTGATGTCTTGGGGGAGGGGAAATCCTTAAGGCTGGAAAAGAATGTGGGACAAAGTGGGGATGACCCTGTTGAGGCTGCGGTGCCTGAAATATTGGAAGAAGAAGTCACCACCTGTGAGTGGCTGGCTGAGGTGCCATCTGTTGAGGAAGTACTGAAGGCGATCCGGAGCCTGAGACCAGGAAAGCCACCGGGCAGAGATGATCTCCCAAGCGATATGCTGAGGGAGGGTGGCGTTTGTGCATAGACTGCCCTACATGACATCATAACAACAGTCTGGACCATTGGACGGGTTCCACAGGATTGGAAGGATGCCCTGGTGGTCCCCCTCGTTAAGAAAGGGGACCGCACAGACTGTAACAACGACAGGGGCATCTCACTCCTCAGTGTGCCGGGAAAGGTCCTGGCAAGGATTATTCAACATCGCATTGCCAGGCACGCTGAGGAGAGGCTTGCGGTGTCCCAATGTGGTTTCAGGAAAGGGCGGTCCTGCACATATGCCATATTTTCTGTCCGTCTGCTACAGCAGAGGTAAAGGGAGACCTACATATCTGCTTTATTGACCTGGCCAAGGCCTATGATACCATCAGTAGGATTGGGCTTTGGGTTGTTCTTCGTGCTTTCGGAGTCCCCTGACCCACTGCTCACGATCATTAAGGACCTTCATGATGGTGAGCGGGCTCGGGTAAAACTATGTGGCTGGGAGTCGGAGCCATTCCCTGTTCACTTTGGAATGCGACAGAGATGTCCTCTGGCTCCAACATTATGTAACATCTATTTCGACCACGTAGTTCGTGAAGCCTTCAATAGCTGTACCGGTTGAATTTCCATCTGGTACCGACACAATGGGAGGCTGATGGATGCTCGGGTGCAGTCAATGGAAAGCTCCCTATTGCTCAACCATGCCGATTATCTGGCAATTGATTCTCCACTCAGAGGAAGAGTTGGAGGCGCTGATGCTGAACCTGGAGCTTGCCACTAAGAGGTGGGGACTTACCATCAGCCCCACAAAAACTAAGCACCTGCCTGGGTATTTTGTACCATCGGACACTCCACCCCCACAACTCCCAATTGGTGATAGGGCAGTTGTGGAGAGTTTCCCATACCTGCGCAGTATGCTCATGACCAGCTCCGGGTTGATAGCAGACGTCTCACTCTGAATCAGTCGAGTGGCATTATCTTTTCATCGGTTGTGTAACGCTGTGTGGAAGCTACCTGGTCTGTCGCTCCGTATGAAGCTTAAGGTCTTCTCAGCCACAGTCATTCCCTCCCTTCTTTACGCTTGCGAAACGTGGACTCCGCTAATGGAACATATTCACCGGTTAGAAACATTTAGGCTGGCCTGCCTACGATCCATCCTGGGTTTAACCAGCCTGGATTGTGTGAGGAGCTCATATATCCTTGAAAGATCTGGACAAAGTCCCTTCAGTGAGCTCCTCCGGCAGACAAGGCTGCGTTGGCTGGGTCATGTAGCCCGCATGCCCAGCCACCGCATGCCTAAACAGCTTTTGTTCGGCCGGATCGAGGGGGCTAAACGGGCATGGCACGGGCTAGAGAAGAGATGGAGTGATGTGGTACAGGAGGATGTGGAGCTGAGTGGACTTGCAGATGACTGGTACCAGCGGTGTCAAGATCGGCCTCTGTGGAGGAGGCTCGTGAAGGACGCTACTGGGCAGTTGGAGGCGCAGTCGCCCTCCAACAACAACGGAGGGGGGAGCAGCAACGCTCAAAACAACAAACGGATAGCCGGGTGGCTAAAGCACAGCAAGTTGGCACAGTAGGGGACACAGGTGGTGCATCATCTCAGTCAGTCGACCCGTGGTACCTGGGTCTGCCCCGTGACCTCCTGCCAGCGGGCGTTCGACACTTCACGTGGCCTCAATGTGCACATCGCCTGGCACAAGCGTCGTGTTGACGTCACCGCCACTTAGTGGCGAATTGCTGTTGTTGTTGTGTGTTTTTGTGTGTACGTGTGTATATGTGTGTGAGAAGAGGTAGTTTAGCGGTTAGCACGCTGCTGCGCTCCAAACGTGGCGACCCGGGATCGATTCCTGCTCACGGCCAACAACAGTGATGATTATCTTAACCGGTCTTGGGCCTCCCCTAGGTCAATTCAGCCTAAACTGAATACCTGGTATGGTGCGTAAAAACATTGCCACTACGGAGACAAAGGCGGCCGGCCGTGGTGCTGGTCACCCACCCCCTCGTGTGCCGTTTCGGCCTTCAAAGGCGCTCGCTAACAGCGCTTGACCCACCAGTCTGTTAAGACTATACGGGGTATATTGTCTTTATGTGTCTTTTTTTTATATGAGCTCGCCACGAATCACACGCTGTATATATTAACTTTAGATCGTGAGGTTGTTACGGCTCAGCCCGCACTCCACCAGCGCGGTGAAATGCGATTAAAAGGGGGGGGGCCCTGTCTCCTTCTTCCCCCTGCATCTCGCAGCATCTCACGACTAACAAACATCCTGCAAAGAATAAGGCGCTCACCCCCATCCAAGCACTGAGCAGGGCTCTCGACTCCGCGTCACTTCGAAATCCGATGTGAACGGGGCGCGATTTGGTTCGTCGGCGTTTACGGTCGCATCTGGTTGCGATACCGCGGCAAATGTAGAATTCGCGTTTGCCTGATGCTGCGCGCGATCGAACCGATAGCGCCTCGGGAAACTGTTAAGATGGATCGATGGCTCTGTTTTGGGCGCAAGGTCGTGTCCGGTCAGCACCTTTGCAGGTGTGGCGAATCGAAGGGAGGCCCCAGAGCGTCGTGACTGCGGGAGAGGCTGGTCAAGCCGTTAGACCGCCAACGCTTGTCGGCCAACCGTGCGCGTTGCAAATTCCAAGTTGCTGCTGCTGCTGGTGCTGTTGTTGTAAACCACGACTAAATTAGGAACTGAGCGGATGCACAGCAGCAGTTTGGTGCTCTATAGATCATTGGATTCCTCCTGCTGTCTAAATAACGATTCTGATTCTTTATTCTGACTTGAGTGCCATCCAGCGTGGAGTGTGTACGTTCTCATAATGAAAGCCTACGTGTCAAACTGCGTGCGTTCTCTCTCCTCTCTCCACCGCCTGTTCTGCATGGGTTTCCTCCGGGTTTTCCGGCTGTCCTCTGATCGCTAAAACAAACGATGACACGGGTATTGGCCAAGCAGCTCAATGCAAACAAAAAAAATCACCTGTAAACTACTCAGTTTGGATCACACAGCAGCATCAGCATCAGCATCGCCCCCCTCCTCCCCCTACTGGAAAATAGTCTTGAGACTCGGTGATGGTTTTGCTGGGTAAACAAGCGGAATAATAATAATTAGTAGTAGTAGTAAGCAATCCGAATAATAATTAGTAGTAAACAATCCGAATAATAATAATTAGTAGTAGTAGTAAACAATCCGAATAATAATTAGTAGTAAACAATCCGAATAATAATTAGTAGTAAACAATCAGAATAATAATAATTAGTAGTAGTAAACAAGCAGAATAATAATATGATTGGTAGTAAACCAGAAGCACCCTGACGATGGCTAAGACTAACTCGCTGACCCGGTGCCCCTGACTGGACAGAAAAAGAGCTTCATAGCTCGTTGGATTCCTCCTGCTGCTGCGGTCTACATCAAGATTCCGATTATTGAGTTCCCACGGTCAATCACCCGAAGCCGCGGGCGTGGCGCTCGAACGTCGGAGTTGAGATCTCGCGACGTTGCTTGACCGCTCACCGGGGGGCCATCGCTGGCAGCAACGCGATATTTGTAACTTTTCGATCTCGCGGCGACGAAAGAAACACGAGTAGTTTTTTTGTTTGTTTACCCTTTCTGGCAGCGAAACGTGAGTTGCGTTAAAGATGTTCAAACACCAAATAGATGCCCTTTCTGCGTGAACCGCACCGCCCCATCGCCTTTGTCTCCTCAGTGGCGAATGTTTTACGCACTGCGCTAGTTGCTCATTCAAGGGCTGAGTCGGAGGCAGTGGAGGCCCAGGACTGGTTCAAGATGATCGCCATCGTTCTCGCTCGCGAGCCACAATCGACCTCGGGTCACCGGATGCGTAGCACAAACCACTGCACCGCCGCGTCCCCACGACTCCACTCTGAGGTCGCCCACTCCGGCAACAAGTCCCGAACCAACTTTTACTTTTAGATTTGCAAAGTGGGAACTGGCAACCTTGTATCCCACAGAACACCCACGACGTACGTTTTGCCTTCTTTTTTTCTCGCCACGAAATGAGTAACACGAAGACAGAGGCGCCGGAAACAACAGCATTGCCCCTTCGGCCAGGGTTTACCCGGGTTAGGTCAAGTCGTGCGAGGCAGGCGGAATAACATCGCACACGTCGAGATGAAATTTTACGCAACGTTGTACGGATGAGTAGGGAAGGGATCCGAGTGAAAGAGCGACCACAACTTCCCTAGCCTCGTCCCCCCGGGTTGCAAATGCCCTGCCGATTAGCAATGGTTGGCTACGTACGGTGCGAAAGAAGTTCAACATACATAGACTCACATAGTCACTCACCCACTTACATAGTCATTCACACCCACACTCACCCATTCTCCGATTAGCATGGTTGGCTACGTACGGTGCGAAAAAAGTTCAACAGACATACATAGACGCACATAGTCACTCACCCACACACTTACCCGTCCTCTGTTTAGCAACGGTTGCCTAACGTACGGCGCGAAAAAAGTCCAACGTGCACACGCCGTGGATGGGACCCCTCCCCCTACCTGACTGCGTCCATTGTCGAGGAGGAGGAGGGAGGGGGTTGGTGCAGGTTCTCGATGGGAGGCAGCAGCAGCAGGAGCAGTCTTGGTGGGTCACCTCTGCGACGGATCGTGTGGGGTTCGCGGCCGCGGTGCGCGCGTTTTATAGAGGCCGCGTGCGGCGTGCGGTCGGTGATCCGCGATTGATTTCTGGGGGCCCGTAGCCAACCCCCAAAACCCAACAACAACAAAAACCCACCGCAACTTTGCAAAAAGAAGCTCAAGGAATGTGACGGGCGAAGCCCGCTCGCCCCCACCGTCCCCACCCCCCGATGTGGGGGAGGCGACCCTCGAGGCTCCCGGGAGACTCTGTGATGAACATGATCAGCTCATTTACATCGAGCGGGGGATCCTTCACCCGGGGGGTATGGGGGGCGGGGTATTTACAAAACTACGGTATCCGTATTAGCATATTTGTTAGCACGAGATGTTAACTATGGTGTTTGCGACTCTCTCTATCCCCGTGGTCGCGTGGATTTTTCTCCGGGTGCTCTTGTTTTTTCCCTCCACATTTCGAATCAATGTAAGTTTCGAGTATTTGGCTGCTATACATTTGCACATGATGACAAGTCACTTCGTTGAGTAATCATTTGTGACCAAGTCGCTTCTGAAAAAGAGCTACATAGCTCAGTGGCCTTTACCTGGTAAAAAAAAATCTATATTTTTCATTGGTTTCCCGGGTAAACAAAGGGCATTAATTATTGCTCCGGGTAGTTGAAGTCCAGCTCTTTGATCTGCACAGTGATAGAGGTCGACAGAGAGCTTGACTTTTCAGATAATGGCCTGCAGAAGGAGAAATCACGAAACTAATTTTGAGTGAAATCCCATAAAAGTGACATTTTAACACCTCGCATGTTCCCACTTGCCCCGCCTGCAGAGAACCATCTGTCGGTCGGCAAAGGCGCTGATGGATGCCTTCCCATTCCCAACGCTGGAAATCTGCCAAGCGAACGACGTGGGCTCGGGCTAACAATCTTTCATTGTTGCGCTCGTAACATACTCACTCACATCGTTGACCGAAGAGAAAGGACCACTCGGATGCAATGAGGAGGAGCCGCGGACGAGTGGGAAGGCAGCAGCCGGGGCACTCAGCCGGCACTACCGACAATTGCACAAAGGTCTGAGGTCCTCTACATAGTAAGATGTTTTTTTCAGCTTTCAAGTGGGAGGGAAAAACAACTCGCAGATGCGAGGGGGCAACACGCTATCCCATACAGATGGAAAAGTCGTGGGGGGGTGAGGGTGGAGGGGGGCGGGCGGAGGGGGGGGGTCCACATTTTGCCATAACTGCCTTCTCTCAGGTGAGCAAAGGGTAACAGACTCCTCCTCGACGCAGACACGGAAGGGGGTTCATGACATCTGTGTAGCGATCCACCAACCCTCGCTGCTGCACCCCCACAGTGCTGGTTCACGGACCACCACTGCCCATGTTGAGTGATGTCAATACAGGGGCCCACATTTGGGAGTTGCTTGCGCCCCTAAGTTCCAACAAGAACCCTGAGTTTATGTGTGGACTTGGGTCTCCTCATCCTCGGCATCCCCGAAATGAAGCCCAAGTCCATGGGTAGGTATCTGGGCCTTTGTTGTGGAACTCTCTGGGCCTTCCCGTCTGTGGCACCTGCACTGTGGAACTCTCTGGGCCTTCACTCCCGTGGTACCCGCACTGTGGAAATCTCTGGGTTTTCGCTTCTGTGGCACCCACTCTGCAGAATTCTCTGCCGAGGGCGGTCAGGGAGTCCGGTTTGGTTGGGTTTTTCAAGTCCTTCCGCGTTTACTTTTTTTACTTGGCCACTTCTTATCTAACCTCACCACCCCCATCGTTATTTTTGGTAAAACACCTTGGCATGTTATGAAGAGCGCTATTTAAGTTGTTATTCTTATCATAGTTCTGCTACTTGTATGTGTCCCACGGACTTTAAGAGACATGTCTGAGTGTACAGAAGAGGGAGGTTGAAGTGGTGGCCATCTCTAAAAAAACAGGTGGCCATCTTAGATTTTTAGTTGGGAAACGTTGTTATTAGTATAATGTGACCATAGGAGGTAGTTACGTTCCAAAATGTGATGGTTGTATCACGGTTTAAACGATTATTCATGTTGTCCGCTTCACCGATAGGATGAGGTGAGAAGGAAAGGGGAAAACTTCGTACTTTTGAATATTGGCAAAGTTTTTAGTTTTGATCTTCAAATTATAGAAGTGATCGTAGTTATGGAGGAATGGATTTATTAATCCCCCTGGGAACCAGACGGAGAGTTGTAGGATTTAAGTTAATTGGATAGAGTGGCCCAGCTCACACCGAGGCTCGCAAACCACTGCCAGTTGAAGATTGTTCGAGTACACACTCCATCAACGGCAGACCACGATGATAAAGCAGTAGACCAAGAAAGGACATTCAATCACCATGAGGATGGAACGATGAGATCAGCTCGTGCGCACGTGCTGGATAGATAGTTCGGTTCCCAAGATCGTGAGATCACGTGGCTTGGGGAGAGGCCATCATGCAGCAATGGATTGATCGTGGCTGACAATGATGTTTATGGTTCTCTTTTAAGTCATTGGTGACCGGGGCTGAGGCCACCGACTCACCGTACTTGAGGACCCGGTTTAATCCGAGGATCTCAGCAGTGCCGGGCTCAGCTCTCTGACCACACAGCCACCCAGCCACGTGACTATCGCAGTACTCGACATTGACACTGAATTGTAGTTCGCGTGGAAAAATTCCAGCTCTTGAGACTGTCGATCGACGAACATTACTGTCATATGCAGAGCGGGCGGCAATGTGCTGTTCTCTACTGAGTGGCTTGGGGAGAGGCCATTATCCCGCAGTGGATTGATCATGGTTGACGATGATGTTTATGCTTCTCTCTTAAGTCATTGGTGACTGGGGCTGAGACCATCAGCTCACTGTACTTGAAACCCCGGTTTAATCCGAGGCTTCTGTCTGGCTTGGAACGGAGGACCTCAATGGTGCCCGGCTCAGCTCTCTGACCTCAGAGCCACCCAGCCACGTGACTATTGCAGTACTCGACATTGACACTGTATCGCACTTCGTGTGGATGAATTCCAGCTCTTGAGAAATTAATGTTTCGGTCTGTCAAGCGGCGGACATTACCGTCACGTGCAGAGTGGGTGGGGGAATGTATCCTCCACTAAGCTGACCAAAGGCCACTTAAGGAAGGGATTTTAGAGGTAGCTCTGTGATATCTGCTTCCATGGGCCATTCCTCAACAGAAAGGGTTGCACTGCTGCTGTGTGAGAGATCCGAATGGAAAAATCACAGGAACTTATTATTACACTTGATTACCCAGGAAAGCCTTAGTGAGTCTCAAGACTTTTAAGGACGGTCCTGTCCAGTTTTCTCAGTAGGGGGGGGGGGGGCGCGCGATGTTGCTCTGTGTGTAATCGCATTTGAATAGTTTGCAGATCATTTGTTTTCCAGCATTGGGTTGTTTGGCCAATAGCAGTTACAACTGAGTGTATATTTTTAGCTATGGGGGGGCCGGAGAACCTCTGAAAAACCCTGTTCTCCACCTTTTCACTTTACAAGTCTCATTTCGTAAAGCACCGCACTAAATTCTGGGTAAAAAAACAATCTTTCCTCATCGCACATTTTACGAGCGCACCTCAGGCAGCGTTCGGCATCTTGTTGACTCTTTCATCCGCGAATATCAACTTTGTAATTGAAACAATGGCTCTATCAAGTGGCACCGCGTACCGAATAATTCCAATTATGCGGAGCACCGCCGTGTAATTGGCGACTTGACTGCCGACGCTTGCGCAAAACTGCGCCGAACGCGAGGTGGTCGCGGCAACGCCCATGCGGTGACAGAGGCCAGGAAATTTATTGGGCGAGGTTCGCGTTTGACGTGGGAAAAAAGAACAAAACACGAGAAGAGAGACGTTGAGCTTGGCGCCGCGATCGAGGGGCATCTGATGTGATAGAGGGGGGAAATAATAATAATAAGAATATTTATTTTTGCTAATTTTTACGTAACAAATCTAACGAACCTTTTGGAGTAGGGTGGGGTGAGGGTGGGCACAAGCGAGAGACTTTGAGCGCGCGAGCGAGTCGGGACTTTGAGCGAGGAGCCATGGGGGTTTCTCCCCATGCAATGTCGCGATTAACACGCTTTGGTTACGTACGGTGCGAAAGAAGTTCAACATAAAAAAATAAAAAAAAATTATGCTACCAGGTGTGAGCCACCACTGGGGATATGGAGCTCTTTTTCATAAGCGACCTGGCTGTCAAGAATAATAGCTCAACGAAGTGGCTTATCATCATCACATGGAAATGTATTGCAGCCAAGTAACTCTAAACGCGTGATGTTGATTCTAAATGTGGAGGGAAAACCGGAGGACCCGAAGAAAAATCCACGCTACCATGGAGAGAGTGATACATCGCAAACTCACTCCAAATATACAACAGCAGGCGTCAGGGTCGGGGTCGAACCCACGACCTCCTGCATACCACGCGAGGTAGTTAACATCTCCTGGCCACCATGGCGCCCATATGCACACACGACATGGGGCAGAAGCAGGGGGTGTGTGGTCGGATAAAGCTATTCTGGAGTGTAGGTCAAATACGCTCTACAGGCGCCGTGGACAGCTCCTTCTCGTGAAGGCCCCTTCCGCCAGCAGTTGCACGAGCCGGCAGTTTGCAGGGCTGCACCTTGACCTGTGGCCATAAGGAGGCTGCTAGACCTTGCCTGCGAGGATCATTCCTCGCTTGAAGACAGCACGTCTGCCTCCCGTTGTTCCATGCCACCGCGATCGGCAGGCGTTGGTTGATCCACCGTTCTCGCACATTCGTTGACCCCCTCCCTCCACAGCGCATGACCATTGCCAATCGTAGACCGACTTGCGGGGAAGCCATTCGCGCTGCTGGGTGGACAGGAGGAGGAGGCGGCGGCGAGGAGGTTGTGTTTAATAAACTTGCCGCGTTTTTCCACCACCGTGCCGAGAGAGACGGAGTCGGACCGGAGGCCTCTGGGGGGGGGGGGGGGGGTGGTCGCGAATCCAACGCCACGATGCCACTACCGCAGCAGTAACACGTAAGTGTAAGATTTTTTTACCGCGGGATTTTAGCATTTTTTAGTGGTCAGGATTATAATTGCCTGACAATTAAATATTCGCGGATTGACATAGTGACGCGATGATTGACAGGAGCATTAATATATATGTAATATGATCTTCAACACAATGGAATATAATCTTCACGCTACATCTGAAGTATAAACTTTCTTGCTTCAAGCGTGTTCGCGGAGTCAAAAATTAATTGTTTATTTTGAGCCGGAGGGTGTCGTCTTTAACATTTAAAGTAAGCGCTAAACACATGAGGTCATGCGATGTTTAACAATTCAATTATCTGCTTTGCATCTGCCAAAGCTACAACGTAAAATAGCGATGCTTCAATGAGTCTCAAACTTCATGTTGCCACGAGGAGGTTGAGATTGAAATTCAAAATGCCTCGTTACGTGCACACCACCTCGTCGTTCCTCATCATCAGGATCAGAATATTTATTAATCCTGGAGGAATCCGATGAGCTTTCAAAGCTCTTTTTCACAGACGTCCAGCAGTTGTTCCACAGATGTCCAATCGTTTCCCAGATGTCCAGTAGTTGTTTCACAGATGTCCACTAGCTTCACACATGTCCATTGGTTTCACGGATGCCCGGTAGATTCACAAATGTCCAGTAAATTCACAGATGCCCAGTAGTTGTTTCACAGATGTCCAGTAGTTGTTTC